>CM039680.1:162445453-163045453 GCA_022537955.1 Schmidtea mediterranea
TACTTATTTGAAGTGATTTTAAAAAAGATACAAGAACTATTCCCAGAAATTAAAAATACTCTGGATTATTGTGCATCATAGTTTCTCGTTTCAAAAATATATCGGTTTACCGGTATCAATAAAGAGCAACTTCTAGAGATGCATTACGACATGGTACTAGGGTCAGATAATAAATGCGTTGAAAATTGTATTGTTTGTAAAGATACAATGAGAGTTTCATGTTCCAATGGATGTCCATGTTGTCATGATTTCAAAAGAGATAAAACAGTACATATCTTAATTGCTGAAATGCTTAAAGCATATTATACCGATGTCATTGATTTGAAATAAATTTTATAATCAAATGATTATTATTATTGTTGTTATGATTTTATTATTATTATTATTATTATTATTATTATTATTATTATTATTATTATTATTATTATTATTATTATTATTATTATTATTATTATTATTATTATTATTACTTAACGAAATTAAATATAGACCTTACTATAGTGTGACCATTATGCTAAAATGTAAAAAAAATTTAAATTTATGCATTTTAACAAAAAAAAATTAAAAAAAATTGTTTTTCTAATTTAAACAAATTTTTTTTAAAATTACCCCCCCGGGGGGTATGGGTAGAGCGCCGTTGGTGCAGGCCACGTCTTTTTACTACTATATTTGTATGAAGTTTTGGAAAAATCTAGGTTTTGCTAATCTTTAAAAAATTACGTTTTTAAATATAACTTTAAATAAAGTCAAACGAAAATAATTGAATAAAATATAATTACAGTATTTTAAATATACATATTATTGAATATTAAAATAATTTAGATTTCTAAAATTAAATTAAAGAAATAAACTCCGGCGTAATATTCATACCTGAAAATAAATTTCTTAATTAAATAGTTTATTAATTGTAACAAAAAAACAATTTATTCAGTTGTTTTAAATCATATGTTTCCAACCTTTACTGAATAATCACCAATTTACAAGAAATAAAATTATAATTCCACCTCCCTCATAATAGCAATTTCAAATATTTATATTTTATGGACTCATCTATTATGAGTTTAAAAGTTTCTATTGAGGTAAGTAAAATAAATGTTTATTCGTTAAAACAGTAAGTTTGGAAGGTAATTTTGAAATATTTTAAATAGGGTCGTCTCCTCTCATGTGTCTTTAAAATCTACAGTGCCAACCTGTGGGGGGGGGTACAACCCCCTGGAAAATATAATTTTCAAGCAAAATCTAACAATGTCATAAATTATTGAGGTAAATTGTTACAAATAAGTAAGTTATTCAAATAAATGACATCAAAGAAAAATAATTATTTGTCATAAATTTTTACAAAAAATTTATGTTTAATATATTTATTTAATTAATTAATTATTTTTGTAATTAAAAAACATTTAATTACTTAAAATTAATTAATTATTACAAAATATTTAATATTAAATTTTCATTGTAAAAAATAAATTAGAAATAATGTAATTGTTACAAAAAGATTAAAAATAAAAGTAATTTATTACATTGAAATATAGATTAATATAAAAATTATAAAAATGAATTACTTATTTAAGTACATCAATAATTAAATCAATAGTGCAATTTATTTCAAAGAAATTAATTCTTTGAGTATTTTTAATGAAATCAAATGTTTATGGTTAATTGTTACAAAAAACTTTTAATATTTCGATAAATAAAATTCAAAAGTTTAGCACTACAAAAAATTTTAATTAAATTTAAATAGAATCAATTATGCAAGTACACTAGAGCCTCGAGTTGCGTTGTTTCAACTTGCGTCCTTTCGAGTTGCGCCACAAAAATTTTGATAACCTAATTTTGAGTTGCGTTGTTAATTTTCGAAATCCATTGAAAAAAAGTTTTAAAATAAAATTTAATCAAAAAATACCATAACGTCTATATTCAAAAATTAAAATTTAAACCGAAACTAGAACGCCATGATTTATTTTTAAATGCATCTGAAAATAAAATAATTTTTTATTCAGTATATATTAGTTCTTAGTTGTTTGAATAACTTATAACGTTTAAGTGTTTCTTGGTTTTCAATAATAATTTTTAAAAATTTTAAAAAATCAATTACAATATATATACATTTCATTTTGTTTATTGTTTTTTATTATTTTTTGGGTTTATAATTGATTTTTTGAAATGTTTTTTATTGCTCTATTGTAGAATAGGGTTATGAATCGTAAACGATCGTCAGATGAAAATGGTAAAAAATCTACGAAAAGAAATAAAAAAGTAATATCTTTGGACGTAAAACATGATATTTTACAACGTTTCCAAGCGGGAGAAAAAGCGGTTTTCATTGGTAGAGCTCTCGGGCTAACTCCAACAACAGTAAGAACTATCTGCAATCGCGATGCAAAACAAATCAAAACATTATATGAAGCAGTAACAGATTTCAAATTAAAAAGTACTGTTATAAATCGAAATGCATTAATAGTTAAAATGGAATCACTACTTTTAATTAGGATTGAACATCAAACTCAAAAAAGTATGCCGCTGAGCAAAATGGTTATTCAAGCCAAAGCTAAATCTATTTACGATGATCTGCAAGAAAAACTTCCAATATCGAATAAAGCAATTTATGAACAATTTAACGCTAGTGGTGGATGGTTTGAGCGTTTTAAATTTCGCGGAAATCTACACAACATTTGTTTAAAAGGTGAGGCAGCTAGTCCAGATCTCACAGCAGCAAATGATTTTAATAAAATATTGAAGGCTGTTATACAGGAAGGTGGCTTCAGTTCTAAACAGGTGTTTAATATTGATGAAACAGGTTTGTTTTGGAAACGTCTGCCGAAAAGAACCTATATTTCAAAAATTGAATCTTCTGCACCTGGCTTTAAAGTAAGTAAAGATTGCCTAACTTTACTTCTTGGAGGCAATGCCAATGGTGACTTCAAACTAAAACCATTGTTAATTTATCGAGTTGAGAATCCAAGAGCTCTAAAAAGTGTTGATAAAAGAAATCTTCCTGTGCATTGGAGATCTAATAAAAAGCTTGGGTTACTGGTTCCTTGTTTGTTGATTGGTTAAGCAAATGCGCCATTCCTGAGTTCAAATACTATTGCGAACGGGAAAATTTAACTTTTAAAATATTGGTACTACTGGATAATGCACCAGGACATCCAACATATATAAATGATCTATCAGATAATGTAAAATTTTTATTTATGCCTCGAAACACAACTTCACTTATTCAACCAATGGATCAAGCAGTAATCTCAAATTTTAAGTCATATTATATTCGCTGGACATTTAAACAGCTACTGCATTCTGCAGATTTTTGTGCCTTGGGTTTTATAGCTTGTTTTGATGTTATTTTTTCAGAGGTTTATCTATAGTAACTGGCTCAGTTTCGTCAATGTCTGTTGGGAAAGTATCCATCTGACCAACTATAACTGTGTCAGGAGTGGGATTGACCGGTTCCACTATTAAGATATTTAAGTTTTCATTAGGAGATACGTCTATATTATTGTCTACAACTGCTTCTTGCTCTTCAAAAAGTTCATTTGACTGAATGAGCTTAGTTATGAAATCACTCATTTTTAGTGTACAAATTTTTCTACAATTGAAGGGTATGCGATAGTTAAAATTATCTTTATTTAGAAATCGTTTTTTGTCCCTAATAATAAAATAAAGCATTCTCTTTGCTTTAACCAAATCATCTACATCATTGTCGATTTCTATGTTATTAATTTTTTCACCTAAACTAGTAAGAAATTTCAGTTGGTCGGATTTGGTAGTATAAGATTGGTCAATCACCCCAAGAAAGTTATTGATTTCAATTATAGTTTCAGGACAAATGATATTGTGGATTCTGTAAATTTCACCAGACAATTTCCATTGTTTGAGCTTCAAAAGTTTTTCTTTACAACTTGAACTATAATGGGAAGAAGAAGGAATCAATTCAATCAATTTTGGAGCCCACAATTCAAGATTATCAAGATTTAAGAAAGCACAAGTCTCAAGATCTAGAATTGAGTGCATTAACAAACAATTAACAATAGTTTTGAACATAATTTTCATAAGTTCTGTTTGTTGAAGTATCAAAATTGCCTTTTAAATTTAGGTAATTTAAATGAAAAATTATATCAACCAGTTGGTTGACATAAAAGAGAATTTAAAATATTATTATATTCAGATAAACCAAAGAGACTAAACAAACCAAGGTTAAACATGATATCGGATTCAGATTCCACTTGTGGAAACTGAGAATCATTTAATTTATCAATCTTAACAAATTTACCCCCCACAAATGAGATCTGTTGAGGAAATGTTTCTTCAATTTTAAATTTATTAATTAAATTAATTAATTTTTCAGGGTTTTCATCTATGCTTTTTTTCGATGAAAAAAAGTTCCTGAATTTCAGGGAATGAGTTAAATAGTTCTTTAATTTGTGAACGGGACAGTTCAGTAATTTTTTGGCCCAACTCACCCTCGATCTCACAACTATTTAACAAATCCAACATTAAAAAATCCCCATCCTTATATTTAATTTGGGATTTAACCAAATAGTAGGGTAGGCTATTTTTAATTTTTAATCAAGTAATTATTTTATTTATTTGTTCCTCTCTGACTGTGACATTACTAATATTAGTTGTCTCAGCCAGTTTATCTGAAAGAACAAATAAAAACTTCTTTATCGATAAAGAAGCAGAGATAAATTTATTCGTATTGTAATTTTTAACAATCTTTGAGTTTATTAAAGATGTTTTGATTTTTAAGTTTTTAGTAATTTTAGATTTTACTTTACTACTATTATAAAAATCAATTGTAACACATATATTATTATTTCTAAAAAAGAAATTTTTAAATCCAGCTATATTTAGGGGATTATCTATTTTAGAAATTTTGGTCAACTCGATATTTAATACCTCAGATTTCTTTTCTGATTCTTTACTTTTCAAAAAAGCAAATAAATTGGGAAATAGCTTAAAAACTGTTGCCTCTCTTTGGAATCTAAAACTCTAACAAATAGCGAAAAGTTTACTCTATTGTCTTTTTAGAAACTTTCTTAGAAGGAACAATTTTAGTTGGTATTTTCCTAATCAAATCTTCTTCTGATAACTTAAGACAAGGAACCTTATTTTGGACTAAAAGAGCTGAAGGAAGTTCACTAACAAGATTAGTCTTAACAATTGAAAGAGGTTCCTTAACATGATTAGTTTTAAAAATACAATTTAATTTATTATTATTGTCAAAACTACCATTCAAACCAGATGTAAGATAATTTAAAGTATTAACAATAGAATCCATCTTACCGTTCAGAAGCTCATTACTTCTTTCCAATGCATGAAATATTTCATTAATCTGGAAAACAGGCATATCTTCAGAAGGCACATGAGAGCCAGGCACCGGTTCATTCCGAAATTCCTCTTCCTGCTTCGATTTTGCATTAAGTTGTTCGAAAAAACGCTGAAAAAGAGCAGCAAATTCTCCGATTTCGATTTTCATAACGTAAATTATCAAAATGATTACTTTCAACTATATTATTTCAAATAAATAAAATGTAAATGTAAAAGAGATTTAATTATTTGCAAATATTTCAAAGTTTAAAATTTCAACTTAACTAAATGTAAAAAATTAAATTATACAAGATTTATTTTACCAATTTATATAAAATTTTAAATTTACATCAAATAAAATATACAGATTTATATTCTATTAAAAAATTTAATTTTGAAAATAAAAAATAATTCGCCCACGATAGGAGTTGAACCCCTCAACGAATTATTACTGACTCCACTGATGTAAGAATTTTGAAAATAACTCATTCAAGATAGAATTTAAACATTGGATTTATAAAGTTTATGAAAATAACCCATCATAGGATTATTTACATGTAAATACTTAACCAAATTCTATAAATTTATAGCAAATATACTGTTTCTAATGAAAATTCAATATTTTGATAATAATTCACCAAGTTAGTCGGATACTAATTTACAAGTTCATTCGACTCTATAAATTATTAGCGATACCATCAACTAAATTCGTTGTAACAACTATTTTAGTGTTTTTATGAGCATGTAGATAACCGAATAAGAGTAGAGAGAATATTTTAATGTAAAGATTATCCATACTGAAATGACTAAACTGTGTATGATCCATGATAATAAAGTCTTATTAATTACTACAAATTTAAAATTGGAAAGCCGGATAAAAATGCCGATGAATTGTGATATCAGAAAAAGCAAAAGAAAACTCAGAAGACGTTGAATGCGACAGAGACTGATAGAACAAATATTTCATGATCCACAATTGATTTAATCCTTCTCTACTACGATTGCAGTATGATTTGAATGTTTCACGTAAAGCATTTTCTTTTAAATGAAAATCAAACTTGTTATGTATAATAAAGTTTTAAGTGGTCAGTATTTTTGTCTGTTATGTGAAAGTTCGATTTTAGATTCTGGGTTAAGGGAGAATTTTTTAAATTTATCAATTTATTGCTTGCATTGAAAGTTTACAGTTATTTATTTTGGATCTAATACATTTGTCAGCCTTTCTTATTTCAATTCTTCAATTAATTAATAATCCGACTACCACTCAAATTCTCTGATTAATTTAATATCACGATAAATATCCGTTGATATTTATCTGTAATAAGAATTCTATGGCCAAAATTTCCTATTAAAAATGATTACGCTTGTTTTTATCGAGACCACAGAATCCCGAGACCAGTTGGTTTGGTTTGCAGGTTGTAGAAGGTGTCAGGTTTTTATTAACCCAATTGTTTTATGCGCATAATAATCTTATAAGGAATTCACATCTCATCGACTTTGACGATTCTTTTGAGAAATGGTTCTTTTTCTAGGCAAAAGAGAACTGCAGACTTCCAAATTCAGATAAGATAATTCATGTGACGATGAGGTTGTCGAATGGGTTGATTGCAGTTCCTGAGACATTTCTTCACTCTATTCGCACACAGTTTTCTTCAAATATATATGAGTTGACCTGGTGTATATATATAATAATAATTTTATATGTTTATCAAAATCCCTGGATTAATAAAAATCCATCAACTGAAAATACACAATTAAAACAAAATCTGACAATTTATCTAAGTAAAACCTATACAAATGAATTTAAAGACTTTTATGATTGTTTTCAAGTGAGAATTCATTTATAAAGTTTCTAAAAAACATTTCTACACTTGTTATATATCTGTGTATGTAAAATACTGCTTGGAAATTTTCTCTAAAATCTATCATTGTCAGAGATGATAAAAAATCAAAGAAAAAACTGAATTTACAAAATTTAGCCAATCTCATTGGACGAAAAACTAACTCTCTCTCGTTAAAGACAGCTTCAAAAGTAGACCTGAAAAATAATTCATTCATAACAATTTCACATAATTTTCTTTTAATTTACATTTTCTGTTGATTAAACTGATTTTTAGTGGAATTTCAAAGTGGAAAACCTCACTATAAAAGGACTATGTGGTGCCTCTGTGGATGTCCACAAAAGCCTAATGACCATATATCGTTATCAAAAAAGAAAACTGATTCTTCTGCTGCCGATCTTCATGCAAATGTCTGTGAATTATTCGAAGGCCGTCGGCGCTCGTCAGCTGGATATGTTCAACTTCTTCATCAAGATCTTCACCATTCATCGGATGAAAGCCGTACACAAAACGTTTCGACAATTCCAATGAAAACCCATAGGCGACACTTCAAATCATGTTTTCCGAATCGTAAACGGCAAATCGTATTTAATTTGACAACGGCCAGAACTAATTTAGACAAAAACATCACTTTAGCTGAGACCAATTTATGCAATGAATCAACCCCTTTGACAAATGACAATTCAATAGTCGAAGCCAATCACATCATAGAAGAAGAAAAAGACAGTCATATCAAAGAAACTCTTGCGTCTGTGGAAAAGAACTGTTTAATAGATAATCAAATGATGAACTTCAATATGACGATCAGTCCGATAAATTCTCGCGGATATCCCCGACGACATTCAATGTCAGTTTGCACAAAGGTTTCTGAATCTTCTATTGTCACTCCATTAGCCATCATCCTGGCCAGACTGGGACGCGTGCGACAAAATATAATGACACTTACAGGAACTCGCTCATCTAACAGGTAAGATGTAAATTAATATTAAAGTTGAACAAATAGGAACATTTATAAGCAATAAAGGCTGTGGTTTTTTTACTATTATATTTTCAGTTAGGACTTATAACAGCATTTTTGTTGTTCACAAATTTTCAGTTTCATACTTTCTTAATTATCAAAGTATCATGTCATACCTGACTAATATATACCCTGATCCTTTACCTTATAATATGAAGGGTCCTTTTAATTAATTATGATATTTATATTTTACAAAGGATGTGCACAGATGCGAAAACCTATTTCTTACGAAATTTCATTTTATTTATAATCTCATTAATTTTAATAATATTACAATCACATCTTTGTTTCATTTTGTGTTTCCTATTAAAAATTATTAAAGTAAATGATGCATAATGTCTAACATATGCTGCTATCGACAGTTAGTCCCCTCAAGTCAAACTGACAACTTTGAAAAGTCAATTTTGAATTATACACACATTCATGCCATTTTTTATGTCATTCTCACGATGAGATAATTTCTTCAAAAAAATCCTCGTCTTTAGACAAATTATTACATTATGTATATCTCTATATTTTAATGGACAAAAATAAAAACAAAATTTCATTTACTAATTGTAATAAGAGAAAAATAAAACTAAGAAGATCGACATATGCCTCATTGAATTTCATGTCCATTATGGGTCTGGCCAAACATTTTCTGAAAATATTTAAAACTTTTTGATATTGTCTCATATTTTAAATCCAAGAAATAGCTACACCTTCCGAAAATCAAGGATATCTCCTTGACCAGGAGTCCTTGTGCCCCTAACAAATCATAAATGTATTATCTAGATAATGTGAATATTAATCTGTTTGTATATAAATTATATTATTTATATTATTATTTTAATTGTATTTATATTATTTTACTGTAGAAAATTTACTGAAGAAAATTTACAAAAAAATATTCATATAATGATAAAAAGTATCACGATAATATTCTGGTAAAATTTTATTTATTTTCATTTCAGCTATAGATCAATGTTATTCTCTAACTAACATGCATTTTATCCAATGCTTTATTGTTTCGTTAATTTAATATTTGAGTAAGGTAGTGAAGAAAATCTGTGTTAAATATTTGAAAACTGTGATCAAAAAAAATTATAATTAAAATTTTAAAAATAAATAAAATCAGACCAAAAGTGACTAAAAAAATAAATGATTTTACTGATGATGCATAATAATAAACTAAAAAGATTTTCCAGAATAATTATATGTTTAATTATATGATTATATGTAAAAGGTACCCTAAATGGCTTATGTTTTTTGAAAAACATAACATTTATTTGTCTCACAAAAAACGCTATACATGGATTAATTCCTTCTCTATATTATTTCTCGGTGAATCAAGACCTTGCCAGGTGAAATCTCTCGTCACTCAGGTCTCTCTTTGCATGTAAGAGTTCAAGGCGTTCTAGCATACTTTGATGGATTATTTCGTTTGGAATCGTTACTCGAGTCGGGACCATTAGAGTCTTGGTACCCTAATGGCTTAATGGTGACACAAATTGCAGTAGAAACAACTTTTATAAATCTTCAAGCAGTAATAAACAAAATGATTTAAAATTAAATTTCAATTTTTTTCAGTTGATTTTAAAAAAATTTAATTAATTATCCGAATAATTGATAACTTCATGAGTATTCATCGCTCAGATCAAAACAGGAATTACAGTTTAATCTTGAATATATCTCTGAAATGAGAAAAGAAATGGAGAATTGTCACAGAAAAATCAGATCTAATCTCTGTCTAACGGGAAGCAATATCAATTCGAGTTGAGTAAAAAGAAATAATAAAAAATAATTCTAAACTGATTGTTCGACTTCGAAAATAAATTATTCTTCTTCGACTGAATCACAGACAAAATCTTAGTTACAGCGTAAACTGCTAAAAGTATGATCCCAATTAACAGATACGGAAACCGGAGCAATATATATTCTAATGAATGTCGAATCCGTAGCCGTTCAATGTCTTGATTAGGTTTTGTTCATCTCTCAAATGAACTGATCATTATTTTTCAATACCTTTTTAATCCTCAGTTGTTTTTCCTGGGTGTTTCCAAGAAATATTTGACATTTCCTAATGAATTGCCTTGTCCCAGTTTCGCATAGCCTGCTTGAGATTTTCATAATAGACTTTGGAGATGACGTTTTAATTTCGATCCCATTTAATTTTAACAATGAATTTGATCAAGGAAAAATTATTTATGCTATTTAATTAATTATTTTCCTATAATTTATTAATATTTTATAAATTTTCATACTTAAATATTGTTTAATAATAATAATAATAATAATGATAATAATAAAATAAAATTTATCTGCTCTGCGCGACTGTCCATGATTTATTCCTATAATTTCTCGACATTAAGAGAATGAAAAGGTTTATATAATTTTATTTTTATCATTTTATTTTTATTCCAATGTTATCTGGAGATTTGCTTTTCTCTATCGAATGATGCATAATGTATTCAATTTCACCAAGTCTTTCGTTAAAAACTGTAACTGTAATAGTTGTTCATTGATATCAAACTTTGATTAAAATGAAAAAAACATTTCTTTTTTGGCATCAGTTATCCGTAAATAACAACAATATATATATATATATATAATATTTATCTGCTATATCATCATTAAATGAAGGTCTACTTAAACATTGGTAAAATAGATTTTTTAGATTTACTTATTTAGAAACTAAACAAATCTTTATAAAAAATAAATAAATTTATTTGTTTATTTAACTATTCATTAATAAAAACACATTAATATATTTTGTAATGCAATAACAAATACTCTAAATTTATGTAAAGTGCTTTGTTTCACTGAAATAATTATCATGAGTCTAATTCATGATTAATTCACAAACATGAGTAATTAAGGCTTTGTTTTATTGTTCCAATTTATCCCAATTTTTCAAATAATTTAAAATGCGCTTAAGAGTAATTTTATGAAAGTTTAATTTTTCAAATTTTTGACCAGATGCAAAATTATTGGAAAAAAGATGTAAGATTAAAGTAAGAAATCCTTAGATTTTTATAGACATAATAAAGCCAGAAATCCAAATTATTCTATATTATTTACATAGAAGAAATACAATCCATCTCCTAGAAATCTTTAGATATTTTTCTTTAAATAATCATTTAAATAAAGTTTGTGAAATCACACAAATTAAGATAGTTAAACAGTCAAAAAGGGTTGGTCTAAAAACATGTACCACGTAATGGTTGATTCATTTGGGAGCCGTAAATAAAGAATGTCATTCTATTTTACCATATTTTTGACGTTCTCTTTGATATACATCATCACAAAGAGATTGCATCCCAATTCTCAAATATTACATCACAAACTATATCGTACTTTTATTTGATTACATAATAATAAATTTTATTCTTCAAGACTTCTTTGGGATCTAACTACATAAATCTATATATTTTAAATTTGTCATGTGAAAACTACAAAATAAAAAATAACTTTTTAGTTAGAAAGTGTAAAGTGACGGCATTATAAGTTTGATAGAAGAGCTTTAAACTTTGAGGAAATATTTTATTTTTAAATTATAAATTATAAATTTCGAATCCAATAAAATTTCATTAAAATATTAAAATATATTTTAAATTAAAATTTTCTAATTTGCTTAATTAATTTATAATATCTTTAGTTGTGAAACTGATGAAATATATCGTATAAAGTACGTTTGAATGACACTTTCTAATAATTATATCATTCTCATGTTTGTTTCATTAATTAATAAAGGAATTTATTGGAAATATTTAAACTAAAATGAATGTAAAAATAATTTTAATAGTTTAAAACTATTTAAAATTTTTTAATGAATCTTATAAACTAAAGAAATAAACAGCAAAATTTATTAATTTTTAAAGTTGATGATTAGACGTGGAAAATATAAAACTATAAAATAAATTATAACTTAAATTATTTTATATAATTTCGTTATATGCTATTTATTTGGCAATAACTTCTTTATTTTCTAACAGTTCACTTTTATTTTTAGTTTTTGAAACATAAAGATTAATTTATGATTTGTTTTAATGTAAGGAGAAAGTAACACAAATTCGTTGATTTGAAAAGTTACTATAATCATATTAAAAGATTTTCTCTCATTGTCCGATGAACGAAAACATTTTATATAAATTTTGTACAAATAAATAATTAAATAAATTTGGCAACGATTTAATTAAACACCAAAAAAAAACTTTTCGTACGATATATTTCGACAGCATAACTGTCATCTTCAGGTACTCAAAACCAACTAAAAATATTATGAATTAACATTTAATTTAAACAAATTATTTTTTATTAATTTAATTTTGTAATAAATAAATATTTAAAAAGTATATTCAAATAACTTTTAATTAATTTAAAATTTTATTTCTATAAATATTATAATTTTTATTTATATTATAACTTTTAAAAATAATGTAATTTAAAAATTCAATTATTTTAATAATATTAAAAAAAGTTTTTTTTAAAAAAACAATACATAAACATGATTTAACATACGTAAACTATTTAAAAACATTCAAAACATTCGTAGTCACAGCACTTTGTACATTAATCTTTGGATCCAATGACCTTATCAGCAATGCTTCATATATCACGCGTTCCCAATAATTATTAAAACTTTTCATCAAAATTCTAAAATCAGACATTCCTTTTTCACTTTTATAGCCTCTATTGTGATCACTAATATTGGTCAAACCCTTCAATCGACAATGCTCTAGAACTCGAGTACAGAGATGACGGGAAGTCTCTCCAATGTATGTGGCATTACACCCATTACATGTAAATTGATAAACGAAATCAGAACACAATCCAACCGGTGTTTTTGATTTATTAATAAACATATTGTATACCTTACACGAATTAGAGACGATCTTATACTCTAAATTTCACATCTGATTACTTAACTTCCTGTTATAATTTGTAAAACCTTCAGAGTACGGCAATACTAACACATATTTAGGCTCAATTTTTTTATATCCATTTTTACTATTATTTAGATCAACATTCAATTCACACCCATTTGACAAATTACACTCAGACTTTCCAAAACATGGATCCTTAGGATTTTTAATCAATTTATCAACAGTTTCTTTTATCATCAACAATAAAAATGATTTAGAATATCCATTCTTTATCAACAACTCAACCAATTTATCAGCACTTTTTACCGAATCAGCAAAAGTAGAAGATAATGACCATGAACGATAAATCAATCCTTTCACCATATTTCTCTTATACTTTGTACAAATAGATAAATATTTTTACTTTATAAAAATTAATAAAATTTTAATATTACCCAAAGTAATCAATTATTAATAACATTAAAACAACATTATTAGAAGTTGAATATTTATAACTAAGCTAGGTATAACCAGTGAAAAATAAGGGAAGAAAATCAAATATTTCACAATGTTTTCAAAAGCATACTTTTATTCAATTTTAAAGCACTCTACTAAAAATGTTCTGAGAATGTATTTTATAAAATTAATAACAATTATTCCTGATATAGGATGTTTCCGACAAATGCATTTTCGTTTTCTTTTCGTGTACAAAAAAAATTAAGTTGAATTTTCACAAATATTAGCACGGGGAGATAAACAGCTCCATTGAAAGATTAAACTTTCAATTTATTGAGTCATAGAAAAACCTAAATTTACCGGAAATTGGCATTGTATTAAAGCAAAGTGTATGACTTTAGAATTTAATGAATGTATGATGTTAAATAATTCTAAGTCTTGCAAATTCTAAAATCTATTTTATGACATATCAGTTCTAGTGTTTATCTCTTTGGAATCGAATACTATTATGTAATAATGAATATTTAATGAGACATGCTTCATACATACAATAAGATACATACATGCATCAAATCATTCATAATAATTCTTAATTAGGTTATTTATTTATTATATTAATTATATATGTTTCAATATAGATACTACAGTATTTTTTTTATAGACATGATCATTTTGTAAAGTTCGATATAGAAAATTGGAAAAATCATCAAAATCTGTTTTAAAAATAATTTCGTGAAAAGTGTGTAAGATATATAGCTATATGATTTCATAATGGATATATATTTAAGAATGACATATAAAAGAATTCCTCTCAGTCAAATAAAGAAACTAACAAATAAAACAATAAAAATAAATTTTGTCAGTAATAATCAAATTTATAACTCTAGGGCACTAAGAAGTTAAGTTTAACAGAAAAACAATTTTCACAATGATCACTAAATGTCAGTGCAAAACTGCTAGAATTTTAAAATGTTTTAAAATATCACCATAATTATTAATAAATTTAATTATTTTTACATTGTAATAGTTGAAATTGTATCAGAAATCTAGATCCTAATGTGACTGACGTACGAACATACGGACATCCCTATGACTGTAATTATTAGATAATTATATTAAATAACCAATTATAACAAAATTAGGCAAATATTTTATAAATAATTATCGAATATTTAAATACATTTCATATTAGATTTTAAACTATTCTTTACTTCACAAAAGACTGTATATTGATAGAGGGGTTACCTTTGTTATGAAAATGATCTTATGGAATATTGTATTTAGTCTTACTAAAAATCCGGTTCCCTATTATTTGTATATCCATATGCTCATGGTACTCTTATATTTTTATTTATTTTACTGTTTGAGTCACTTACAAAATTTAAAATTATCCTTATTGTATGAAAAGAAAGACATTCAAAGAAGATTTTAAATTTGAGCAAAATAAATTTATTTTCCAAATTAAAATATAAAAAGATGAATAGTGAAACAGGATATATTATTATAAAAATGTCACTTACAATCCTTGAAACCTAAAACCTTCTATACTTAGGTTTCTTATCATTACAAAAAAGACATTTGAAATTTATCATAATTGACCATGATAAATTCTTTACCCATCCTTTATGAAAGTTGAGAAATTTCATAATGTTAAAATGAAATAATTTCTAAAAATTCACTGACAAAAATAATTGGAAAAAATTATTCTCACATTTACTGATAGACATTGAAAATGTGAACAAATTAAAACAAAAACCAATTTAATTTTCGTTCTTAAAAAATTCTTTGCAATTATTTCTTTGTCAAGCGCTTCAACTGTAGATGGCACCCCACTGAATTTCGACAAAACATAAAGGAAAGAAATTTACAAATCTTAATTGTAAATCATTTCATTTAAACTAAATTGAAATATTTGTTAAATGAAGCTGTTTCATGCCAAAAAAATTTAAAATGACGAAAATATTTTTATTATTTTAATAAAATATTATTAACAACAGTAATGATAATTTTAATATTATTTTTAATAATAATATTAATATTAACCCTTTAACGGTTATTTCATATATATTAGTTATGGCCCATTGCAATGATGCCAAATAATATTTGATCGCTGTGACAAATTTAGATAATAAATCTAATATGAAGAAAAAGTATAAAATTAAATATAAAAGTTTATGTAATAGTAACTTTACTTTTTATTAGAAGTTTTTTGCTTCATGTTAGCGGCGAGGTTTTCTATATCAGGCTGGAATGTTGTTGTTATTTTCGTTTGAGTTTGTTTCATTTGCCAAGGAATTCTTTTCAAATTTTGCCTTGAGATCGCTAACAACGGATTCCTCACATACGGAACATTCCAATTCATCAATTCGAATCTGATTTGCACATGTTTTGCATTTGAAACTTGTTATTCCCAATCTTTCAGCCAAATCAAGTTGAACAACCTTCATTTCAACATATTCTGCAACAGCTGACCATAATACGAAATGATATAAAGCCTCTGTAACATACTCCAGGGTGGGTTTCTGCTCAGCAGTTGAATTATTTCCATAGACTTTATCAAGACTTGAACAATTTGGAATGCTATATCGTGAAATTGGTTATTTTTTAAAATATTCAAATTCATTAAAAAGATTTAAAATTAATTGAGCTGCTCGCTTTGAATTATTTAAATTGCTATAAATTTCCTCTTCATCATTTATGCCAAGAGATGGAGATTTTATTGAAAATTTTAAATTTGCAACATTAATGTCATTTGCATTCTTTATGCATTTGAATTATTTTTAACGTAAATTTCAACATCTCTTTTCCGTTTTGAATCTTCTAATTTTGTTGGAATCGTTTCCTAATAAATAAAACTAATATTGACGGTAATGAACTAAAACTAATTTATTTATTTTTCAATATTTTTGATCAGAACTAACAATTTGCAAAATCACATATCTTTAAATCCTTAACCCAAAAATAAACCTTACATTTGACACATATAAACAAACCTAAAAGTTTTTTTTATAATTTAATTTTTTAAAATAAACAAAAAAAATTAACTTTAATTTGAAATTAACCATCCTCCACCCTTTAACACCCTCGTGTTATTATCCAAACATTTCTCTATGGCTGGTAGTGGGCACACTTTGCTTATTGGTCTTATTATTTCCTTTCCTTCACACAACATCTGGACGACTCTGCTTTGGTCATCTGTCCCCGTTATCATTTTAAGAACTTTCGCTAACGACCATTTTTCATATTCATTCCTCTTTTCGAGTATCCATACCACCATTCCATCTTTTAGTTCCTCTTCTATTCCATTCCACTTCTCATGATATCTACATTGGGGAATAATTTCTTTCATCCATCTAGACCAGAATTGTTTATTTAATTCCTGCACTCTCTTCCATCGCACGTAAGAACACCTTGAAGCTTTTCATTCAGCTCTATGACTGTTTCAGCTTTCTCCCAGCTATTAATAAATGATTTGGTGTAAGAACCGTATCCTTTTTGCTATAGTCACACTGAATTACGAGTGGTCTAGAATTCAGCAACATTTCCGCTTTTGTAAACACGGTGGATAATTTCTCGTCATTGATGTCTGCGTTTGATAGGATTTCACTAATAGCTCGTTTTGCCGACTTTATCGATGCCTCAAAACTCCTCCGAAGTGAGGCGCAGAAGGTGGATTGAACACCCAACTGCATTGTTTTTCTGCCAGTTCTCTGGAGACCTGATAATTATCTAACACAAAGTTCGTAATCTGTGATGTCGCTCCCACAAAATTTGTTCCATTACCGGATAACATCAACTTTGGCGTTCCTCGTCTTCCGGTTAATCTTAAAAATACCCTAATAAAGGAATCTGTGTCTAACCCATACGCCACTTACATATGCACCGCTCTAGTTTTCATGCAGACAAATAGACATAAATACCTTTTGTTTCGGGATCGACTTCGACCTGCTTTTGTTTCAAATGGTCCTGCAAAATAAACCGCTGTATGCACTAATTCTCGTAGTGGCTATACCGTTCTGAAGGCTGGAAGTGGTGCCATAATTCGAGTTGTACCTTTTGCTCGTCTTTTTTGACAGTGAGTACATTCTGAGCTACATTTCTTAATCAACTTCTTTGCTTTCAACACCCAGAAGCTTTTATTGATGGCACTTAACATATGCTGCACTCCTCCGTAATGATTTAATTTTTGGTGATAATCTCTGAGGATAAGCTTCGTGATCCAACTCCTGTCTGATAGTATTATTGGATACTTTGTCTCTCACGGCAAATACTTCACATGAATTATTCAACTATTGCTCCTCAACACTTTTTCCAAAAGTCGGCGTAAATTTCGTATTGACCTTTTTTTGCTGATCGGCTTTCCGTGTTTCAAACAATTTATCTCGGCAATAAAGTGTTTTTCTTGGTCTTCTCTTATAATCTTGAGCTGTATTGCGCTCAATTCCCCATTGACAATTCTCCATCAATGTGATCCGAATTTTGGGTTTGTGCATTCTTTTTAAATATTTCAACCAAAGTTCGAACTTTGATTAATCTTCTCCAACATGAAAATGTTTCAACTCCAAAACAGTCCGTTTTTCCTGTCCACGTCGATTTACTCCCCTTTGTAACTCTTGTGATCTCCTTAAAATTTCCACCACACAACATTGTTCGTAGCTCCTTCCTCCCCTAATCATTGATCATCCTCTTTGGCCAGTGACCTTCATCCTAACCTAAAAATTCCGGCCCATTCCACCACAAATTATTTTCAATTAATTCTTTGGCTGATAATCCTCTTGAGACTAAATCCGTGGGGTTTAGCTTTGAGGGCACATGATTCCTTGCGTAATTACTTATCCAGCAGATGACATCCACGCAATCAGTCCAGAAAGTGACCTTTTTTACGTTGTATTTCAACACCGACGCTAATCTTTTAGCTAACTTCAGCCCGGTACAGGCTCCCATCAATTCCATTCTTGGAATACTTATTAGTTGAAATGAACGGACCCTTGACTTTGACGCCATTAAAGTTAATCGTATCTTTGTGGATCTTTCAAATATAATTATTTTTAACGTAAATTTCAACATCTCTTTTCCGTTTTGAATCTTCTAATTTTGTTGGAATCATTTTCTATTAAATAAAACCAATATTACCGTAATGAACTAAAACTAATTTATTTATTTTTCAATATTTTTGTTCAAAACTAACAATTTGCAAAATCATATATCTTTATATGAAAAAGTGAAAAGTTTGGAAAAAATAGTTGCAGCGGCTTATCTATAGAAAACAAATTTTTATTTTAATATTCAAAATACAATTGAAACTAAATATATTTTACAAAATTTGCAAAATAATTTCAATTAAAACCGTTGAAGTCTTCATCAGATTCAATGTTGAAATCATCTATTAAATGAGATAAATCCAAGTTTTGAGACAGTTCTAAATCAGATTCAATTTCAGTCAACTCGTCATAGAATTCTTCTGTAGGATCGTCACAGAACGTTTACTTCTTGAAATCATTTCTAATACAATCAACAGATATTTCGTTCCAACTTTCGACTACCCATTGGCAGACTTGACTATAAGACGCGCGTCTAGTTTTACCTGATTTAGAGAAGGTATGAAATTCATCAATCATCCATTTGTCGCATTTGTTACGCATTTGCTCTTTGCACCATACTCTATTAACGATTTTGAGAACATTTCTTGGTTCATCCATCCTTTTTCATTCACTTCTTTTACTATTCCTTTAGAGAATGACTCTTTTGGAATAGTCTTTCTTTTAAAATAATCATTTGTTCACACTTCTCGCCAACAGCTGTTACACAAAGAATGACAGTGAAGTGACACTTTTCATTACCAGTTGTTTTAATTCTAATATCTTCGGTGCCTTTGACGTCGACAGTGTAATTACTTGTCATGTCAAAACTGACAGGGAACTTTTATCCCATGTTTTTCTGCATATTCTATGATCTAGGGTTTTTTTTATCCCAAGTGTACAACTTTCTTGTTTTCAACATTTAGATAAATAAATAAGATATTTGCAAAATAAAATGTAATTTAAATCCAATATATAAATATTTAAGTAAACAACCCTTTAATAGATTTAAACAAAAAATACGAGTTTTATTTGTGCGGAAAAATTAGAGTAATAGAAAAATTCTAACCATACAAAATTAAAAATATGTTGAAATAATTTTATGGATAATTATTGTCATTAAAGAAAATTTTAGAATATCAAAAAAATGATTATAAAAAGAGCTTTTGATTTATAAATTTAAAAATTTTTTTTATAATTCATTTTGGTGCCGTTCAAAATTGCTAGTGTGCCAGTTTGACACGCCATGTATTTGCCATGCTGGTCTGTTGCATTAGATTGCGCTTATGATGAATGCATCCACATTATGAATTTTCTTGGTATTCTAAATAATTACGTCAAATATATACCAGCAATTGTCCCTAGAAACAGATAAAAGATGCGCCATTGCAAGCTTCAGCTTGTTTAAGCATCGATATATTTTAGATGTTTTGGTGGCATGTGAGATTGAAATCTTTCGGTTCCGGGATATTGATTGCGCTGGCCATGGAGAAACAATAATTCGCTTTCAATGCATCGTCTTTTGTTTGCATAACATTCATCAAATCATGCCCTTCTTGCATGTTTTTGTTTATTGTCTTTTTATTACTGGTAGAATAGCGTTTGACATTGCTGTAGAATTAGCATTACAGCTTTGAGAACAGTTACAGTTACCAATTGAACGACGAATTTCATTGAATGGAACAAAGTAACAAAAACATAGGAAAGGCAAAAATAGTAATTCAGACAATCTGAAAAGAGTATACAAAAACGAATTTATATCACATTTCGTTCATGCCAGCGATTAGTATTTGCATTCGGACATCCAAAAAACCAATAAATCTGATGCTGAAATTAAAATTCATAGAATCCCCCAAAATAAAGCAGCAGCACATATATGTCGAGCATGTAACATCAGGCATAACATTCCTTTTTATATTAAAGTCGTTTTTAACTTTCATAATTTGAAATATAAAACTGAATTATCCATCATTATGAACTGTTTGGCCCTTGGATGAATGGCTATAAATCTCTTGTAAATAATTAAACTGCCAGAACTTACCATAATCACATAGAATGCAAGTCAAATATCAGAAACTATTTATTTGTAGAATATAAATAAACAACAAAAAGTTTATTTTTTATTTTTTAAACCACTCCTTTTTTTAAATATAATTTTAACAAATTTCCATAATTTTCCAACACAATTAAATATTGCACTAATCTTTAAAAAATTAATTCAACGTTGAGCAAAAATTATAATCAAGAATCTCCAAACCTCAAAACAATTGGAATAATTAGAGACTGTAGATAATTTATTGTTAGATAAAAGATTAATTGTATTTTCTGCATTTGTGAAATCAACATCGTTGCAATTGCCAGAAAGTGTAGAATTGATAAATGTTTCTGATCATTGCAGGTGTGGAAATTTTTCATAAAATCTAAAAATAAATATTCAATCCTATAACTTATACTTATTCAATATAACTTTTATTTTAGTTTTTATTAGCTGTTATAAATATAAATCAAAATAATAAAGATATAGTTTTAATCTTTTAAACAAAAATCAACAACTGTTGCGTAGAATGTAGAACATATTCATAAGAAAAATGAATAAAAAGTATATGAAGCGCATAAAAATAATTTAATAGATATAATGAACATATAAACAAGTGACTTGCATACGTGTCCACTAGCGAAGCCACTTCGTACAATGCATCAAGCCGTTTAGGCGGTTAAAATAATAATAATAATTTTGTGATGGTTTTGTTATTTTTAAAGTAATACATGGAAGAAAATAAAAATAAAATTATGTTATGTATGTTATGTTATGTAATAACTAAATATTAAAAATTAATTAAATTTAATTAAGATTTTATTTTTTAATAGAATACACTTTTTTAAAATAATATGAATTTGTCTCTTTGAAAAGATAATTTAAATTCATATACAGCTGAGTCTCATATAACGTGGTGAAAAAGTTGAGACTATAATTCGAATAGCGCGGAAATTCTTTTTTTTTTATTTTTTTAATGTTTATTTAACGTAAAAATATAAATATATTTTATTATGCACTAATTTAACACTTAATAAAATTAAAACTAGTAAATCGAAAAATATTTTTATTATATATATGATTACCGCAAGAATCAAAATATTTTTTACACGTAGAAAATTGGTTTTCTAGTTTATTTATAAAACACTGTTATACGTTATATTAAAACTTTTATACTTTTATGTATACATATATTATATTATTATAAAAATTTCATTTAAATTCATCACTGATTTCTTTTCCTTTTCAAATGACATTATTATTTATTAAAAAATATAATTTCATTTGAAAATATATTTTTTATATATTTATTTTGTTGTTATATATTATTATGCATTTTAATAAGAAAAACAAGTGTATTTAAATTTGTTCGTATAACGCTGGTTCCTATAACGCGGAACGTATCAACCGCGTTATAGACCTGTAATTGGAATTTCATTTCTAATTGTTGATGACAGTGAATATGTTGAAACATATTGGAGATATCTTATATTTAAATCAGTGCCATTGTTATGTGTATGTTATAATAATAATAATATAATAACAATAATAATAATAATAATAATAATAATAATAATAATAATAATAATAATAATAATAATAATAATAATAGTAATAATAATAATTATAATAATAATAATAATAATCATAATAATAATAATAACAATAATAATAATAAATAATAATAATAATAATAATAATAATAATAAATAAATAAATAATAAATAACAACAATAATAATAAAAATATTTATTATTAATAAAATAAAAACAAACATGACATTGATTGAAATATTAAAATACACAATTTGAACATCAATTATCCTATATATTTTTGATTGTCTCACTGTCATAATTAGGTAGTAATGAAAAAATTATTTGTAAATTTAAATTGTTTTTTGTTTAACTAATTAATTTTGGTTGAAAATTTAAAAGTAAAGCTTTTCTTTTTAAAATTTTGATTTTAAATATTATTATTACTAATAAAAATAATAATAATGCATGCATTAACAAATTAATTGAACTATAAATATTCAATAAAGCCGGTATTAAACAATCTGTTACTGAACGTCCCTATTTATTCAGCTGAATCCCAATTAATTATTGAAATAATTCAGCCATATCAAATGGGGCAGAAGGGGGCAACGCTGACAGCAAATAGCAACTAGACTAAAAGGTCAAACAACAATGAAATATTTTCGTTGATTCCAAAACAATATAATTATTTTCAATAAAATCTAATGCAAATACAAAATTAAGGAAAGCAAATATTCTCCTCAAATTTTGTCTGGTGGTAAAATAAATTTATTATTCTCCAGATTAAATGAAAATTGAAAATGGGCAAATCACTACAAACATTGAAATTCGATTAACTGAGAAAATTTTAGCTTGTATTTTTTTGATTAAAATAACAACAAACAAATAAATAAATATTTGTTTATCATAATAATAATAATAATAATAATAATAATAATAATTATAATAATAATAATAATAATAGTAATAATAATAATGATAATAATAGTAGTAGTAATAATAATAATAATAATAATAATAATAATAATAATAATAATAATAATAATAATAATAATAATAATATTAATAATAATAATAATAATAAATAATAATAGGGTTAAGCCCCTGGGCTTCAATTTAAAAAGAAAAAGTTAAATTTAGTAATTTAAATTTACTAAAATTAGTTTTTAAAATATTAATAGTAATTATTTTATAAATAAACCTAGAAATTGTAAATATTAATTACTATTAATAGAACATAAGTATTTAATTTAGTATAAATACAGTTGTGTTTTCTTTGTTAAGGGAATTAGAAAAATTATACTAAGAGTCGACAGGAAGAATAATATCTGAAAACAAAACGTAATCAGATATCTCAGAATTAGTAAAAATCTTGCTTGTCCATCTTTCTTTATATAGCGGTAGTTTACACCAAATTTGTTTTGTTAAAATAAATTATTTGTTACACAATTTAAACGAAAATAACTTTTAACAGATTAAGAACTGAAAATAATTTCAACGCCGGGTATCCAGCAATATCTGCGCTCCATAGCAGATTATGGATACTGCATTTTTCATTTTGCGCACTTTGTTTTAATTATTAAAAGAAATCGGGTGTTCATTACTTGGAATATTCGCTTAAATAACAAATTAAAGCCGTCAATTAAATGCACATTATTTACTTCAACGCAAATTTAAATTCACACAATAATAAACATTTTTTGTCATATAAACAATTATTTTATATATTTATGCTTAAAACACTAAAAATCGCAATTCGTTTTGTTGTAAATTTAGTTTGCATTAACAATAGACTATTTTAACAAAACATGGCAAAATGGGTGAAATGCAAAGAAGCATGCAATTGAATTCATTCGAGAGTAGCAATGTAATAATTACTTCTCCGTTTGTTTAATTGCTTCTGAAGCTTTATTTTTAAACTGGGAACTAGAAAATTTTTATTTAATTTCACGCATTTAAAAGAGAAAAGATGGAAAATACATTTTTATTAAATAGTATTTATTTCAAGCCAAATAAGTTTACTGTTTTAAACAATAAGTAAAATTCTAATATAAATATAAATATAAACTCCCATATTAACTTATAATTTAAACAAATTATTTTTTATATTAATTTAATATTATAATAAATAAATACTTAAAAAATATTTAAATACTTTTAACTAATTTTTAAAATTTTTTTTATATAAACATTATAATTTGTATCTATATTATAATTTTAAAATAATAATGTAATATTTTAAGCTATAGGCTAAAAATAAACTAATTGAAATTAATTAATCTCCTCATGAAAAACCCGAGCTAATGGAAAGCCCAAGTCAATGAAAAACCCGAGCAATAAAAAACACACAAGACGTGAAGAGAACCGAGCTGTACAGAGAGATCGGGAAGTAAA
Source organism: Schmidtea mediterranea (assembly GCA_022537955.1). NCBI lineage: Eukaryota > Metazoa > Platyhelminthes > Tricladida > Dugesiidae > Schmidtea > Schmidtea mediterranea. The sequence continues at coordinate 162,469,965 of CM039680.1, forward strand.
CAGAATAATTATTTTGATTCAGATTAATTACCCCAAGAACAAAATTGGATGTTTGAGAAGCAATTACGCTGGGTTATAAAAGTTATTATACCCGTATTGCGAGGATAATTGTCGAATATTTATTTACCAGCAATTAAACAGTTGTCGGAAAACAATATAAAAAAGGAGATCAAAACAAAAGAATTTGGCCAGCAGTCGAATAAAAATGTACCATATGAATCATATTTACAGAAACGTGCAAAGGTCAGTGAAGCCAAATAAATAACTTTTGGAAATAAATCTAAATCACCTAAACGTTCTACACAAAACAGTCCTCCATCAGGACATCTAATTCCGCGTTAGCCAATTAAATTTCAGAAAGAACAGTGCAAATATTGTGACAGTTTGCGAATTTGTGTTAGAAATCAATAAACGTCATCCGGTAGAATCTACTTCGTAGATTCATTAATTTATTTGGCATATAAATTTTAAAAAAATTCTATAAATTATTTGAAAAATAAGAAATATAAAATTAAATATTTTAAATAAAAACTGAAAATAAATACTAGTTAAATTAATTTCAAATTCCTCACGAAAGCTTGCATTTCTTATTCTGCATTTCTGGTTTCATCTCTGTAAATAGGAAACCTCCTATGTGGGAGGGAGGAGGGGTGGTACAATGTTTGTACTGAACTAACTGATGTGAAATGTCATGCAAAAGCAAATAAATTTATTTAAACAATTATTAAATTACCCAATTCAATAATGTGGCTGATATTAAAGAGAAATTCAAATAGTTAAATTTCCTTCAAAATAATAATAATAATAACAATAATAATAATAAACAAAATTAATAACACTTCTTTTGATTTTCACACCTGATTTTATTTCATTTTTCAATTACATTATATTTATTAACAGAAATTTTTTTTAATTATGAATCAGTAAACGATATCGATGTTTTTTATATTCAGATGAAAAAAGCAAACTTAATTTAATATTTGATCCTTCAAATTATTCTCTTTCCACAACTCGCAACAAAGATCCAGTTTAATGGAACATTTGTAAACAAACTAGTTACATCAAAATACACATTATATAATTAGAAGGATCAATAGATTATTTTGTTATAAAATCAACAAATTCAAATAAATCTCAACACTAATTTTATTAGAAACCAAATGTCTTAGCAATGACTCAAGAATCTTATCAATCTTATTATGCGAAGAACCCTGCCATGGAATGAACCAGACACACGGGAAAATCCTTTTTGTGAGTTTTCGGTAGAACAAATAATTTTGCAGTTTGATACTCAACCGCATGTAGTTGTGTATGAAGATCACAATCTAAGTTTTTATTTTTCATCAAACGGAAAAGATGAAAAAGTGTATAAGGAATTTCTTTATCTTTTTGAAGGGTGATATTTAAACTTTTTGTGTAAATAATCTATCTTAACGAATTGTGGACTTCCAAGTACCTTTTACAATTTTTCAAAATAATCAACTCCATTCAAAACTACAACTCTATTTCCTTTATCAAACTTACAAACTTTCACCTGATTTTTAGAACAGCAAAGTTTGTTTAAAACAGCAAAATCGCTAATATTTTTGTAATTTATTTTTCCTAAGATACTCGACAGCATTTATTGTAATCTACATTAATAAATTTGCTATTTGAAGAATTTGTCAAGTAACCAAAATATGATTCAATCTTGGCCATAAACCCTTGGTCATCAACTCAATGTCTAATACTTTGTTTAGGTCCAAATTTCAAAACGTTAATTTCGTCAGCATTAAGATTAATGTCTCTAATATTAACAATTGTGTTCTCGACATTACAAAACACAAAACATCTTTCTTAAAACTAATTATTTTTTTGTCTTAATAATAATATTTAAACGAATTTAATTAAAATCTTGAATATGATAACCCATTTTTAAAAAAATCTCTACAAATTTACAGTGAGTATTAGTAAGGTATTTATTACAGAAATCTAAAACATTAAAAACACATCATATAATTATTTGTAATAAAAACGGAAAATATTCTGTATAATTCAGAAAATTAATAAAATTTACCTACTTCATTTTTAAAATATATTTTTAATTTTAATATTTTACTTGCATTTTTTCTCACTTAAAGTAACTCAACAATTCGAAATGTAATTATTATTATTATAAAATATTTAATGAGCTTTACCTAAAATGTACCTGAATTTTTGCCAAAATTAATTTATCAGCAAAATTCTTCAGTTTTTGATCTCTTTTGATGTGAATTTATTTTCTTAATACTTTTAATTTATTTTCATTAGCGATCAAAACTTTAAATTTTACAATGTAACACAAATTTTCGGCTCTGCCTTTAACACGTGTTACATAAATATTTCGCTATTCTTAAATCACTACTGATCAATTTTCATTATCAATTTAGTTTTTAAACTAACACTGGAAAAAGACTGCGACGAAAACTTGAGTTAAAAATAAAAGAAAATATTGGTCGATAGTGAGAAAAGAAATGAAGATAAAAGAGTTGTCCACATTTACAGTAATGACTATATAATATGATTGATCTAATATTATTAGATCGAGTTAGAACATCCATTATTAGAAATGATTTAACACTAACAAACTTAAATTCATTCACGAATCTGCCGTTCTGAGGATATTTAAACAATTCTATTTTGAGAATTCTGTATTATTATTAGAATAATTAAAATAAATTATTTATAAATTTTATTTTTAATATATACCCTTACATATATAAAATGATGAATATAAAATTATGAAGTGATATTTTATTCTTGGTTATTTACCTTGTCATTTACTAAATTTTCGGTCTTTTTCTTTTTGCTCTTAAATTTTCTTACATTGGTTTGTATAATTAATAATATTTAAAGATTTTAAAAATATATTCTAAAAGTTTTTAATTAAAAATTTATAAACAAATTTAGTTGCAACCTTACTAAATAAAAATAACTAATAAATATTTCAATCCATACAAATGATTAAATAAAACGGGATTTTAAATTATTAATTACTTATATTTGATTTGATTTTTATTAATGTTAATTATTTTAATATTATTTTTATCGAATTCGTATTACTTTTATTTAAATAAAAATAACAAATTAACTTAAAAGAAGCATGATTTAAAATTCTACTTTATTTAGTCATCTGGAAAAATTGAAAAGTTTATTAGTTATTGCTGCTTAGTAAACAAAAAGAGGAGGGTGGGGCACCAAAAATTGTACCAGAATTTTAGTAAACATAAATAAAATTTATAAAATATTATTGAAAATAAATATTTTTTATTAGCACAGCTAATAATTGTAGGAACCTTTAATTTCCAACCCTAATATATGAGCTCTTGTAACTTTTGACAGATAAATACATGTTGAATGTTCTTTTATATTCACATATAAATATATTAAAATATTCCATTTTCATATATAAGCATATTTATATATCGTGTAAAATATTTGCAAAAATTCTCCCTTTTCAATTTCTTTTCAATTTAATTTTTTTTCTAATTTTAAATGAAAATATTTTATAGATTCTTTTTGTAGATATAGTTTTTATCGTTTTTTCATAATTGTTACTATGAAAACAACTTTAATAATGACCAATCTGACATACATTTTCTACAAATTAAAACAAAAAATAATGTATACTAGTTATAAGAACGTTGACAGTAAATGATTTGTAAATTTATTCACACAATTTTACTGGGCAGGCTATTTATATAGCAAAAATATTTTTCTGTTTTTTGTGTTATAATCTGAGTCCATGACAAAGTCTGTCAAAATCTCTTACAGAAAATGATGCCACATGTTACAATAATTCATATCAAATACGTTTGTACGAGGTTTGCTTTAAGTTCTTTTAAAACTATTGATAACATGAATATTGACTAACGAGATTAAAGATTATATACACCTATCCGCCGATTTACACGGTACTTTTTATGAACTTTTTCGCTTTTACACGTTTTCGAAAATTATAATTTTCAATACATATAATCAATACACATTTATTTAAAAATAAAAATATAAGCATAAACAGGGAATTACCCCATTTAAGTCTTTATGTTTTTGCAAATTATTATTGAAATTATTTTTTCAATTTCTGCACTATTTACCGTTGGAATTAACTTAAACATTTGTTCGAGAAAGTTTTGAATTAGGTAAAAAATAAGAAAACTATTTTTTAAATCATGATCCAGTTGTTGAGCGAGCTAATCAATTTCAAAGAGAGCTCAATCAACGTTTGGCGAAATATCAAGAAATCTATAAAGATTTGACCAAAAATAGCACTCAACTGTTAATTATAGATTTTGTGACAAAGATCACACCGGAAGAAGTTTCTACACAGTCTATAAATGATTCAGAAATATTCATTTCAAGCGAAGAAAGTGAAATGATTCCATTTCGAAAGAGAAGACAGAACAGTGAGGATTCTGATGATTAAAATTCAGTAACACTTTACTATGTTTTATTAAATGTCTTTGTCCTCATTTACCCAGTTTCTAGGGGATAGATGTATATATATTGGAAGAGAGAGATGCAAAGAGATGCAGAGGGATATTGAAATTTTCAAAATATTATTAGAAATATATTTAAACTTGTTTCTCATTTGTCTAATAACCAAGGCCTAATTTTGGGGATTAAACTTTTGATAATGGAATTTGCCTTTGAACTATTTTTCTTTTGGCAGACCAGTTTCGACCTAATTTCGCTGTCACCCTAATCATGAAAGAAAACAGTATTCAGAGTTAAGTTACATTAATAGTAATTATTACAACGCATCGGTTAATTGAATATTCTAACCTAGTGAATTTAGACTTGTAATTTGATAAATAAAATGTTGAATTGAATTGCGCATAGAAGCTCACTTGAATGCAGCATGAATGTAAAACTACCTTCACTGCATCGTTGTCTGAGCTATCGTACAAGAATACAGTCAAAGGTTACCTTGAAATACAGAATGTAGTAATGGAGGAGAATTGCTGCAAGTATTTGACAAAAGAAAATGTTTTGAAACTAGCAGTTGCTGCTAGTAGTATTTGTATTTACTGATGGGGTCTAATTTTTTTAACCCTTGTAAATCAAATCTGACAGGCAAATAACTTTCGGGATTCAAAACTCATGTCTTACGTTTGTATTTCCATTCAAATCTCTTAATTTAATCTAAAATTGTTTGGTTTGTATATTTGTAGCTTCCATCAGTTTTGTGGGAATTTCTGTGCCTTTTTGAAAGAAATCAGATAAAAAAATTTCTTTATATCAAATCTATGACTTTCTACTTTGAATTTGCATGCATTTATTCCATTGTCAAATCCGAGTCCACATGATTGATGACAATAAAATTAGCAATTTTGTTTTAATTTTGCAACCTCCCCCTCTTAAGACACTCAACCAACTAAAAATTATTTTATATGTTTTCATATTTAAATTTGGCTGATAATTTAATTTCCTCCCATCCCAAAAACAATTTGTAAAATAAATAAGAAAAGTGAAAAAAATAAATTAAATTTCATTTCTCGTATTTTAAATTGTAATTAAAAATTTCAAGTTTATGAGCGACCAATAAACTGTAATTTTATGAGTTAGCATTCAAACAAAATATAGTTTCAATATTTTCAATTAAAACAAGTGTAACAGATCAATAGATACACTCTTTAATAAATTTTAATTAAAAATCAATTTAATCGAGTCTTTTCATATCCTTTTTAAAACTAAACTATAAACATCAATTTTGATTATTAAAATAAAAATCTCAAATAGAATCTAAAATAACTGAATTTTTTTAATGGAATTCTCAATCAACATTTCATTGTGATTGACAAATTCTACCTGACAGAAAATTATTTCCTATTTAAAAGACTAAATAATTTAAATAAAAAAATGAATTTATTTATTCCTTTCACAAGTTAGTGTCTGTAAAATTACAAATAAATTTTAATCGAAAATTTCTCCACAAATAATTAATAGATTTCCTTCACTCTATTTGGGAGAAGGCGAAAAGATAAATGTCATTCGTGTTTGACATTTCATAATTTTTAATTTTACATCACTGCCATTACGATAAATGGAGAGATTTTGTTTAAATGTTGTTTTTAGAAAAATTTCAAATATTCTTGGTGAGAATTTTACAACCTGAAACACGAATGCTGTTGCTCCATTGCTTTAATTGACAATACTTCCATTTTTGGTACCCTAATATTTGTGTTTAAGTCTTTTTCTTCAAATACAATTTCCTTCATTTACAATGATAAAAAAAAAGATGAAATGTTTAAGATACAGTTTGTTTTAATTTATCTTGAACTGGTCAAAATCCTTTATCCAAATTTTATAATTCTAACTTGAGTTTCTCCTTCACCATTGCAATATTACCAAGTTGATGTCTAAAGAAAAAAACAGATCTTTACATTTCATTTACTTTCACTGCAACTATAGATTAAAGGTTTTCCGCTCTTTTAACAATTGCTTTCGCGCCATTTTTATCAAATGCTTGTTTTAATGTCAGAAGATTCTTTTAGGAAATTAACATAATTAAATGTCAAGGTCACACTAATAGAGGAAGTCTTCCAATAAATTAGGCAAGTGCTTTATAATATTTTTATCTACACTTTTCTTTTGACAGTTGAGTAATTTATATGTAAACATAATAAAAAATGGTAAAATATTTGAAGGATCTGATATTATTAATATTTCTGAATGATTTCAATACTTGAATACTTTGTCAATATTGACTGCTTTATTGTAGTATCAATATATTGTTGAGATTGTCACTCAATACTCTAGAAAGATTAGAATCAAATTAATTTTAAAATAATCAAATTATTTAAATATTTAAGTTATAAATTTTGTTTAATTTAGATTTACTTCCACTAACGTTATTTTGAAGAAAATTCTCAATGTAAAAATCAGTGAAGACATTATATTGTCTTCTCATCAAGGTATTTATTATTGTAATTATAATTATAATAATAATTATTATTATTATCATTATTATTATTATTATTATCATTATTATTATTATTACTATTATTATTATTATTAATATTATTATTATTACTATTATTATTACTATTATTATTATTGTTATTATAATTATTACTATTATTATTATTATTACTATTATTATTACTATTATTATTATTACTATAATTATTATTATTATTATTTTTATTATAATTATTATTATTACTATTATTATTATTATTATTATTATTATTATTATTATTATTATTATTGATTATTTATTATTATTATTATTATTATTATTATTACTATTATTATTGCTATTACTACTATTATTATTATTATTATTACTATTATTATTATTATTATTATTATTATTATTATTATTATTATTATTATTATTATTATTATTATTATTATTATTATTATTATTATTATTATTATTATTATTATTATTATTATTAAATTAACTATCTAAATGGATTTTTATTCTAAGATGATATTAAACCTCATTAGAATATATTTGACAACCAATATCCTCTATGATTTGACATCCGTTGCTTATTGTAATGCTAGAAGTAGCTTTAAAACAAAAAGTATAATAACCCAAACCAACAATTGCTTGAAATTTTTCCCACAAAATTCTTACAGTTTTCGATCGACCCATATAGTAAAAACAATTCTTTAAAACAAAACCATTTATATAAAACTTTTGCTTTAATTTTAAAGTGAAAATCAATTATTTTGTTTTGTTTGAAATAATTAAAAAATATTTTGTAATAAACAAGGAATCCTCGATAAAAAAAGTCATTTGATTTTTTAAAAATATGTTCATGATGGAAAATAATTAGTTTTCACATTGAAATAATTTGGATTGTCTCTAATTAACTGTAGAAATTTTAAAAATTGTTTATAAATTTATTATTATTATTACTATAATTATTAAAATTCATGTTGTTTTATTAATATAGTAATTATTATTATTATTATTAGTATTATTATAAGGACTTTTTTGTTTTTCACCTCTGATTTCTTTTACAAAATTCGTGAATACCTTAAATAAATCTGATTCATAGTCAAATTTTGTAGAAAATACAATATACTTTATAAATGAAAATAAAAAGAAATCAGAGCTGAAAAACAATAAAAAGTCCTTATAATATTATTATTATTATTGTAGTAGTTAATTGCTATCACATTGTAATAGTTTGTAAACATAATCGGATTCAATAATAATACGATTTAATTTCAAAAAGTTTATTTATTCAAAAACATTTGTATTTAATTCATAAATATTATTCATAATATTATATAAATATTTTTCAGAAACTTCGATCATTTTTTGGTTTAAAACAAACAAATAAATTAAATAAATTTCTATAATAAATTATATATAAAATTTAATTTAAAAACTCCGAATATTTTAGATAAGATCAAAGTTTTACGATTTCAATTTTTATAAAAATAAACTTAGTTTTGTCAAATTTTTAATATTTTCACCTTACATCGTTTTTCTCTAAATCTTTCGTCTTCTCGATATTTCTTTTGCCTTCTTTCCCTTTTCTTTATTATCATATACGAACTTTCTTGGTTTTTATTTCAAATTTCACACTTTATGAGTATTGTATTTTATACTTTGAAAATTTTTATTGTTTTAATCTCTATTGCATTTTCTACTTCCGTTTCATTGCTATTTATTGTTCTCTCATTACTTATTGACGTACTGCTACACCATTTTGATCTATTAATTCTCATGCCAAACAAAGTTTTTGCTAGACTTACTCCAAGTGCATTCCGGATTTGTGTGCCTTAATCTAATAAACCTTGTCAATCCCTGCTGATTTTGCCAGTTTTTATTCTGGTTGACTCAAAAACTTTTGTACAGTTTATATGCAGATCTTTCGGTACTCCAAATCTTGATATCATTTGTTTAGCAGAATTTTTAATATTCTTTTCTTACATTTTTTAGCTATAGTATCCGCTGTAGTTATCACTGATACAACATGTGCATTTCTTGATTTACTGTTTTTTCATTTATCCATATAAATTTTCTTATAATTATTACAGTTTCTTCTTTTGTCTTCATGGAAAGTGTCTTCGTTTTCTGTCATGGAATTCAGTTCTCAATTAATTATTTCACTTCTTTTATCAAGACTTTGCTAGATATATAGTTTATTACTTTCTGCATTTTTGCATGATATAACAAAAATAGTATCTGGTCATTCCGATTTTTGCATCCGTAGTTTTTTCTTGTTTGCATAAATCATTTTCTTTTTTATCTTGTACCTGTTCATTATAATTTTACAATTTACTTATGTTATTTTCCTACTTTCGGAACTTCGTGTTCCATAATAATAATAATAATAATAATAATAATAATAATAATAATAATAATAATAAAAAAAAAAAAAAAAAAAAAAAAAAAAAAAAAAAAAAAAAAAAAAAAAAAAAAAAAAAAAAAAAATAATAATAAATAATAATAATAATAATAATAATAATAATAATAATAATAATAATAATAATAATAATAATAATAATAATAATAATAATAATAATAATAATAATAATAATAATAATAATAATAATAATAATAATAATAATAATAATAATAATAATAATAATAATTATAATAATTATAATAATAATAATAATAATAATAATAATAATAATAATAATATGATTATGAATATGATTAATATAAATATAAATATTAAATAAACTCCTAAGAATTTCAAAGACTTAATGTAAATATTAATAATTAATAGATCAGAAATGGAAAAACATGGCTAGGGAATCACTAGAAGAATTGGAATGGTGCCTGCTTCAGTTGACAAATGTTCAAACCAAACAATCAGTTGGAGATATTTCAATGGAAAAGGTTTTTAATTAAATTTAATTGTGAAAAAAACAAAAATATTTCCATTTCATTTTCCTTATATATATAACATTTGTTCAAAATAACCCAAATTTCACGGAAAACTAATAACTGAGTGCAAATATGAAAATAAAATATAAAAAACAAATTTACGGAAATAAAATCCTCTTTCAAATAAAGTGGTATTTTTGAATATAATTTCCCCTAAACCAAATTCTGCAATTACTACCTAAAAGAGAAAGACAATAATAACTTTTAATTAAACATTTTAATTTGAAATAGTTTATCATTATCAAAGCCTTATCAAAGAACGGACAATGGGCAAAAGCACCCTAACAAGGTTTTATCTTGAACGCATTGTTTAAATGGTTTGAAATTGGTTGTAAAATATCTGCTTTGCGATTTTATTGAAATATGTATTTAAAATTTCCTATTTAAATAATATTTTTCCTTTTATTCAATTTTTAATTATTTTAATGCTCTCGACATACTGTATTACAATGTCCTCATATTTAGGAAAAGTGTCTTGACAATTATTATAATTATTTTAAATGCTAAAAAATGCGATGAAATACCATTTTTCATTTTAATTTTAAATAAGAATTAAAAATTCGAAAAAATTTCATTTTCGATAAATTTTGTTTGTTCAGTATGACTAGATATAGTCTTTTATCTCTTGTCCATTTTTTCATACCCACAAAGACCAATTGATAGATAGTATGCATGAAGAAAAAATAACTCTAAACAACGTCACAGAGAAACCAATGTTTCCAATCCCGAATACAAATGAGTTATTGAATACACAGGGTGGTGCGAAATATTTCAGCCTTATCGATTTTGAGAATGCATATTATCAGGAAGAGCTGGACAATGAATCATGACTCAAGACGGTATCTCAACTTAAATATCTAAAAGTATTGCTTTAATAGGATGCCATTTGGGATAGCAACAGCTCCGGATACCTTTCAAAATTAGTGAACATGGTATTAGGTTAAATAGCGAGTGTATTTCGATGATATTAAAGCAGAACTATGAAAATATTATAAGCCTTTTTAAGAAAAAGAACAATCAGGATTAAAGATGAGTTCGTCTAAATGCCAATGTTTGAAAGATGCATTGAAACGTTGGGATATATAATAAGCAAAACGGACGAAGAAAAAATTATAGCAATAAAGGAATTTGAAAGATCCAAGTGTGATAAGAAACTGAAGAGTTTCTTAGGATTAATTAATTACTGTAGGAAGTTTATAAAAGATTATACAGAAGATGTGTAACATCTAGAAAGGTTGTGTGGAAACAAAGAAAAAAAGATAATTTGGACAGATCAATGTTCATTAACAAAACTCAACATAACTTGGTTAATGCACCAACAATAAAGTTTCCCGATGTTTCAATAACATTCATATTGGAAAAAGACTATAGTTTCGATCGTATTGGTGCAGTTTTATCATATATAATAACTCTGGGAAGGAAATTGTTATTGAGAAATACGTGTCTACTAATTTTGCAGTGAGAAACACGAAACGAATGATTCAAGGAATAGTACAAACGTGTGAAAATTGTGAAAATGAGGAAACTTACGACAGAACAAAATAAAATCATTAGAAATGTCGGAAGCAGATTTAAAGATCTTTGTAGATTTTTGTGGCACACTAAAGCAAACTCAATATGAAATGAAATATATAATGGAAATCATCGATAATTATAGCCAATACGTTGCGCTTCAAGCAGTAAAATCCCAGGATGAGAAAACCGTTATTAAAACTCTAAGAAATAATTGGATTTTAAAATATGAAGCACTTAGATTTTTACATTGTGACAGGAGTAAAGTATTTGATAGTAAATCAATGGATAATGAAATGAAAATGCACAACATTAAAATGATATTCTCAAGCCCTTATCATCATTCGGCAAATGGTCTAATCAAAAGGCAATTCAGAACTATTAAGGACTCTATCCATATCACCCTGAAAGATTGAGATCACAAGAATTCATTAGAATTATTACCAGATATCGAATTTATATTGAATTCCACATTTCAGAAGACGAATAGACAAACGCCATACAAAAGACTGTTTTGAAAAGGAATTTATGAAATCTAAATAAAAAATGAACGGAGATTTATACGAAATATAGTGGGTAAAGCTTTCTGAATATGGGTGGTGTAAGGATAATTAAATAGAAGAGTTAATTCAGGTTTAAATATTTTTAACGAATTTCAAAAAAATTATAATAATAAATTTAAAAAGAACATAAATAAGTTAAATTATGGAATAATGAATTTTCTTGATTGTAAAATTAATATTTAGGAATTTTTGTAATTTAAAAACATAAAATATTTATCGAATGCTTGTGTATTAAAGCCTCAACAATGCTAACTCAAGCTTGCTAAAATATCCTCAAATTAAATACTAAAAATATTTATGATAAAAATATATTTTATCTCGTTGTTTTAATAATAGATTGTTGTGATTTTTTGAAATAAGGTTTTGAATTTATGATTACTTAGTTTTAATGGATGTGGTAAATTTGCGAAACCAAACTGCTTATACTATTGTTTGATATAAAATTGAAAAACTGCGCATTGTACACAAGTAAATATCAACAAGACACCATAAGTCATGTTTTCAGTGAAATGACAAACAGGGGAGGTACATTAGACATCCTTTTCAGAAAGAGTGCTATTATTATTTCACAATTCAGTTATACTCATTTTGTATATTATTAAACTTTTTTTTTCAGTTTAAAGAAGTCCTTGATGAAGAACTCATGAATGTTGCCAACAAATTCAAGACCTGTTCAGAGGTTGTTGATTACATCAAATCATTTTTAAGTGAGAATTATTTATATACTAAGGGTTATCTATATTAGTAAATATATATAATTCAATTATAGGCCATCTTTTATAAATCTCTTCATAACTTAAAAAGGTTTAGGAATTTAAAAAAAATTCTGTTCTCATAGCTTTAACCTGATAAATATTTCAAAATAATTATTAATTCTTATTTATAATTTATTAAGTTCATCGAACTTTTATCGTAATATAATTTTTCACCTACATAATTTTAAAAATCATAAAAAATCAGATATAAACATTGATATTTTATTTCATTTTCTTCTTTTAATAAAAGCATTTATTTTATGGCGCCAACCGTTTTGATAACCATATTTTTGGGTATTTTATTTAAAATCTTTTTTACCCAGATCTTTAAAAGAGCAATGTATGATACTATTATTGAGCCTTTGACTCCTACGATTGCTCATAAAACTAGAGAGATATTCGTTCAATCACCTTTTTATTCCCTTTTAGACAATATAAAAGAAAAAAAATATTTTCTAAATAATTAATAAAAGAAGTTACATTTTAATAAGATATACAATGTATTTAAATATTTGAATAATTAAAACAAATGATGTTATGTTTTTTACAGTTTCGGCAATTCAAACAATTGTAATTTTAAGAATGTTATTATATTTTTATTTATTAGAAATAAATAAAACTTAAGAAAAATATTTTTTATTGTGTTTGCATTCTTAAAGTTAGTAAATTTTGTGAAATTATGCAATAAAGAGCGAAAGTCTCAAATAATTAATAATCGGCCGAAACATCTGGTGGTAACAAGTAGTATGATATGTCACTGCTAACTCAGACCCCCCTGAAAAATATCTAGGTCGAATCCAAATTTTATGTAGGTCACGAAAATATATATATACGAAAATACATACTTTTCTCTAGGGAGCCAATCAAGATTAAGCAGGTCACAAAAAAATTTCAAAAATTTTTGAAGTATTTGTAAACAGCCGAATTTTTGTAATTTCTTTCAAATTTCTGCTATTTTCTTTAAAAACAGGCAAATTTTTGCAAATTTATGAAGGTCAACTCAAATTTTTTCCCAAGTATTTTAAAACAGCCAAATTTTTTGAAAAATTTATATAGGAAAAGTTGAATTTTTTATACGGAAATACATACAAGAAATTAATAAATCTATATGATATTTTAGAGTTTTAATTATTTTGAGGATTTTTCAAGAAACCTTAAGCAAACAAATTTACATTGACAATGAGATATTACCATATGTCAACATTACTATAGGAAAAAACTCCCACAATTTTAAATCCCTAAAAGATTTTTCCCCAAATCAAAAATATCCCGAAATTAATTTTCACTAAAATATTTCCTAAATCAAAATTTCCCAAAATTTTCAAATTTTTCAGAGTATTAAAAAACTTAAAAAAATTCTTACAATTCTTTACATATATATACAAGGCTATACATTATACATCGACTTTATGGTTTGTTTGATGATTTGACGTAATGAACAAATAAACTTTGATTTATACATTTAGATGCTATCCTTCAACAACTTTCCCATAAGAAAAATATCCATACTCAAATTATCCAAAAATTTAAAATATCTAAAAATAATTTCCCCAACTCAATATTCCCTCCTAATTTTTCTAAGTGTAAAATCTTGTAATTTTTATAAAATTATTTACAAAACTTGAACATTATTTGATTCGACAATGACAATTACCATGCACATTTATTAAGATTCTAGAAATTAATAGTTTTAATATTACATTTTGTAATCATCAAAATGAAATTTATTCAAGTTGAAATTTATTAATCAACCCGCCCGCCCACCCGCCACCATCCCCGCAGGGGCTGGTGTGGTAGTTTGTAAATTGAAATTATAAAATATTAATAATAACTGAATAATCTAACATCATAAACAAGAATTGTTTTGCATTAAATTTTATTAAATTAAATAATTGAATCAAAAATATCATTGTAAATGTTATCAAATCGATGATGTTCTTCTGTTGAATGAATTTAATCTTGTGACATCATATCTCCGCCATAATTATCTTCGACATCGAAACATAAATAATGAAAAAATGCAAGACTCTTATTTTTACCCACCCATAATTGCTTGTCGTCATTGTTTGACAAGGCGATTTTACTATTTTTGAAAGTATAAAGTTGATGGTTGTGCGTCCCTATCTTAGTCTGTGGGAAAGAAAATATTCAATTATTGTTATAACAGTCTAAATATGACTGATGACCAATCTCTGTACCAAGTAAGTTAACACCCTTAGCTTTCATAGTTTCTTTTTTACCTAATAAACTATAGCTCTTAAGAAAACCCATACCGTATACCCGAGACCTCTACTTTCATCTTTAAATTTTCCAATCACCGAGTCAAGGTTTCTCGAGTATAACGGATGTGCCGTGTCAAGCTTACAATTCCTAGCCTCAAGAAAAAATGAATCGGCATCGCCAGCAACGATTATAATATCACAATTGAATTCCTCTCTATATTTCGCCAATTCATTATATTGAAGATGGTACATCCGCAACTTCGACAGATCTACTACAGATTGGCCAATGTAGCTATGTTGGACTAAGCAGATCGAATCTTTATTCAGATGTACAGCAATCAGATTATCATTAATTTTGATTGATTTTTTGAAACTCGAATTTAAGGCATATACAATCATTTTTTCAGCTGAATTGCATAGCCTCAAATTCATCCATTTTTTCAAATTCTCTACAGATTTACTATATAAACTATTATTAAATAATTTGTACAAATCTCTATGCAGCTCACATATAGAGTTTGAGTCTAGATTTGTATTTTTATCTATATATGTTTTAAAAATAGATGCTTGTTGAAATTTAATTGCTCTATATATAGTTACAACAACCGCACCCTATTCTATATACAGTTTTAGAAGTCTCCAATGAAGAACATGGTTCTTCGTGGGCCAATGAGTGAACATTAGCTTCTCAACTTTAGAATTGGGGGGACACAATTTTTTCCGGAGCAAGTGGAAAGTCATTCAAAAAGTTATGCAAGCACAACCATATAAATTTTCATGCACCCAAACAAAGTTACCACAAGGTAGATTTTGGCTAAGAGCCCAACCATATAGATTATTAATATCAATTAATAGATTATTAATATCAGAAGTGCTGTATTTTCAGAACTTACAACATAATGTTTGTTAACAAATGTTTTACCACCCTGCATTCCTCCTTCATAGAAAATATACATTTCCATATCCTGTAGAACTTCTATAGATTCCCGAAATGTCATGAACGAAGACGCCCATGACATACCAGGAATGCCATAAAAATTCAGAGGTTTTAGACCATTATAAGCAATTGCTTTTGTGTGACATTGTAGAAAATAATCCGCAAGTAGAAATACATCCAATTTTAGGTAGACTAACATATAATCAAACATTGTTCGACAATTTTGCAGAGTCCAAATTTCTTGTTCTGCCACATATTCTTCATCAGATACAGAGCTCCAAATAGGAGATAATTCATACGTTGATTCAAGGACCTCAAGAGATGTAGCAAAATCATAAGGCAAGATACCCTTTGCCCTAACAATTATACCATCGAAAACAGAACAAGTTAACTGTAAATCAGTAATAGTCTTCACAGCTTTTTCTAATGATGAATTAACAAACTGCATGCTGTCAATAAAATGAACAGCCAATTTATCAATATATACGATGAGGGAAATGAATATTTCTGTAGTTTTTGGAATAATATTTAATTTACAAGATGGAAAATTATGCAATCCATATTTCAGAATATGATGCAAATCATAACCCTTCAAATTATGAAAGACAATAGGTAACTGCTTTTGAATTCTTTTAGAAACATGACAACCTTTACAAGCAGCATCAAGATACTTACCTGAGAAGTAACAATAATCCTTAACTCTATTTCGTATAAACTTTTTACAAAAACACAGATCCTGCAATTTTTGAACTCCTGTTCCTCTAAGAAAGGCTCTTTGTCCATTGGTTTATTATCATGCACATCATAATATGTCAGGACAATTGTGACAGCAATTTCATCCACCTTTTTATAAAAGACAAAACACAATCTTCACCAATAAAATTAAAATATGATTTTGTATTGTCATAATGATTTATTAATAATAGACCTGCTGTTATCGGAATGTGTATTTGGTAATGTCTTATGTCACGAGGCAAAACTGCCTAAAAATATGCATATATTACAAATGGCGAGGTATTCATCTTTGAATAATTTTGAAATTTTTATTTGTAGGGAGCGTGTATATGGTTGGCCCTGTTTGATTTTTAGCACACAATGCAACATGTGCCTTAAAAGTTAGATCAAGTTTAAAACCGTTTATACAATGAGGACACCAGTTTACACATATTTGAACATTACATTATTGGAGTGATAGTTCAATAATTTATTTAAATTAAAAACTGCAGTATAATCATAATTCTCACCATCTTGCAATAGTAAAAGAAAAATAGTTTTACCATCAGCAACCTTGCATCGGTGGATTATATCCAAGTGCGGTTGATTGGGTACATAATCAATGTCTGCATTTATAATAGTGGGTGTAACTATTGGTTTATATTCTAAAACATTTATCACAAGTTTTAAATGTTCGCTTTTCCTTTCAAATTTCGGTATGTTACACAACTTCATAGGACAGTCAGTAATTGGATCATAATTTAATTTATTCAAGTATTTTGTATATGATGATACACGCTCTCTATTGTTAATAATTACGTTACGTTTTAATAATGATAATACGCTATAGATAAAACATGTCTGGTCCTTGTTTTGTACATTTAAAATAGCTTTTTACTAATTAATTCTGCAGGTTTTTATATAAAAACTAATCTATTTATGTGGTAAAATTTGGTTAAAATAAAATCAATTTCTTTAATTTTAACAACCGGCCATCAACTACCTAAATGAGTAAATTTCTCTATTTTTTCATTTAATTTATTTACACTGTTTTCAAGAAAGTTTCAGAAAAAACAATTGCACAATTTGAAAAGAAATTATCCTTAAATTCCGAGTCTTTTTCAAATTGTATGTGAACTGTAAATTGAACTTTTACAGTCCCCATTTTTCGACTTCGATTTTAATTTTATTTAACATTTTATTTGTGATGATGATATGAATCACTTTTTGATGTTCCATTTCGAATCGAATATTTTTACGTGATCCTTTCAAATCAACTTCAATTTCAGGCTCATCATTTATATTAATAGAGCCTCCTATTTGATTAAATTGTATTTCAGTGACGTCATCATCATCGTCACTTATAACTATAGGTTCAATTTTAATAATTTTAGTAGAGATACATGGCACAATATTTACAGCAGGTCTTTTTGATTTTTTATATTATTACGTTTCATGATTTTATTATTTAAATCATTACTTTTTGTGTTTTTATTTATATTATTATTATTTGTGTTATTAACATTATTATTAATATTCTTTTTATTAATTATATTAAAAAGTACCCCTTATAAAAATCTAAATATTTAATCTGATGAGCATTCTTGCATTTGGGGCATATAAAATATTCGATGCCGTTAAACTTATAAGTGTAATATGATATCATAAGTTCATGACAATCTGAATTATACCCGATTCCTGATACGCAATATCGAGGATATAACGAACCTGTTAATTATTTTTAATATTAATTTAAAATATTTCATAATCATCTAGAATAATAAAATAACTCAATAAAATAAATAATATTTTCGTAAATTATTAAAATTATATTCATAAAATTATAGCCATTAAAATCAATATTTTAAAAATTCGGTATAATTATTAATATAAATATTACAAAAATTTAAAAATAAAATAGTCTAAAAATTAAAAGTATTACACGAAATAAATAAATCATACATTTAACTTTCAATTGGGAATCTGAATCATCAATTGTTATATATTCCGGGCAATTTCTTCAGTTTTACATTTCAAATGATCATCTCCAATTGTTATGGGGGCATAATTATTACAATCTTTCGATGTTCCGGGCATATTTTTGAAATTATCTATAAAGATGTTTTAAAACATTAATAAATTAAATTTAAATATTTACTCTTTGTTGATGAAAGATTCAATGAAATTACCTAATTATATTAATAATTGGAGATTAAAATAACAATAAATTACTTGTTGGAATATTTTCAATGTTTAAATTTGATTGAAATATTTGAGCATTGACTTGTCGACTTTCTAAATGATAATAATAAATATATAAATATATAAAATAAAGTAAAAATTTACCATTTTCCGATAGAATCAGTGATTTAGTATTTTGAGATGATGATCCCATTTTAAAGTTGAAAATAAATTGTGATAAAAATATAATTCTTAAAGTTTATAGCATGAATCTAGTTGGTATATATTATCTAATCAAAGGTCATGTATGTACACGATCATATAAATCGATAATTTAACATTGGTAAAACAGATTTTTAAAATTGATCACATGCACATAATAGTTATGTATGTCAATAAATCAATAAATTAAAATAAAATAAATCAAGATTAAAAATGTATTAAACATCAAATCTTTTATACATCAACCATGTCTAACAATGTTGACCACGTGAATTGAATTTTGAAAAATTGTTTTATTATACACAATAGGTTTTTTCATTGTTTGCAGCTTTGGAACCCAAAGGATCAAACACGTATATCTTGTCAGGTTTCATATATATTTAGCAATCCAGTGTTTCTCCATTGAGATGATGTGATTGAGTAATGACGATTATAGCTTGATTATTACGTAAACATGATATTTTATCTATTGTATGTACACCAACAAATTCATTTCCTAATAACAGAGCTCCGATTTGATTAACCTAAATAGAAATAGATCACTAAATTAATCAACAAACAAAAATCTTACTCCATGATAATCTATGTAGTTTAGGTACAATTTTTATATCAGTAACGTTTAAACTAACACGGTTTTATTTGCAGTAATTTGTACTTCACTTTCAAAAACTCAATATTTGACGACTGGTTCTTTTGTTGCACTTGTAAATTTGATATTCAGTCGTCGATTTCTATTTTGAGGTAATTGACTTTGATTCAAATCAAAATCCGGAGCCAAAAAAAGTGTAAAGAATGGATATTTTGATTTAAAATTTTCAAAAGATATTCCACAATTTAGATTTTTATCCAAATAACCCATATTTCTCACAATATATCATTCTCAAAAAATTATCATTCTCAAAATCTTGAATATATGTTTCGCGATAATCAGTGTTTTTGATAAAGATAGAGAAATGACATTAAATTGTTTGAATATTGAACTTAATGCTGTATATGATCCATTATATTGAGTTTCAGATTGAAAAGTAACAAGTATAAAATTAGGTATTCTTTTATCTCCAAATATTTGTTCCTTATAGAAAGAGGATGCAACTTGACCGATTGCAAATGAAATACTTTCCTTGGTTTTTAATGGATAAATCGAATGTTTAGAATTGAGACCGATTTCATGACCTGCTAATACTGACGGGTCTACTCGAACTCGTCTTACAAATAATTTTGCATCAACTATTTGACAAACTGGTTTCCCTGTTGCAGAAGTTAATGATAGTGCCGAATTAGATCTTTATAAACGCAAATGAACATTAACACCTAAAAGTTAATATTTTTTCTGGTCCATGAAATCAAGTTGTAAAGATCAACACATGGTGAATAATCTAGATTTTTTAATCCAAACCTTTCTACTTTTATCACTTTCATAGCCCATAGTAGCACGACAAGTATTTTTAGTATCAGAATTATAATTTAACATAGTTTCAATTAAAGCTTTGTGAATATACGTGTTGTTACTACCTTCAATCTTGATATTGTTAAAACCAAGTATTTCATCCTTAAAAAGTGTATGGAACAAGAAATTGTTTAATACAACATCTGAAACTTCAAGCAAAGGTTTTCTATCTTTATCTATGACTTTTGTTTGAACAGATAATAAAGTATCATTCAAATCCAGATATTCAGTTTGAGAACCATTAATATAAAATTCAACATCATCTCTACTATTTGTAAGAGAATTCATGGGAATACTTTTTCAAATGCTCCATACTCAAATTTTGCTTGAGGTGATTGCCTGCCAAATATACACAATTCAGTTTACCGCAAATCATTTTGCAAATATAGTTCGAGGACCTTTCATTCTTATGTTTATATACAATGATTAATGTTTCTTTTACGATTTGGAGCTTTAGTTTTAACAGGTGCGGGTGGTGTATCTTTTGGAAACATACTCACAACATCTGGTATAACCTTTCCGATTTCTGACAGAGCATTAGTTTTAAGAGATGGTAATATTTTCTGATCATTCATAATTACAACTTTTGCAGTTTTCATACCAAAACTACCAATACGTTTAAGAATCGGAAAAGCAAATCTTTCAAGTGTTCGCCACCATCCTGACCCATATTGTTTACCAATAAAATATGGTAAATCACCACCATTTTGGCTACCACTATACATTAAAATAATATCGTTATTAGCCATCTAATTTACGAAAATGTAGTGTCAAATAAGTTTTCGTATCTTTTGAAAAGTTTATCAATTTACCAGAATTATCCCGAATATTAATTTCTATATTGTTTATACAAGAAGTTGAAACATGTAAATACATTGGATTTTAAATTTGAATTTGCACAACTTCATCATGTTCATGTTTTCATTCCATACAGATTTTAATAGAGGAACATTTGAATCACCAACAATTATAGGATCTATTATGTTTGTATAAATGAATAATTGTTGATGAAGTTTAATTATTTTTGGTTTACTCGATCCTTCATTAATTTTTCCATCTTGTAAATTGGTAATCCTAATGTTTTTATTAGGTTTTTATCAAACGTAATTTCATTAATATCAGTATTCAATGAAAATTTGAAAAATTGATATTCTATAAGTATAAACTCTGAAAATAAATCTACAATTTTGAATTAAATATGATTGTAATTCATCGATTTTTGAAATGTATATGGTTTATTAAACGGGTATAATATTTTCAATCCAACTGTTTCAATTTGCTCTCCAACTTTGATAAATTCTGGTAGTGGTATCTTCAATGTATCTTCTAAACTACTAATACTCAATTTTGTATATCCCATTCTTTTCGCACAGGTCAAATCATCAACATATACATGAAATGGTTGATAATAACATTGGACATATAAAAATCTCTTGTCAATATACAATGAAACATGTGCATCAGAAGGATTAGAGATATCTAAATCAGTATCAATTTTAATCGTTTTATATTTAGTCATCATTTTAGTCTTTTTGTATTCAATTTTAAATTTGATGTAGAATGGAAATAAATTGTATACAAAGGTAAAATCCAACAAAGCAATTTCCCAATCTCAATGTAAATAAATTGGATTTTGAAGACCAACCATGAATTTACTTGCTTGATTATCTTGATGCATTGTCGGATAACTATTACTAGGTAAAATCATATAGAAATTCATTTTATTAGATCTTTTGCTCATATCCATATTGGTTTTGATATTCATGCCATTTGACATAGTATTGTTTATCCTTACCGATCATTTTAGTTTTCAATATTTTTTGAATTCTAAATACTTGAGGTTAAGGAATAATTTGTAATTCTTGTTCATAAGATTTACCACCTAATTCATTATTATCATAATCTTTAATGACATACATGACTGGACTTTGTTTAACATTTATTTTTGAAATGATAAAGACTTCGTCACTTCAATTTGTATCAAAATCTTTAATAAATGGTGTAGTATATATTTTACTAATACTAACATGATTACCGATACTATATTTTGGTTTTTTATTTTTTTCAACTTTTTCAGAAAGCCATGATTTAACTGATGTTTTTGATGATACATCTACAGGTTTCAACCCATTCAAACCTCGGTGTGATAAATAATTATAAATATGAATAACTTCTTTAGTCTGTCTTTTAATATTCGATTAAATCTCTCAACATGAGCGGCTTTGTATTGAGAATGTACAGAGTCATGATTTATTTTGAGATGATTCAGGATTTTGCTTAACTTTACTGTTGTAAAACTCTTTACCTATAATAATAATAATATTAATATTACTAATAATAATAATAATAATAATAATAATAAAAATAATAATAATAATAATAATAATACCTAAATCGGTCTGTAAATTATCTGGACGTTCATCTTTAAATAATTTATTAATTGCGATAGACACTTCATCTTTGTTTTGGTAGGAATTGCTCGAGCAAAACGACTGAAAACATCAATACATGTCAAAATAGATTTTTATCCTTTATTAATTTTGGAGTATGATATCATTTCTATCAAATTCATTTGCCATAAATCGTTAATACCAAACGTTTTATATGCTCTTGTTGGAAATCTTTTCAGCATGGACTTGTTTAAACAGTACGCTAGCTGCCCCGATAACCATTTCTAAGTTTCTGCTTTCGAATTTGGAACTCTTTTCTGTAACCTTTTGACTCCACTATAACCTGCATCGTCTTTTGGGTTTGTCCAAATCTTCTCCATTACAACAGGAAGATTTAAAATTAAGATTAAAATTAGGCAATGAATGGTTAGCACCCATGTTTATGATTATGTTCAATAATTATTATTGCGTTCCTAATAAACCAGCTCGACCTAATAATGATAATACCAATGGTATTAATGCAGCATTAACCCTCCTTGTTGTTTATATAAAAACATTTTCATTTGTTTTCTGCTTTTGTCGTTAACTAACGATAAGAATGGTTTTTTGTGTTTATTTAATATATGCTTTTTGTATTGATTAATTTTAATCTTACTTTTCACTACTTTGAGTATAATATCTAGTAAATCATCAATGGCAAAATTTGGAATTGAATATAAAATAGTCATTCTTTTCATATTTGGGGCCTTTAACAATGCATTAAAAAACGGAAAACTACGATGATTTTTATTTGTTTAATCTTTTGATAAGGTTTCAAGTTTTTGGAAATGAGATTCATTGCCGGAAAGTTTTCGGTAAGTTTTTTAGGAGGTGTATAACTTGCTTTTGGTACATCTTTAGTTTTGACCACTTTTTTATTACTTTTTATAGATTTTCTAATATTTTTCAACTTTGTTTATAAATTATTGACTCTTCTTTATTGAAAATATCAGTTCTAACACGTAAATCATCGGGACATTGTTGTGTGAAATCAAGAAATATATAACCATGTGGTGATTTTGTAGTTTGAGATTAAACCATTTTACAAGTTAATAAAGTATTTTGTTTTGCGTCATTTATAAAAAATATTCAAATGTGCCTCTATTTATATTATTACTGTTGAGAATATTTAAAATGAAAAAGCATAAAAGGTTAAAATAAAAAAACTTTAATTCAAACTATCACAGCCACACCTGTTGGGCGGACGAGTAGGAGGCCTTCGGCCGTGCTGGCGGGCGGGCGGGTTGATTAATAAATTTCAACTTGAATAAATTTCATTTTGATGATTACAAAATGTAATATTAAAACTATTAATTTCTAGAATCTTAATAAATGTGCATGGTAATTGTCATTGTCGAATCAAATAATGTTCAAGTTTTGTAAATAATTTTATAAAAATTACAAGATTTTACACTTGGAAAAATTAGGAGGGAATATTGAGTTGGGGAAATTATTTTTAGGTATTTTAAATTTTTGGATAATTTGAGTATGGATATTTTTCCTATGGGAAAGTTGTTGAAGGATAGCATCTAAATGTATAAATCAAAGTTTATTTGTTCATTACGTCATCAAACAAACCATAAGTTTTTTAATACTCTGAAAAATTTGAAAATTTTGGTAAATTTTGATTTAGGAAATATTTTAGTGAAAATTAATTTCGGGATATTTTTGATTTGGGGAAAAATCTTTTAGGGATTTAAAATTGTGGGAGTTTTTTCCTATAGTAATGTTGACATATGGTAATATCTCATTGTCAATGTAAATTTGTTTGCTTAAGGTTTCTTGAAAAATCCTCAAAATAATTAAAACTCTAAAATATCATATAGATTTATTAATTTCTTGTATGTATTTCCGTATAAAAAATTCAACTTTTCCTATATAAATTTTTCAAAAAATTTGGCTGTTTTAAAATACTTGGGAAAAAATTTGAGTTGACCTTCATAAATTTGCAAAAATTTGCCTGTTTTTAAAGAAAATAGCAGAAATTTGAAAGAAATTACAAAAATTCGGCTGTTTACAAATACTTCAAAAATTTTTGAAATTTTTTTGTGACCGTATAAAAAATTTGAATTTCATTTATAAATTTTTCAAAAAATTTGTTTTTAAAAGTATATAGGTCAAAAATTTTATATATATATTTTCGAGACCTACATAAATTTTTATTCGACCTAGATATTTTTAGGAGAAGGTGGGGTTCTGAGTTGGCGGTGACATATCATACTACTGTAACAAAAGAAAAAAATAGTTGAAATGTAATTAAAAAAATTAATAAAAATACAATTAAAAGATTAAGCCAATAAAAAACTCTTCGTACGATATATTTTGACAGCACAACATCATCTTCATGTACACAAAACTAACTAAAAATATTATGAATTAACTTATAATTTAAAAAAATTATTTTTTTTATTAATTTACATTTTTAATAAATAAAAATTTAAAAATATTCTAATAATTTTAACTAATTTTAAAATGTTTTTTATATAAATATTATAATTTTTATCTATATTATAATTTTAAAAAATAATGTAATTTATAAATTAAAATTAATAATATTAAAAAATTCTTTTTAAAAAACAATACATAAATATAATTTAGCGTACTTAAACTATTTAAAAACACTTAAAACATTCGTAGTCACAGCACTTTGCACATTAATCTTTGGATCCATAATCAAACCTTATCATCATTGATTCACATATCACGCGTTCCCAATAATTATTAAAAATTTTCAACAAAATTCTAAAATCAGACATTCCTATTTAACTTTTTTATAGAACTCGCTCTAGAACTGGATTATAGAGAAGATGGGAAGTCTCCATTGTATGTAGCATTACACCCATTACATGTAAATTAATAAACGAGATCAGAACACAATCCAACCGGAGTTTTTGATTTATTAATAAACATTTTGCGTACCTTACACGAATTAGAGACGACCTTATACTCTAAATTTCCCATCTGTTTACTTAACTTCCTTTTATAATTTGTAAAACCTTCAGAGTACGGCAATACTACCACAAATTTAGACTCAATTTTTTATATCCATTTTTACTATTATTTAAATCAATACTTAATTCACATTCATTTGTCAAAATTATAATATAGATAAAAAAATATAATATTTATATAAATAACATTTTAAAATTAATTAAAAGTATTTGAATATTTTTAAGTGTTTATTTCTTAAAAAATTAAATTAATATAAAAAAATAATTTATTTAAATTATAAGTTAATTCGTAATATTTTTAGTTGGTTTTGTGTACCTGAAGATGACAGTTATGCTGTCGAAATATGTCGTACGAAGAGTTTTTTATTGGCGTTATCTTTTAATTAAATCGTTACTAAATTTATTTAATTTTTTATTTAAAAAAACAATTTCTTATATTTAAAGATTAATAAATATTTTTAGAGGGCCAATATTATGGATATTTTATGCTACGTTTGTCATTATTAAATAATAAAAAATTGTCATTTGTGAACAGAATAATTTCTCTATACCCATGTAAAATAAATTAAAAATGATAAAATGATTCACTTTTTAAAATAAAGAAAAGAATTCTCACCATAATTTGACTGAATGAGAAAATATTTTAATTTCCCATGAAAATAGAATAAATAAATTTCGTTACGGCATTTTTAACTAAACTAATTCAACTAACAACTTTTAAACAAGACAATTTGACTAAAAACTATTCAACCAGATAGCATTGTTTAGTGGGAAAATGTATCTGTCCTTTGGTCATTTTCAAGGTGTTAGTTTTTTATTTTTAATTGACACCAAATCAATCTCATTATTCACCTCGTTTCTTCCTCTATTTATAAGAACCTAACCTATACTTCTTAGCTGACGACTTGATAATCTACCAGTATTGTTGCAATCTTCATCATCTTAATCACAATCAGTTATATTTCCTGTCTAATAAGGTGGTTTGATATAAATATCAAGATCGGCAACACCTTCATCATCAGCATAACTTTTTAAAATGTAAAGAATTAAAGGTAAAATGAAGCATCTTAATATCTATCTCATTTAGTAGGTAATTTTGATAGAATGGATCCTTTCGAATATATGAAATAAATATCTTTTGAAACAAAACGTGATTTTAAAATTTATTATTGTTTTGTTATTTTCTTATTAACGTGTTACTTTACATGTTTTTTATATAAATAAACCTAATATTGTTATTTTATTTGAATATTTTATTTCATTATACTTTTTACAATGATAATGGGTTTAACAAATATATTGAATATTTGTAGATAAACTGATCCCGTTAAATTGTAATTAGTTGAATTGTCTTAATTGCATGCTGGCTTAGGAGCGATGCAGATATGGCAAATCCATACGGCGGCAAATTTACCAAAATTCTTTTTTTTAAAAATTAATTTGTAGTAATTTATATTAATAATTTGGCTAATATTAATATAATTCAGAATTTGTAAAAAAACATACATAAGGATAGATATCTATAATAATAATAAATATTTTGCATATCTTTAGATGTTTACAAGTTTTCTTTTCCATATGGTTAAAAATTGTAAGCATTCAAATATTTTTTGAAACATTATTTAATTCAAATAAAAAGAAAATTAATTATCAAGTTGCCATTTTTTTATGTTGTGAGTATTTTTGAAGCATTTCCAATAGCAATATATTTAATTTTACATAATTGCTGTCAATCAGCATTTGCGTTAGGTAGGTACAAATTTATATTTAATTAATCTATCATTACATTTTTAGTTTTTTAATTAAATTTAATGTAGAAAATGTAAAAAGTTTTTTCCGGTTCCGATTTATACGATGAATTAAGGTTTTTAAGAAATCATATTAAAAAATCCTGCTACACTATTTCAAATATATTGGAATATATACTCAAATAATTTAGCATCATCTTTGACCAATGTTTATATAGCCCTAAGAATGTTTTTTTAACTTTGCCGATATCAGTGGCTAGTGGTGAAAGGAGTTTTTTCAAATTAAAACTAATTAAAACTTATATACAATAACGATTAGATGCCCTGGCCACTTCGTAAATTGAACGTGAAATTGCCAAAAATTTAAATGCAGAGGAATTAATTGACAAGTTTGCTACTATAAAGTCTCGAATAAAAATATAAATAACTCTTAAATTTTAAATAAATATATTCATACATTTTCCACAGTATTTTTATTATAAAAATATTTAAGAAATAATATGAGAGCAGAAAAATCTTTATGTGCACATGGTGCCCCAACTGTTGAGCCGGTACTGTTTAATTGAATTGAGTTTTAGTCGAATAGTATTTAGTTGAATGGGCCTAAAATCAATGTATTTCGTTTGTTTTGTTTATTTAAATAGATAAAAAAATTCATTAAATTCAACATAAATTTCTTGTTATTAAACGTTCTAAAAATATATAAATTGTTTCATCTTTTAATTATAGGAAAAAACTAAAATATAAAATTTCAAATGTCGAGCAAACTCTTTGCCTCTGTTCGTAATTAAATGCATTTTTGAAATCATTTTTAAAATTAAAATTGCAACTTATGTTATTAGATTCAAACAAAAATAGTCAAATAAGTATCCATTTTGTAGGCAATCACCTACATAATAATTATTATGTAAGAACTTTAGCATCTTGCATAATTTTTTATGAATTTAAAGATCATGAAAAAAACTAAGAAAAGTACTTTTGATCCAATAAAATAGTGGAATGCAGTTATGACTCTTAGCTGCCCAAATGGTTCCATCACTGTGATATTTAATGGTATCATGCGAACTGACTTGATATAAACTCAAATTTATTCCATTAAAAGAAGGTTTATTATTTTCATCCTCTGTTCAAGCTCATTTATTAGCCATTGGTATGTTTTCTTTTTTGTGGAATCCCAGTTTGGAAACTTTAAGCGATAGAAAACTATAAAGTTTAGGATTTCTGTTTATCAAGAATTACCTTTGCAACCTCATTGGAATTGTTTCCATTCGTCTTCGTCGTGGATTAATTATATAAGTATCAGAGGACTTACTATTTCATAAATGAGAAATGAGATCTGTAAGTAAAATAAGGTTTACAAAGCTACCAAGAATAACATCGAAAATGTTCATATTAACTTAAATTTAAATCAACAGAATTTAAATTTTATATCAAATCCTATTATTCAAACAAAATTCTTTATTTAAACAAATATTTTAATTATTTCAAAAACCCCATTTAACACTTTTCAATTTGTTAAAGATCGAATCATATAAAAATTTAATTCGGTATTTAATATGATTACCATATTTAATTAATAATTTAAATAAAATTTTTTGTTGGCATAAAAAATCCTCTTTGTTTAAATATTGTTGAGAAATAAAAAACTTTTAAAATAATAAAAATCTTTTAAATGGAATACAATTAGAACTAGAACAACACAGACTAGAACTATTTAAAGTTTAAAGTGCTATTAAATATTTATGTCAAATATTTCAAGTTCTTTTATAAGTTGATATAATTATTTGAAATAGATTTTTTTTGTCATTTTTATAGCAACATATTTCATAATAATATTTATTTAAATAGTATTTTAAAATTTAAACACATTTTCAGCGCAGACTTTATCAAATGTCAGTCGACTTGTTTGTTAATATATGAACGAATTTATTGATTTCTCTAAAAATAAAAATTATTAATTTTTGATAATTGATGAAAAAATTTAAATAATTACTAAAATTATACTGTCAACACAAAATAGATATATATATATATATATATATATATATATATATATATATATATATATATATATACATATTTAGATCTAATAATCCCAACATTCTTTTCTGTAATTCTCAATCTTTTAATATTTTGGTTTTGGTAACATTTACATGATACGCAAGAAATATTTGATATTTTAATAATTCTATTTTGCTATCATATTTTATTATTTAAAATTGCAATAATAATTATTTGACACTTTGATAGATTCTAATCAATTGGAAGAATCCCTCAAAATGGATATAAAACAAATGTCAGTAGCACAATTTTATAAGAATGCGGACGCAACTCCTCAAATACATTCCCAGCCGGATCTGATCGGAAGTAGTCAGATTATGATGAATAAAGATTCCGAATCGCCAAAAATGGTATATTTGCCAAATAAATTCTCCAGTCAAATATCCCAACCATCAGTATGTTTGCATGACCATGAAATTTATCGCAATCTTGGAATTTGTCCAAAAAACGACATAAAAATTAATAATGTATGATAATATTTAAATTAATAAATTTTTCATCATTTATTTTATTAAGACTCTGGATTCATTTTTGGGTTCATGGGGCTTGCAGATCTTTGAATTCGACGTCCTTACTAATCAGCACTCTTTAGTTGTTATTACATTGAAAATTCTAGAAGTAATATATTAATAATAATAATAATAATAATAATAATAATAATAATAATAATAATAATAATAATAATAATAATAATAATAATAATAATAATAATAATAATAATAATAATAACAATAATAATAATAACAATAATAATAATAATAATAATAATAATAATAATAATAATAATAATAATAATAATAATAATAATAATAATAATAATAATAATAATAATAATAATAATAATAATAATAATAATAATAATAATAATAATAATAATAATAATAATAATAATAATAATAATAATAATAATAATAATAATAATAATAATAATAATAATAATAATAATAATAATAATAATAATAATAATAATAATAATAATAATAATAATAACTTCATAATTCAGATAAAATTTATGTGATTTAATGATAAATTTAATCAGAAATATATCAGAGAATTTACATCTATTTTACGATGAAATAAGTAAACAATTTGATTTTGATAAAAATAAATTATTTTATTGCGTTTTTAATTGTTTAATTGTTTTTGAGTGAATAAACAAATAAAAATAAAATTATTCTTGTTCATAGTTTTGACTAATTTTATATCTAAATTTAATTTAGATCTGTTCATATATATATATATATATATAATTAATTAATTGTAAATCTAAAATTATTATTAGTGGTAGAATTTCGTTCCATAATAAATTTGCAAATAAGTAGGCCGCCATACACAATAAGACCTAATACTAATTAAAAGTCACCAATTACATATATTATCACAATATCATTGCAATCGCTTAAAGTCTAAGTCATAGACAAATATTTTGGATGCCTGTTCTTTTTTCCTCGATGTCCAAACGTTTGATCTTGAAATGGGAAACAAACTCAGAATTCTTTATGATAAAACAGCCGGAAAACATTTTATTTGTCGTTTCAAAGTAAATTGGAAATTTGAGGTTACAAATATATAAAAATATTCATGAATAAAAATGTAAAAATATAAAATTTCTCTTGATTCCAAACACCATTTGTTTTGAAATATAATTTATCATAAGCTTGAGTAGTAATGATTGGGATTCAGAATCTTAAAAGTAATATAATTTTTAAAAATAAATTATATTTCTTAAAAAATGTTTATGAAATTTCGGGTCATTATTCAATATTTAAATAAGAAATGAGCGATTTTAACATTTTGAACATGTTGGGTTGTTATTATTTGTCGGTGATTATTGAATAACCAATTACGGATCTTACTCTGAGTGTGTCTTATTAATAACGATATTGACGAACTCCAAATGCGTAAAACAATTGATTTTTTACAATTGAATGCAACAATTATATTAATTTCAACACACTTCAAATGCTTTTGGTGCTCATTACAACCCTTAGGGAGGAATAACATAATAATAATACTCTGATAACAACCACTTGGACTACTTCTGGTGATAGACAATCTACTACAATTGATCTGATTGGTTTCTTGGCTTGATTTGGGCTCTTTAACTTCTTCTGATTAGTATATTAATTTCGACAAATTTATAAATTCAGAAAGCTTGTTTCACTGTCTTCGTCTTGCAAATGGGTTTTAATTTCTAAACATTTCTCCTTCTTTCAATTTCTTCTCCCTTTTCTTTGCTCTGCTTTGTACTAATTTGTGCGTAGCTTTTATAGTTTACCATCTAATGGCGCTTATTGATAATGCATTCCCTTTCCAACCGGTTCACTTGAGCACTCTGTAATCTTTGACAACTAACGAGAGATATACTTTTTGAAGACAATATCTTTCAACTACCCCATATCCTTTTTCTCAAGATAGCAAGATATTTTAGCTTTGATTTTGATTTTCTTCTTTTGTACTCGTACTTGTTAATCAGGAATGACCTTTTATTCAATTGTCTGCTTTTATTGATTTTCTTCTATTTCTTTCTCATTTTTAATATCCTTTTCCACTCTTATTTCAATTAGTTCAAGAACAACACCCATTCATTTATCATCATTTCCCCGATCATTTTACGCATTTAATAATTATTTTTTATTATTATTTTTGTATCCTTAACATATTCAATTGGGTCAATAAGACTCACAGACAGAATTAAAAACACCAACATATAATATCTGCCTTAAAGTCGGGATATATATTTCTATCGATCACTCAACATATTTTACTACACTGTATCGCATCAACAAGTTCATATAAGTTAATGATTTTTGCTCCAATAATGACTTACTCATGCAAGTATTTGCTTTACCACCTTATATTTCAATAGTTTTTACCAGCATCGTGCAGCTTTACCTCTCTGCCAATCAACGTTTCTTCTAACATTTTGAATATTTTAGTCTAAAGTATGAAACTGAACAATGGATATGCAAAACACATTATATGAGCGGTCTTTTCAGGAAATTATATATTATACTAAAGTTTTCATGGAATAAATTAAAACAAGAAATAAAAACTCAAACTAACTTCATTGTTTATTGAAAATAAAAATTCATAATTCGTTTATTTATAAAGGTTACAAGCCAATTTAAAATGCTAAAATATTCTTAGCGGAAATATTGCTACCGATCCTATTTCACTCAATTTCATAATTATTTAAGATACATTTCCATCTTTTTCTTTATGTATTACATTATATTTTTATAATACATTTTTTGCTAATGAATATGAATTTTTTAAAATTTGAAATTAATTTATACTGCACTGTTGGGATACATAATAACACTATAAAATACAAAGGGAATTATATATTTCAATTTCTTTAGCTGTAACTCTAAACATAGATTAATGAGATTTTATTCAGCAATTGTTCTTGTAATCTATATTTCTGATGTAATATCTGATCAGAAATTTGTAGAAATCAACAAAGATTATCTGAAATTTTATGATTATTGACAAATGGATTTTGTTAAAGTTCTTTATGTATTGTTTATGTAATTTAGGTTTTCATTCACGTCTAAAAATAAATGATTTAAGATTTTAATACCTTCAAACAAATATTTTAATTTATAAAGGAAACTATAAATTTTCCGAAAGATAATGTCTGATATTTTTAGTTGCTGTGAATATAGATACAAGAAATATTTAAGAAAATTATTTCTCAGTTGGTCTTCAGGTTATTGGACTCACAAAATCATATATATATATAAGTTTAGAAACTTTAGATGTTTCATTGAATTTCATTGGGTTAATATTTCTCAAGGACAGATGAAAAAAATATCAATATTTCAGATTTGCCTTAAAGTAGAAATACATTCCCATCGATTAATCAATATATTTTTCTATACTGCATCGCGTCAACACGTTCACACAAGTTAATGTTTTTTGTGCCAGTAAAAATATAAATTATGAATGTATATTGCATTCGAAAGTATAAGTATAAAACTGTGATTCCTTAGTAACAGCATAAATCAATATATCAGATAAGTGAATAACAAAATAAGCCTTTTCTGCAAAGTAATAATTATATTATTGGAAAAAGTTTCGATTATTAAATAAATCACTTCAGTTTTTTATTTAATCATGGAAACTTTTTTAAACAATATAATTATTACTTCGCTGCAAGGGCTTATTTTTTTATTCATTTATCTGATATATATTGCATTTGAATTGCATGTTACTATTTATAGATTTTTCATGATATGTATTTCAATCACAATTCAGTGAATCCAGCAGTGAATCATGGTATATGTGTATAAAATATAAATAAAGGTTTTGTACATTAGCTCTTGTACCTTTTTTCGAAACTTTTCTGCGATTTTTCAGATATTTTAGGAACTCCCAAACATTTGTTGTTTTTGATAAGAGATATGCATTTTATATTTCATTCAAATGTATCAAACAAAGCACTGGAAAATTCTACTTTGGTCACAATTGAATGGAGATAAAATTTCCCAGTTGGGATTATTTTTTAATTATCAATTGAAATTTGGTACATATGCAAGTGCTATTGGTATCCCAATTGTGGAAATGTTTCATTTACTGCTAGTCTGTTAATGGAGTTGTTACAACTATTCAATTACAGTTAGAATTATTTTTCCAAACTTATCTTTTTTGGAAAAATTTTATTAACCAGTTTATTTATTTCAAAAATCAGAAAAAAATAAAAAAAGTCATCCAAAATGTTCTTAGTTTCGTGTTTTTGCTTTTTAATTTTTTGAATTTATTCAAAAGAAATCATTTATTCTTGCCATTTTTTGGAGCAAACTTTTTTTCAGTTTTGGTTTTCATTTCAAACCGTTAAGTGATGCTGACAAATTAGATTCCCGCAAGAATTATTTGGAGCCTTCTGTCTTATGTTCGTCAAAGTCAAATGTTTGCGGGAAATGTTTTTTAACTGTTTTTGCAAATGTATTTATATGTATATATGTTGAATAAATCTAATAACGCAGAATAAATCGTAATAAAATCTATATTTCTTTGACAAATTTTAGCTAGTACTGCCTAACCCTTTACACAATCCGGACAATCGAATCATTGACAGAGAAGACTAAAGTGTTTTTGAATAAGCTTTGGATGAAATTATCAAACCCTTTATGGGATGTGATGTCTAGCTCTTTCATGTTGATACTTAAACTTGAATGTAAATTATCAGTAGCTGAAACATTTATAATAGTAAAATTTAAATAAATAACTATGCAAGCTATTTCCACAGTGTTTATTCATAAAATGAAATATTTCATCCTGAAATAAGTCCTGAACACTCTAATACAAAATTTGCCAAGTATTTCGCTCGCTGCTTCTCTACGATCGAATATTTCTTCTTCCTTGACATTTTGATACATCATTATCAACATAAAGCTGGTTCATGAGACCAGATCCAAGAAAAGCTTCACCTAAATATAAATTCATTCAATTTATTATAATCTTCTGATTCGAATAATTTGCTGCCTAAACTAGACACAGATTTATAAATTCACAGAAAGTTTACAATTTACATTTTCAAAATACACTTAATTACTCTTGTTATTAAAACACAAATTCATTATTCAAAATTACAATTTAACAATTTATATTTTTCAATTTTGCACAAAATCATTTTTTAGAAACCAAATCTTTTTATAATAGATATTTTTTTTATAAATTCAAAAAAATACTAAATATGAGCAAATTTAGACAAATATACAATGAATATGATTCAATTAAACTTCATTTTTATTAAGTTGTTAATCAATTAATTAAGTAATTAAGCTAATAAAATTTGGTAAATTTATTTGAAAAGAATTCTTCATTCTTGCCGGGTGTTGCGAGATTTGTGTTCAAATTTAATGTTTGGAAAAGAAACTTTGTGGATATGGAAGAAGCGGAATTGAGATTACGTTGAAAATTTCGAATTATTGAAGGACTTGAGGAATTAATATTTTTAGAGTTGAGATTATCAATAATAGAATATCTATTAAATTACTCGAATTACTTGATTTTCTTATAACAGAATTTAAGTTGGAATAATCAGATTTTTTCCCTTTAAGTGCTACTTTTGCACTAATTATACAACTGCTCCGGTTTGCATTAGGTTATTTACATTGATATCAGATATTGACAAGCGTATAATTTTAACCATTTAATCTTTATTATTATTATTATTATTATTATTATTATTATTATTATTATTATTATTATTATTATTATTATTATTATTATTATTATTATTATTATTATTATTATTATTATTATTATTATTATTATTATTTTCTTCATCTTTAGAAGCGTCAACTGATGAGCATTTTCTCCATTGACCCCATGACAGTTATAAAATATTTCTTGCAAATTGAAGTGAATTATGATAGATCAATTCCTTATCACAATGCGGTCCATGCCGCAGATGTTACGCAATCAGTACATGTCCTGCTGTCCAACGACGCTTTAGAAGTGTGATGAACAAACTTTTAATAAAACATTTTGATTTTCATGATATCTTTAAGGATATCTTCACAGAATTGGAAATTCTTGCTGTTATATTTGCGTGCGCAATTCATGACGTCCAGCATCCAGGAGTGACGAACCAATATCTCATTAATATAGGTTAGAATGTATTTTGAAATTGTAAATAAATATCATAATTGCATTTCACGAAACGTCAAGAATATTTATGATCTTATATTTAATTATTTATTAACAGTAAAAAATTATTATATGAGCTTATTAAAACAATTGCATGAATACATAGCTAATGAATAAAAAAATGCAACTATAGACAATTAAATATAGAGAAAATGTAATGATAACGTTAGAAAATAATCAAAGAAAACCAAGCAATTCTATACTAGAACAGAAAGATGAAAGACAGCGATTTTATCAAAACAGTAAAGAGAAATTAATTAACATACAAAAAGAAATATTATCCTAAATGTATATATAATTATGACTATTTATACTAATTTAAAGACTAATAATAATAATAATAATAATAATAATAATAATAATAATAATAATAATAATAATAATAATAATAATAATAATAATAATAATAATAATAATAATAATTTCAGGTCACGAATTAGCTATTATGTACAATGATACTTCCGTTCTCGAAAATCATCATTTGGCCGTCGCATTCAGATTTCTTCAAAAGCCCGGATGCAATATTTTTGCTTCTTTGAATAAAACTCAGAGATATTCACTAAGGAAAATCGTTATAGATTTAGTGAGATTATTTTTTAATTAAAAATGCAACATGAATTTGACTAAATAACTCTTATAAATTTTTTACTAGTACATTAGTATCATTTCCATAATTCTATGATGCTGTCCATCAATCGAGGAATAAATGACATTTTACATGACTGGAAATAGCCGTCCTTTTGTGGCTCCTCTTAAAATTATGAGTGAGATTAAGGTTGCCTAATTCAGTTAACATATTAAGACACTTTTGTAACGTTAAAGGTTCCAACTATATTTCATGTTAAAATGCCCGGCGGTAATGAGTCTGAGCATGAACAAATCCACATCTGAATGTATATGAATCAAAGAATGATCAACGTTCTTAACAATATTTCCATGAAAGAGAAATGTAATAAAATCTTTTCCAAAACGTTATCTGAAACTTTCCTGGTACTTTTAACAAATCAGACTTTCATCCAAGAATTTCTTTGAAATAATGGCGCTATTCAAACTGAAACTTCATCATACCTGCAATATCCTTTTAGAATTTTAATTTATATTATTTTGTTAAACCATACAAAAGAAAGTGAAAGCCCAAAACCTACAGTGAAATTGCAAAATAAATAATACTTTGCATTAGGATGGGATTGATGAGGCCGACGAAAATAAAATTTGTTTGGAGTCTGAAATACTGAAAATACCTCATTTATTGGCATATTTCATCCTGAAAATTATCTCTAATAATATAAGTAGTGTCACATTCAGAATAGTACCCGACTTGAAATTTTATGTAGGCCAGATGTGTCCCATCGGGCACAGAGCGTTCTAATTAAAAGACGGAAAACGATAAAAATTTTCGAAAAAAATATGAGTCATAAAAAATTTCTCTAGGGAGATATATGTTTTTGTTTTGACTTAGAAATTTTTTGAAAATGTGTATGACTGATGATTTTGATCTGACATGACCTTTTTGAACTCATGTGTGAGTCATAACACGATTCACATAAAGACGCATCAAAATTACCCTTGACTCACCCTCTACACGATGAGTCATCGCTTTCCGTCAGCCAATAAGAACGCTCTGTGCCAGATGGGACTCTTCTACTTTTTCACGAACAAAACAATCATACTGTTGCATGGAAACCATTCAAGTTGTTGATCTACGTCAAGTCAGCTTTAAATATGTGTTACTTCCAAAGCAGGCATAAAAATAAATAATGTAATTTCAAAGAATAACCTGTACATATAAATATCAGCTTAAAACTAGTGTCATTTTCTGGATAGTCTATGTATAATATGTAAGTCACTTCAATGAATAACATAATATTTTTTAAAAAAATTTGGAATGAATTGATTAATATTAATAAACGCAAATTTATGTATAGGATGACAATAAATGTAAAATAGTTTTGTTTAAAAATTTAAAAGTATTTTATTCGGAATTTAATAAAGTTTTGTTAAAATCTAGATTTTATTAAACTTTTAAATTTTTAAAACTTAAGATTTAAAAGCAGAATTTATAATTTTTGGTAAAATATTTTTAAAATATAAAAAAAGAATTTTGTTTCAATAAAAGTAATTTATTCTATATAGTTTCAATTTCATATCTTCCTGATGATAACAGTGAGTCTGTCGAAATATATTGTAGTATAATATATATGTTGGGTTAGCACTTTCTTTTATTTATTAATTCAATGCCAATGTTTTGTGATTTTTTAAAATTATTATTGATAATATTATTATTATTATTATTATTATTATTATTATTATTATTATTATTATTATTATTATTATTATTATTATTATTATTGTTATTGTTGTTATTATAATGATTATCATCATTATTAGAAACAATAACGGGCAATTTAGAGAGAATAGTTTATAAATATCATTTATCATTTCTGTCATAAAATAATAGAGATATAGCATAAGATGAGGATGCGAAAATCATAGAAATTGAAATGATGTATAAAAACTGCTACGTTTTATCAGTTGGTAGATTGCAGTTTGTCTCAGAAATAATCTAAAATATTTTTAATTATTTTTTTTTGATTCTATAAATATTCAGTAAATATTTCTAATAATGACTTAAAAGCTGTTTGATGAGTTGATTTATTTTTGCATCAATCACTTATGATCATGTCAAATGTGTTCCATATGATCTGGATGATCCATGCTCCATTTCAGATCAAACTTGGGAAATTCCTATCATCAATCAAAATTTAGGGAATTTAATTTGATTATCTGTTAAATTTTATATTTTTCATTGTAATGGATCGTTCACATTTTCAATTAATTTTAATTTGTTTTCGAATTATATATTTATTTAACCCGAATATATGCCCACAATTAGGCATTTATTCCAAAATTAATAATTTTTTGGATAAATGTTACTTATAAGTAGAAAACCAAAGTTTGTTTTGGGTTTATCCATTGTTTGGTCTTAGAGAAGGTTTTTTGGACCGGATAATTAACGACGCACTAATCAAGACGAGATGGCAGGATTGTTGCAATCTTCATCACCTGAGTCGCAATTAGTTATATTTCCTGTTTCATTAAGTGGTTTGATTTAAATGTCAATTTCGGCAACATCTTTGTTATCAGCATATTTTTCCAACTCTTCTAATAACTCGAAAGTAGTCAAACCTTTTGAATATGCCATAATGGTTTACTAAAAAAGTTAAAATTAAAATTGATCAGGTTGCATATAATGCAAACTATGCACTACGTATTATCTCAGTGAGAAATTTTGTTTTTTCATTTTGGTTTTTAGACTTATTGATTAAAACAACCATTTAACTTGTTTCTCAATGAACATGCAAGATATTACCTAGGAGCTAGAAAATTTTTCAAACATTTATCACGTCTCTTTAAATGTTTCCCACTTAGATTCAATTATTTTACAAAATACTCTACAATTCTAGGTCTATGTGATAAATAGTATTTATACACAAGCACGAAAGCATCATGCTTCACTTAGTACATTCGAGAAAACAAGTCGCTTTCTACGGTTCTTTCTCTCAAACTGTCATGATGTGATCTATTCTAAACCTCCCACAAATACATGAAATTTTTACTTTCACCATTTCAGCACATATCTTATATACCAACTCTATATGAACGAGAAATATTTTCCTAACCAAAAAAGTGTTGTCGAACTATTTTAAAAAAATTTATTTAAAATTCAACATATCAAATATCTGAAGGAAGTCGGGAAAATTAATAAAATTAATTTTTAAAATGTTTTTGCTTTTCCTTTAATCTTACATTAATTTTGGTTGCAAATTTAAAGATAAAAATTAACAAACTCAATCTTTAAAAAATCGAAATTATACTTAAATTAAAAATAGTAAATATTATTAAAAAAGGTATTTCATAAAAGGAATTTAAATGAAAACAAATGTTTAAAATTTAAAATTTTATAATGTCCATTAAAAGTGTCGATATCGAATTTATTTTTTGTTTAAATATTAGTGATTTGGAAATAATAAAAATTATGACTGAAGCATTCAGAGTTACAGTTTATAATAATAACTATAGAATAAATATTTTAATTATTTATTTTTTTCCCTTTCTATATTCCTACAATGAATATAAAATAAAAATTTCACATTTCGACAGTAGGAATACAATTAATAATATTTATGTTATTCAGATGAGAAATATGAGTTGATAGTAATTACCATGAAATAATGTGCAGAAAAAATTCCTTAGGAAATGAAAAATAGCAGACAAAAAAATTTATCCTCAAATGTTTGGTTCAATAAATGAATACTAAATACACTAATGTTCATATGTTTGCTGGCTTAATAAATTTTATTTCTGCGTTATTTCTCAGATTTATTCTATAAAATTTCACTGCTTTTTTCTCTGTCTTTTTTATTTCCATGTA
The DNA here is from genome assembly GCA_022537955.1 of Schmidtea mediterranea. NCBI lineage: Eukaryota > Metazoa > Platyhelminthes > Tricladida > Dugesiidae > Schmidtea > Schmidtea mediterranea. The sequence goes on from CM039680.1 coordinate 162,510,685, forward strand.
AGATTGACAGCCATTCCTCTAAATGCGACAGATCGGATTTTCCAACACATATTTTGCACTATTATTTGGATTATTTTTGCATTGTTTGTTTTACAAATATTGTACTAAATGTAGATTTTGAACTCTGAGGTTTGACTGAAACCTTTCAAATGTAAAAATAAACAATAAGTCATATTTAGATAGATTATATATATGTGCAACAGCCATTAGTTAACTGCCATTATTAATTGGGTTTTAATACAAAACCTATGTGATATATATATTATGCAGGTTCTTGCCACTGATATGTCAAAACACATGTCATTGCTGTCGGAGCTCAAACAAATGGTCGAAGGGAAAAAATTATCCGGATCTGGAGTATTGAATTTTGAAAGCTATTCAGACAGATTGCGAATTTTACAAAATATGGTTCACTGTGCTGATCTTAGCAATCCAACAAAACCATTGTCACTATATCAAGAATGGACTCAAAGAATTATGGAAGAATTCTTTCGACAAGGCGACAAAGAAAGAGATTCGAAAGTAGAGATCAGTCCAATGTGTGATAGAGCAACTGCGTCGATTGAGAAGTCTCAAGTTTGTACTTTAACTATTAAAAAGCTATTATTTGAATAATATTTTAGGTTAGTTTTATTGATTTTATTGTGCGACCTTTATGGTCGACCTGGGCCGAATTGGTGTACCCGAATGCTCAAGAAATGCTCGAGACATTAGAATCAAACAAGGATTGGTATCAGTTTCAACTTTCGATGTTAAAAAAAAATCAAGAACAATCGAGTGATACATCAAAATCGAACACAACATTAAAACAAAAACCAAAATTATTTAAAATCAAATCTATGTCGGTAAATACGCATTCTTCAATAGAAGAGGAAAGAGATGAAAACGTTCGTTGAATATTGACCTGTGAATAATTTGTGGTATAAATAGTTTGTTAGAGATCATTTTGCTTTGTAAATGGTTTTGTTTAGTCCAGTCTTCATTGAGATCTCCATTATTTCTGAAATAAAAAGATTTATATTTTTATATTGTTTATATTTTTACACTACTTTCAATTTATCAGTAGTTAATAAAATAATATTTTTAGAATAACAACATTATTGAGTATTATCGTAAATTCTTGTGTACGAGTTGCGTTATCACCTAAAGGAGGGGAGAAGGGTGCGACTTATACACAGTATATAAAAATATCACAACTTTTCAGGCTTAAAGTTGGTGTATGAATAATACATGAAGTTTTATGGTTCTCGTTTTAAAATCAGCCATTTACGTTAAATGATTTAAACAAAATTTTATTTTTAAAATATCATTTATTTGTTTCAAATTTAATACATAAACAATATCCATCATTATAAAGAGTTTTTGATTAAGGATGTAAAGAAAAATTATAATTTTCATAGATAATAAATGTATTAATACAGAAAGTGATTTTATTATCTATTTAATTGGACTTTGCGAGTCCCAGATACCTAACACCTGTTGGGTTATTATCGATAAAGTTATCGATAATTTGTATTTTCGGTATAACTTTTCCTAGTGACCCTTCATTAAATTTTTATTATTATTACTGGATTTGTCTTATAATTTGGTGTTCAACCATACCAATTTCCCCTGATCAATATTAATTTTAAAATTTTATAAATTTTTAATTAATTTTGCACTTTAATGATTTTGATGTTTTTTGTTCTGCTTCGATATTTCGAGTGCACTTATTTTATTTCCATAATTATTTTAACAACCTTAACACATCTAATAATAAAGTCGTAAATTTATCTTTGTTTTTACTGCGGAGGTTTTTATATTAAAAAATCTTGATTTCTAAAATATTCAAAACTGGAATTAAAATCCGTAACAAAATTATGTAAAAGATTTTCATAACCTTATAATAATTTTGTTTTGGAGTTTGTCTGTGAAATAATAAATTTACAATTATAGATCTAATTTCAAGCGTGCCTTTGCTAAGAACAACGAAATTTATATTATATAGACTTTTATTGATCAGTCCAATTACAATCTTGTCTTAATTTCACTGATTTCCGTGGCAGAATGGTCAGAAATATTTAAAATGCTTATTTCAACACTTTCACAGGAATATCCCTATTGAATCGACTCAAGTAGGATATAAATAAATCGCTGGTTAGGTTTAATATATTGAACCAGTTAATTAAATACTTTTTAATACAATTTGAAATTTATCACATATAAAGTTACATACAGGTCGTATGATGACAAGTTATATGTACGTCATGCATTTGCGTTGTACATATCATTTTAACGATAATAGTATGAAATTTAAAATACAAATAATCAAGATTTTTTGATTAATACAAGTACAGTCATCAACCTCACACTATTCCTCATTATATTTCCTACAACACAATCAGTACAATCCATAAAATCATTGCATTCATGTTTTTATACCTCTTCATGTTTGGGTTCAGTAACAGGTTCAGTGTCATCAGTAAAATTTTCTGCTGTAACTTGAAATCTTCATTTATTCCTGAATCTTCTTCTGAACCTGAAGAAACATATTCAATGGTTCTGAAACTGTCTATATAATTTTAATTTTTACATTGGTTACTTTCTCTAATTTATCAAACAAATAGTTGATTAAATATTTTAAATAAAATTAATGAATTAGGATATAATCATATTTAACCTTTATCTGACGACATTATTATCATTTTGTGAACGTTTGCATAATATTAGATAATGCAATTTCCAAAATTAAAACAGCAACATATCAAGATATCATTCTCGACCACGCCACATCAGGCATTATATCCCTTTTATAAGTAGAATGATTATTAAATTTTATAATTTGATACCTAAACACACACACACACATATATATATATATATTAAAAAGTATTTAATTAACTGGTTCAATATATTAAACCTAACCAGCGATTTATTTATATACTATTTGAGTCTATTCAATAGGAATATTCCTGTGAAAGTGTTGAAATAAGCATTTTAACTATTTCTGGCCATTCTGCCACGGAAATCAGTGAAATTAAGTCAAGATTGTAATTGGACTGATCTATATATATATATATATATATATATATATATAACTAACAGGTTTCGGTGGAGTAGTAAGAATATAGAAAAAAGTTTCAAATTCGAAAGCAGACACCTAGAATTGGTTATCAGAACAGCATGGATACAGTTTTACCAAGCTAATGCTGAAAAGATATCCAGCATGAGAGTACATAACATTAAGCATCGACGATTTATGGTAAATTGATTTGATGAAGCTGATACCATATTCAAGGGTTATAAATATATTTTAACATGTATTGCTACTATAAGTCAATTTGCTCTAGCAATTCAAGTCAAGACAAAATCTGCAGATAAAATGGCTAAATCAGTTAATAATTTATTCAACGATGAACATCAGAACACTAACAAACTATTTTGGGTATTATTATTTTTATTTTTATTATTATTATTATTATTATTATTATTATTATTCAAACACTTGTTTTGAGATATAATTTGACAGTAGAAAGTTATGAGCACTCTGGAATACAAAAAAAATATGGGGGGGGGGGTTATTTACAGATTAATTTCGGATTATCTTGATTACATAATGATGTAATCAACTTAATTAATTTTGTGTGTATTTTAATTAATTTTTGTGTGTATTTTTTTTTCGATATTTTTTTCGAGTTTTTGGCGCGATTTTTTTTTGAATTCAAATTTTTGGAACATTTTTTAAATTCAAATTTTGGCGAATTTTTGAAATAAAATTGAAATATTTTTTTTGAATAAATTTTTTTTTTCAATCACACTATAGTCAGGGGGTATTTTTGAAAAAGACTAAAATAAATTGGCTTGAATCTCCTAACGATAAAAAAAGCATAAAATTAAGATTGGCTTAAATCGCCTAAGATGAACACACTATAGTCAGGGGTATTTTTAACTCGTAATAAAATACAATGCAATATTTGGTCTCAATACTTTATATAGGTAAATATAGGCATAAAATAAAAATGGCTTGAATCGCCTACTGATAAAAAATTGACAGGGGGTATTTTATAAGCTTATTAAAAAAACACTTGAAATATTTGTTCACACAATTTTTATCGGTAAATTTAGGCTCTAGATAAAAATAATTTAAAATACCTAAAGTAAATTAAGATAAATTAAAGTACATTAGGATACATTAGAGTATATTAAAGTAAATTATTGTAAATTAAAGGGTCTCAAGTAAATTAAAGTAAATAAGAGTATATTAAAGTAAATTTAGATAAATTAAAGTAAATTAAAGTACATTAGAATACATTTAAGTATATTAGAGTAAATTAAGGTTCCTCTAGTAAATTAAGATACATTAGAGTACATTAAGGTAAATTAAAGTAAATTAAAGGGTCGAAAGTCAATTTAAGTACATTAGGGTACATTTAAGTAAATTATGGTTCATAAAGTAAATTAAGGTACATCAGAGTAATTTAAAGTATGATAGAATAAATTTAAGTAAATTAAGGTTCTTAAAGTAATTTAAGGTGACTAGAGTAAAGTATGGTAAGTTAGGTAAGAATTTTTTTTAATTAAATAGAGAGTCAACAGTTAAGTTACATAAGGGTAATTTTTAAAGCTGAAAATTTTAAAACCAGTTATAGTAGGCAAATTAAATAAGGTAAGAATTTTTAAAGTTAAAGAGTCGACAATATTACATAATAAAAATTTATTAAATAAAATTTTTAGTATAGTTTTATCGATCAATTTTTATACATATTTTTAAATGATAAAATTTTTAACATAATTTACAATGGAATTTTTTATACATGATTTTTAAAGATGAAATTTTTAGGAAAATTTTACAATGAAATTTTTTAAATAATAAAATTTTTAATATAATTTTACAATGAAATTTTTTATACAAGGCTTTAGCGTGTTTTTAGTATAATTTTATCGATGAATTTTTTATACATGATTTTTAAAGATGAAATTTTTAGGATAATTTTACAATAAAATTTTTTATACATATTTTTAAATAATAAAATTTTTAACATAATTTTACAATGAAATTTTTTATACATGATTTTTAAAGATGAAGTTTTTAGGATAATTTTACAATGAAATTATTATACATGTTTTTAATTGACTTAAAAATGATGTTTCCAATTTGAAAGTATTACATAAGTATTTTTAAAATTATTGGGAACATGCTGTTGATGATAAAGTCATTTAACCATAGATCCACAAACAAAATATTTTTATCACAAGCCTTTTGAGAGAGTTTAATAAAACTTTTATTGCGTTAAATAAAATTTTATCGCACATAATATTTTGTAATTGCTAATGAAAGTATAAATATTATATTTTTATTGTAGTTATTTATTACCTGGCAATGATGGTTTAGCCATTGAAATATATTGCAAATATATATTTAAAAAAATGGTGTTCCTTTATTTTGTGAATAAATTACCATTGCTATTTAATAGTTTGTTAATAATAATAGTAATAATAATATTTTCTACCAAATTTGACTATGAATCGGATTATAGGTGCCGAAAATTCGTGAATACCTTAAATAAATATGATTCATACACCAAGCCACGATGAGACAAATCACCTATAATATAAAACAAAAATCAATAAATTTTTAACATATAAACACACCAACTCACCTTGAGGTTGATTGTAAAATAGTCACTGAGACAAACCCTACACTATAGAAACACAAAAAGTGATAGAGAAATAAAATAATGCACATTAACACAACCCACAATAAAACATGCATGTAAACTTTTAACATGTAGCCATCCGAAGTTGAAAAAATCCCTATAATAAATGAATTTATAGACATTTTTGAAAGAAAAATGGCGGAAAAAATTTTTAATTTCAATTTTGAGGATTTTGCTAGGAAATTTCGAGTAAATGAGAATGTATCTTCATAAAATTTACCCTTAAAACTAAAATTAATTTAATATTTCAGATATTTCTGTCGAAAAAAAACAAAACCTGAAATCCGAATAAAACCATAAATTGTAAATTATATTAATAAATTTTAAAAAATAATCATAAACCCAATTATTTTGTGTACATATTCGAATATTTTTTTCAAAATATGTATAAAAAATATAATTATTTAATGCAATTAATAATTTTTATAAGTTCAAAAATAATTTAACTAACTTTTTTGAATAATATCCGAAAAATAAGTTATCATAAAATAAATCATTTCCTGAATATTCATAATCATTATTAATAATAATATGCATGAGCTTGTAGATCAAAAGTTATAATTATAAGTTTGAATAATGATTTAATTTCCTTATAAAATCATAATTCAACTCTTAAAAATTTATAAGTTTAAACTTATAAGTTTAAAAAATAACTTACTTTGCAGCATTTTCAGAAATGGCTGAAATCCATTAAATTTTTTCAAAAAATAAATTCCAATAAGTTGATTTATGTTTCAACTTGTATTATAGCGGAATTTATCCTAACTTCGCTTGGTGTAGTCAAATTTTGTAGAAAATATTATGTCCCTTATAAAGAAATCAGAAGTGAAAAACAAAAAAACCCCTAATAATAATAATAATAATAATAATAATAATAATAATAATAATAATAATAATAATAATAATAATAATAATAATAATAATAATAATAATAATAATAATAATAATAATAATAATAATAATAATAATAATAATAATAATAATAATAATAATAATAATAATAATAATAATAATAATAATAATAATAATAATAATAATAATAATAATAATAATAATAATTTTTATGGGTAATTTATTATTTTTGCTTTTTACTTAAATTAAATACAAAAAATTTAAAAACGTTTAAATTTCAAAAATTTACTCACCAAAGTGAATTTTTAAGTTTAATCTTTTTTATTTTTACAAATGGACTTATGTACTTTAGTACCTCGAGTTCGAATTCCCGGATGAATTTTTTATTGAAATTTTGAACTTTTTTTCTTTATGAGTTTGAATCCTGCATATTTATTATTTTGGAAACTTAATCCTTAGTTAAAAGTGCTAAAAATTGGGAAATAAAACAGGCTTGTGGCAGTTCTGGAGCAAAGAAAATCCAGTTAGGGATATAATTTTGCATTTTTTGGATTCGAACCCGGCAGGTACTAAAATGCATAAGTACCTACTAGTTACAGTGAATTTGTAAAATTGTTAACTCGCATCCCCAGATATGCTATCTTGCACCCCTGGTTAAGAATCATTGATATATATATATATATATATATATATATATATATATATATATATATGACTTTATGATAATTGGAAAAATCTTTAGTGATTATTGGAAAGCAGTAACTTGTGTGACGTCCTATAATTATTGTTCAAAGTACTCAGTCTACTGGGATTTTTGAATGTATATTAATAATTGAATGCTGTTTTTACATATTATGTACTTGATTTTTTTGTTAAAATATTTTTGTCCAAATAATTATAGATTTAAATTAAATTTGAATTTTGATGGTAGAATGATAATAATTTTTATGTTTATAAAAATTAATTTAAAATGTTATTGTTAATAGTTATTGTTAATATTTTTTAACCTAAATGTCATAATATTTAGCGAGATGTTATACAATAGATTTTGTTAGCGTTTTTCAATTATTAAAACTTTACTTTCATTTAAAAAAATCTTTATTTAATCACTTATTTAAGAATTAAAATTGTTTAAATATTTTTTTACTGTGATGTAGTACCTCAAATGTGGATTTCTAGTCTCAGACCTCTTTGGGGTTACATAACTTTTGGTTGAGAAATACTGCTTAAATTTATTTAAATAAAATATTAATAAATTGAACCACTAATATCGCATTTTAGAATGTGTGTTCGAGATCAGGGGTCTAGATCAAGATATTTTTTTTGAAGGAAAACTTACATTGTATTGTATTGCAATTATTATAGGTTCAACATCTATTTGTCCTATTTATTAAAAATATTTGATCTGTAGTCATAATAAAAAGATAGAAAATATTAAACGAAAACACATTAAAGGTGAACAAAAAAACAAAGAATTTTACTAATAACATATTTATTCATTGTGATGTCTGTAATCTATCAAAAAAAAATTGTCGTATTATTCTGAAAGTCATAAAATATGCATATAATTTGACAAAAAAAATAATATTCCCAAGGATCTATGACAACATCGGGAACCATCTCAGAGAATTCTCAGAAACTGCTGTAGAGATATTCTTTTAATAAATAGACCAATAACTGTCAAGGTATTTGTAAAATTTAATATTCGATTCTTATCAAAATTTTTATTTCCTAATGTTAAATAAGGCCGGAAATAAGATTCGACTGTAAAAAACAATTTAAAACTAATTTTTCTTTCTTAATAATCCATTCTCAGATCTATCGAAGCTTTCTGCTTCTCTCCTCAAATGCCACTCTTGTATATCGTTGAATACTAAATTAGTCTATCATTATTACTTTGATGAATTCTCTACTAGAATCTGTGCGGATGGGATGGCATAATCAATATGAGGCCCTCCACTAGTTTCAAGTTACTAGATATTCGATTTGATATACTTAAGATAGCATCTGTGCAGATGGCTGACAGAATCAGTATTCCGTTGTAGATCAATTATCGTTCCATAGTTTATCAGTAAGTGAGATGGGGAGGGGGGCCATATTCGTTGATGGTAACACGATATCGAGTGTAGATGCAGTTTGCGTTTCCTCCTTCATTTTATATTATTATTGAAATGAAATATTTGATTGAAAAGCTGGTTTACAAATACTTCAAGAATTCATTTGCGTTTTATTACCAATACTTGGTATACAGATTTCTCAATGTTGTTTTGTTACATATTATTATTATTATTATTTTATTTTATTATTATTAATTTTTTATTGTTTGACTATGAATCAGATGATTTTTTTGATATTCGCAAATTTTCGGCCCAGCCATTTTCAAGTGATTTAGATCAATGGTTTTCAACCGTTGGTAAGCGAAAAAATATATATAAAATATTTATAAATTATTTAACTTAAAATGTAACATATTGATTTCAAAGATTATCGTCCATTATGTGTTTTGTGGTTTTAATCGAGTAATGTAAACTAAAAGTGAATAACTGACTAACAATAACTAATACTAAGTCTAATATTCATTTCAGTAATAATCAATAGTGGGTATTATAATTATAAATTATGTTGTTTTTGATTTGACTTTTGATTGTGGTACGCCGACATTAAAATTTCTTACCTGGTGCTACAATGAAAATAGATGTTGAAAACCACTGATTCAAATCATTATTTAATTACTATCATAAATAGTTCCAAAAAAATTATATTTTATATTTTATATTGATCTTTACTATTATTATAATCACTATTATTATTATTATTATTATTATTATTATTATTATTATTATTATTATTATTATTATTATTATTATTATTATTATCATTATCATCATCATCATCATCATTATTATCATCACAATAATTAAATCATCATTTTACACCGACAAAGTAGATTCTGACTTTGATTGAAATTAAAAAACATGAAATTTTCTTACGACTGAAATAATTTACAACTGTGAAAATTTTATACTTGACTTGATGACTGATTTCAGCTAGAGGATTTTTTAAATGATGAAAATGCCATCTGACAATTCATTCGTATCAATGTGAATTTCTGCTATAAATCGGGAAGGGAGATGCATTCAAGCCACGTTGGTGTTCTACTGGGACTGTAACAAATATTTATTGGATTTCTTAGACATATTTGTCTTTATTTTGTAGACGAAAAAATATGATCAATGAAGGTCGAGGCAACAAAACCTTTAAAGTAAGTTTGGTGCATTTTCTAGTGTTAGAAAATAAGTGATCAGCTGGACCTGAGAGGTTAAGTCGCATCATCAGATATCAACATTGGCTTAAAAAGTTTTAATTGGTCCATGATTAAAATAAGGAAACTCACTTTTATAACTCAAATGTTTAATGAACATTTATTTATATTTCTTCTTATTTTGAAGATAATAAGTAAATAAGACTTGACTTATTTCACATTTCGTAAATACAAGTCGAATAAAAATTAGCAAAAATTCATTTATTCACACTTGAATGATTGCGTTATCGTTTGACCACCTTCAAAATTAAACTTCACGGAAGGGTGTGTAAAGTAAATTGTAGGCTGTTGCAATTGACTGTTTCCGAATATATACTATATTTGTTCAAATAAATGTTTCATAATGTCCTTGTGCTTCCTTAGCAAGTTCAGTTCCATAAAGTTAACCTAAGATATTTGAAAGATATGACAACTTATGGTTCTATGGGAAAAGAATTAGAGGTGGTTTATCTATATATACTCAATGAAATTTAAAGAGTATCTTCACCAATGATAGAGAAATTAATGTCCGTCGAAATGGAATGGTGCTATAAAGTGAAATATGAGAAAATAGTGATATGGTCTGGATTATTAAGACCTAGTGATGAAGAGGTCCTAAATTATCAGATCAGAACATTTTATTAAAATTTTTATAGAAAATTGATACTAAAACAGAAATCGAAACATTTGCATATCTAAACGGTTTAAAATTATCTAAACTTTAAATCATTTATTGAATTCGATAAGTGAATAACAAAATAAGCCCTTGCTGCGAAGTAATAATTATATTGTTATTCGCTTCTGTGATATATTAATTTATGCTGCTACCAAGGAATCACAGTTTTATACATTACTTGAATTCTATATAGAAAAATGAAAAGAAGTATAAGAAGATTGAGACTTATTTCGAACTACACTGATCAAGTTTATTTATAGTTTAGCTGAAGAAAATGTTAGAAATCACAATAAAATGAAATGGTAACACATTTTAACCTCTTACTAAGAATTATAGCACAATTTATCAGTAGAAATGAAAGAAACTGCAAATAAACTCATTGTTGAATTCTAAATTCACTATTGTCCCATTAATTAAAATGAGACACAAGTCTACGTGGTCTTCCAATTTTTGACTGTGCTGTGTGAAATTTACTTTAGAAATTGTCTAAAACTTGGAATTCAAACGGAATTATTGATCTGATGAAACATTCGTAGTGAATGAGTCAATATTGGAAAGAAGGTTGTGAAAACGCCCTTATAACTTGATATTTTTATAGCTTTTTGTTGGGTACATAGTTCTTAAAACTTCCGATTTATACATAAGGCGGTGAACGACATGATATTTTGTATAATATTTTGACTTTAGAAATCGTTGTAGCTGTCTAAATGAAAATGTGACACCATCGTATTGCAGTGCATCATGTCTTATTTTTCCTAGAAATTTTAAAGTCGAAGACATTTCTTAAATGTACGCAAAAATATTTTTTAAATTTCAAAAAATTCTAAAAATAATTTGTCATCAAAATACGTCATTAAATTCAAAAAAATTCAAGTAAACAATACAAAAAATGTTCTCACTGTCAGTAGAAAGTTATGGGGGCTTTGATTGCTTATACTTGATTCATTTTCTAATTATACATATTTAAAGACAAAAACTTACCCTACATTTCTAAATAAAACTTCAAAACCAATGCAAAAAAACACTTTTAAAATGACAATTCCCCAGAAACGGTAAATCACAATTAGAGGTTGTAAGGAATCAGTAGCTTGATTTTCAGAAATTCTAAAATTTTAATTGAAATTCAGAATTAATCTGATTTCTTATTAATTTTCTATTGTTTTTATAAACGAGTTCTTTCAGAGATTATTTAAATTATGAATATTATAAAAATATAAGTTTTTTACAATATTATAAGGGCCGTATTTAATGATCAGTAACATCTCTCGTAGAGTTACGAATAAATTACAGAAGGAGTGATATATACACTAAATTTCGATCAACGCTTTGATCACCGACTAATGTGAGCTAAAAATTACCACAGAAGCCAAAGTAAAATTACTGATTAATTTGAAACATGTTGGACGCGGCGGGGCTAGGTGAAGTTTGTAATGCTAGATATACAAAATAATAGTACAATTCGATATAATAAATTTCATTCTTCTTGTCATGGGAAAATATTTTAAGACCGTAAAGTTTCGATTTCATTAATTGCTTCAATATTGACGATATTTATAATTTATACCTTTTCAGTATCACACAAAGACTCTCCAAAGTAACTAATAAGTCTAATGTTGTAAACAAAAATGCTTGAGATAGTGAAAAATATAAGTATAAGTATATTTATGAGAATGCCTACTTTTTGAGAATTTACACAAGCTTTATCTCAGTAAGAGAGTGCCAAATTTCAGTAAGATAAACCTAGTTTAATAAAACAAAAGTTTATCATTTCTTTACAACTTCTATTTGTTAAATTGACATTTCTATTTAACATCTTTTTGAATCTAGACAAACAAAAAATTGAAATTACCAAATATAACTCTAATGACTGACATCATATAGAACGATGTCTATTAATAATTAATTCCGTCGTCGTATTCATGAAATCATTATTTCTCTTTTAATTAAGAAATATTTTCATATAAATTCATTTTAAAATAATTTTTGTTTTATAAAGGTTATTTTTTTACTAAATTATTTTCATAATAATGAATCTATGAAAAAATAATTAATTATACAACGATTACGCAACGACACAATTCATCCACCAATCGCAACTCAATATTGTACAACCAATAGAATTACATTTCTCAATTGCATAGACTGATCTCAATAGAATTCGGTGAAATTTATTGAATAAAAAACTCTTAGAATTTCGAAATAATATATCTAAATATTGAAGATAGCTGCTGATTTATCGAAGACCCAGAAAAGAATTACAAGCTAATGTGCTATTGTAATAAGTAAAGGTTTTATGAAACAATTAATAAATCAAATTGTATAAATGCTAGTTAAACATTAATCAGATTGGCGCGCTCACATACCATCAGACCATGGATATTTTCTGCATTTTCTCTCTAGTCCATGTTCCACTGTCACCCATCGCCGATATTGGATAGAAATTCGGATCCTCGTGGTTGAATAAATCCGATTTGTGGTCGACATTCAAGTTGCAATTGTGTGATTTGGCTAGTTTTGCAGAGACGTTTCTGTACGGATTATTGAGAGGTGGGATACTTTTGATATTGCTATTATTGTTATTGCTGTAGGTGTTGTTATTGGATTCCCTATGAGGATATCTCAATTGTTTGGTGGAATGTGCACGCCTAAGAGCGCTTTTTTGCATACTTTCACGCGATGAATACCTATTGTAATTATGGTGATTAGATAAAGTCTGTGACTGATTCGATGCGGGCCGGGAGGAACTTGAACCGGAATTGTAGTGGGGAGGAAATGACATAATATCAGATAGTTGGGTATTGTATGCTTGATGGTATATTGGAATAACTGGAGGATTAATCTGGCTCATTAATAGAACATTATTGTCTCCTAATAATTTCCCATCGGGTAGATCATCTCTAAATGCATTTAGAGTTTTATTTTGTTGCTTCCGATGTTCTTTGTATAATACATAAACTACTAAAAGAATAAGTATAAGCATAGTTATGATGATTCCTAAACCGACGTGGAGTAGATTGTAGCTACTACTGACTGGACCTAAACATATAAAAGTACTAATTTATATTATTATTTATTAATAAGAATAAATTCATTTATTATCATGAGCATTCATTTCAGAAACAGCAATTTGACAAAAAATGTTTTATTGAGTAATAAAACAGTGAAATTATAAAGATAAAAATTAAAGACTTGGAAATATGAAAATGTATATTTTCAAACAGAAATTTTCTACAATGAACATCATGGAAATAAAAAATAGATATTTTCTCAAAATGTAATTTATTGATAGTCTAATAAAAACAAAACAAAACTGAAATTGAAAATAGTCGATCAAGAGTGAAGAAGATAAAATGTTATTAATTAAAATTAAAATTAATGAATTAGTTTTTATTTTATTGACAAAATATATTAATTAAATTAATCTTTAAAATAACTTGTCGATAGCAGAATCATATAAAAATATAAATTTAATAAATAATTAAAATAAATTATTAAAAATACGTAACACATAAACACAACATAAACCCTAGTATTGATTGGTACATATAATTTTTTTACTCTCTTTCACAATAGCAAAATCACTGAGCGTTATATACATATATTATTATAACCAAAATTATATAAATTAATTATTGTAAAATTAAAAACTAAAATTTTTTAAAAAAAGATATGTATATATAAACTTATTATACTTATTACTGAATTGTCATTACAACTACAACTTGATACGTGGCGGTATTTGTGCATTATAATAAAAGATTTGTAGAATAATAAAATAATATATAAACAAATTTCGTGGGTCTATTGAGGAAAGAAAATTCTGAAGGAAGTCAATGTAGAAAAACAGTTGGAAATCCTTGACCTTAATTTTTAAACGTTGATAAAAGAAAATGAATAAGTCGAATAGCAAACTTTAAATTCGGATAGTTGATATTTTATCTGTTTAACGGTTTCTAATATTGAATCTATCGAATGCAGAATTAGAAGGCATGCGGATATTCTCTTTAAAAGCTCAAACCTAAGCCAAAAATGGGAAGATACGACTACACAAAAAGTTATCACTGAAAATCTCATCGCAACTTGTGATATTGCCAAAAATCATGGCAATACTTTCTCCGAAAGCTACAGATGATTTGTTTTTTGAATAAATGAACGAAGAAATTAATAATTTTTAGGGCCTTAGAGAATGATCATAATTGCAGAGCGAACCAAATTTACTTCAAAAATCGCAAGTTGGAGAATCCATTAAAAAATTTATCGCGTTAATAAAATATGCCAAATATTGTGATTTGTATAGTCTCAAGAAATGGGATTCATATCAGAAAGTAATGATCAAAATAACTAAAATAACTGGCATCTAAGAAAATAGTTACAAGGCAAAAATAGAACAATTACAACCTAATGAAATGTCAATATACAATTGATCGCATTTATACAGCAGTTAGAGCAAATTTCAACTTTTACTTGCTTAGATCGCTATGACACGGTTTCAAGCAAAATTAACCTTTAATGACAAGACGATCGATGCAGCCAATAAAACGGGTTTTTTTACCAACACCAAAGAATTTAACACGTGACATTTCGATTCATACTTCAAAATACAAGCAATTGTAAATCATTATTTGGTGCTAATTGTGTAGGCAAAAATTATTCAAGAAAATTGTGTTGTTCCAAACTGTGTTATTGCATGTTATTAGTGACACAATATGCGAAATAGAAAAGTTGTTCTTTTAACGATACTCTCCCTAATTGTCGATCTCATCAAATCTGATTCTTGATATAAGTGATATTTTACATCATTTTCAATTTTTAACTTCATGGGATATGCATCAGGACATTCTGCAATGTCTACCACTGAGTAAAATTTGGGAACAGTCATAAGCTACTAACGAGTAATCACGGTGCATAAAATAATTATCATAAACATTGAGCACGGAAATATCGTAGTTTTCTAATTTCTGAATTCACACTCCGATTTAAATTTTCTTGCTGCTCAATTTGCACGTCATTTTCTTTTTCTCTTTTAGTGTTGTTGAGAAGTGAACTCAAAGCCTTCCAAACCCCATTTTATAAATTTTTCATTAATAAGTTTAGCTGCCGTTTCAACTAACTTTTCTATTTCATCTGTCTCAATAATGGCATGAGTGCCGACTTTTAGAATAATGTATGTCAAACATATTAACACTGAATTTCCATTAATTTTATTATCAGTTAAGCTTTCAATAATCTTTCTATCACTGAATATATATTCTCGGCCAAACATCTGCGCGACTTCAGGAAGCCTAGCTTTCAATTCTTCCACTATTCTTTTCACATCTACTTCAATTTTAAACATAGGGTATAAAATCTTTATTTTCTACATCTTGTTCTATCATTGCTAATTTTAGCAATTCTTTTTTAATCTCATATAAACTTCTGTATTCCCGAACTTTCTCACACTTATTATCATCTCTCTTTATTCTTCTCGATCTTAATACACTTCTAGTTTAAATTATATGTCCATCGTCATTCTGTTCAACACTTTCTTTACACTTATCAATCTTTTGACAAATTTCAGTCACCCTCGTTATCCGTATTTCATTTTTACTTCCAGGAATAAAACCACAATCAACTTAGAATTAATTATCTTCCAAACTTATATTTCTAAATTTCAATTCAATTATTTCTCTATACTTCCCTTTTCATTTCATTTTTCAATTGCTTAACGCTCACATACGCCTCACAATGACAACATAATTCACAGTTATTAACTTCATCTACAACTTACAGAAATAAAATATAACCTTTAAGTTTCTCTTAACAATTTTCCAAATAATTTCATCAATATTTTTATCTCATCATTATACTTTGCTCCATTCTCATAATAATCAGCACACAATTTAATCGCATTTTCTAATTTTTTTGAACTCATTGATATCTGGCTTAACTCCTTGAAAAATTTTATTATTTGGGACGAATCTGTTTTTCTATTATCCAGCAGCTTTCTATGTCTCGTCACGATCATTATTGATTTCTCGCTATTCATATCAGCTTCTCTCGTTTGAATTTCAAATTTTTACAATTATAAAATTTAGCTTTTTGATTTAATTTCACTTTTCCACTTTCTTAATATAACACAATAATCACTTCTCAATACTCCAATAATTCTTTATAATAATTTAAATCGTCTCCTTTTTCAAACTGTCACGATATCTTTTAAAATTTCACAACTTGTATTATCAATTCTCTTTGTCACAATTTATTTCAAATTTTATTCACGTTTCACTCGTTTCACAATTACAATAAATCAACTTTCGCAATTTTCTGACAATAAATTTTCACAATACCCCACAGCTTTTATCAGTTTCTATTCAACAATTTTTAATAATCTCCCCACCGACTTTTAAATCTGTAATATTCAAGATCCCAAAATTCTCTTGGCACTAACTACTTTCTTCAATTTTCACAACTTCACAATAAATTGTTGTTTCTACTCGCTAAGTTTATTTGGAAAACTTTTGTCCCAGTTGTCGATTAGAGACTTCTTTATATAGAAAATCTCCTCTTGAAAACTAGTTAGCTTTTTTAGAATTTTGATTGAACTCCCAGGGAACTCGTGGAATAATTTGCTTTTATCTTTTGGCCGCTTCGGCCATTCTCCGGGAGAAAACATAGGAGTAAATTATATTAAGGAATAATTAGTTCCCTTAGCTAATTAAATTTATTAAAATCGGAGAACTTTTTCCTAATTTAATTTATTTTTTTCGTCGTTTTAATTAATTAATTTATTTGTATTTTCTTAACTTTTTTTAGGTGGCCCAAATTAATTTTATATTATTATTTTAGTAATCGTCTCGTCAATAGGCGTCGATTTTGATTTTGATTTTTTGATAATTTTTTTTATTTTCCAAATTCTATTTATTATACTTTTTGAAAATTAAATAACCCCAACAGTACCTATAAATATTTTTATGGAAATTTTTATTTAAATTAAAGATCAAATATTATTCTTAACATAAGAATCTTATGTAACACAAATTTTTGATACTTGAAAGAAGCAATGCAAAAAATTTGTGGCATATATGGAAAAATATGATCTCAAATAATAATGAAAACAAATAAAATACTAAAAGAAAACAAAAAAAGCAAAAGCAAAAATATAAAGATTTTACAGATAATAAAATTTGAATACATCTGCAATAGCAATACTACCATAGGATGGGTAAATGATGAAGTTAGCGACATATTTTCATTATTATAATGCAATATTTATAATAAATTATTTATAAAAAAAAGGAAACACATATTCACGTCAGCAGTTCATCTATAAATGGACAATTAAAAAATTAAATTCGACAGTTTTCAGCAGGAGATTTTTGTTGATTTTCATCAAGAGTTCACCTCAGAAATTTAATTAAAAATCATTTGGTAATATGATATCATTTTTTAATCAAATTTCTTCGTATTTTTGTTTAAATTGAAATTAACAAATTTATTATTAATAATAATAAATAAATAAATTAATTATTTGATTTAAATATTTTTATTGATTTACGAATTGAATAGACTGTAATAATTGATCAAACAAGCGACTAACAAGTGTGCTCTTCATCTGAATCGTCTACTAGAGGTTTGAAAATGTTTCCCTGAGTTCCCATGTATGTTCCACAATGTGGGACTCCATCACATTCTAGCTGTCGGCTGATACAATGCTTTGTTTTTAGGCATTCGAAGCCTGGGCAGGATCCTGTAATAACATTACATCACATCAAACTATTTGTTTTTAATTATTTGCTATGAATTATATATAAAATTATTTATATTGTGTCAAATGCATCAACTTTATTTAAATATTAACTTGAAAATATTTGAGGCTAATGTATTCTAATTTTAAAGTAGATAATAGAATAAAGACGATTTGAAGAATTAGTTCAAACTTGCAACATCAATTCTTGATCACTGCCCCTTTACAAGAAATAAAAATTATCACGTCCCTACTTCATAATATTTGTTCTAAATAATAAAATATCAATAAACATAATTTATATTTTATCTATCCAATTATTAAGAGTCTCAAAGATTAGTTATAGTTAAACAAAAAAAATGTTTATTCATGAAAACAGTAATTTTTAAAGGTCTTATAATTAAATTTTTGAAAAATGTATTATTTTCCAATTTCTATCTAAACTCGCTAGTAAAAGACTTCAGTGCTCTCTGGGGGAGTGTTACCGCCCTTTTGGGAACCCCTGATCTAGAGCTCTTAGGACCATTGCAAGACAATTATATGAATATAAAAACTAGTTTTTCCAAGTAAAAAAAGATTAGGAAATTTTAGTTTACATGGAATGAGATTTATCTAAATCATTGTAATTTTTATGTAGGTATTTAATAAAATTTTTCAACCCGTTTAAAATTTAAGCAACAGTTAGAAACTACCGAAAACATACTTGGAAAAGAAGATATTCATAATAAAATTATAATGCAAAACCTTAAAAATTTATTAAAGTTTAACTCGCTTCTCGCTTTTTAAGCGGTCAATTTTATGGGAATCATTAAAAAATAATTATTTTTGGAAATTTATTGGATTTTACTTTCCAAAATGTGTTCATTCGAATATCATGAGAGTATTTGTTTGTGAAATTTACCAAAATCTTGGGTTGACATTTCGACACTTTCCCCAATGGTTGGAAATTAATTCAAGTTCTCCAAATTAATTTAGCATAATTGAATAGAAAGGATTTAATTACGTTGTAATTACTGCAAGTTTTTTTTAGAATGACAATTTAAATTTAATTGTAAACGCTCCAACAAACTTAATAAAATTAACAAAAGGAAGACTCAAAATTTTTGTTTTTTCAGATCACTTCAAAATTGAAACTAAATAATAATAATTTTTTAATAATTGAAAAATATGATGTAAATGATGATTTATATTTACAAGAATGTTATAAAAATGCACAAAAATAATTTTTCAATAATTGTTATTAATTAAAATAATATGGAACAAGAATTAATTTAACAAGTTAATAAAAAACTAAAATAGAAATAAGTAAACATCAACGTAATACAGCGGTACTTCGGTTTACGAACATCTCTGTTTACGAAAAATTCGGTTTACGAACATCAAAATATAAAATGACAAATCGTAAATATTTAAAATTTTTAGTGTTTAAATAAACAATTTTAATATGAAATATTTTAAAACATATTACATAACTTTAAATAAATACATGTTGTGATATCTATTGTAATTAATAGTTAATCTTAATAATTTAATATATGGTTTATCTTAATAATTTAATTAAGGTGTTGTTATACTATTTGTGATAATATTTTATTTTATAGTTCTTATCTCTTCATGCTACCACCAAAATCTTATTCAAAGTGCAGTAAAATATCAATTGCAAAAAAGAAAAAATTGTGAAGAAACATGAGATGGGCATTTGTACAACCAATATTTCAAGAGATTTTAATTTACCTAAATCAACGGTTAGCACAATTTTAAAAAACAAAGATTTAATTAAAGTAGTCGATGTTGCAAAGGGAGTGAATGTCTTGACAAAACAAAGACCGCAAATAATAGAGGAGGTAGAGAAATTATTATTAATTTGGATAAATCAAAAACAGCTTTCTGGTGATAATATTAGTGAATTGATAATACGTGAAAAAGCTAACCAAATATATAAAGATTTATTTAAGCAGATCTCCGAAATCAATTACATTGATAATGGCATTTTTAAGGCTAGTAAGGGATGGTTCTAAAAATTTCGTAAAAGAAGTGTTATTCATAATGTGGTTAGACATGGAAAAGCTTCAAGTTCAGATCTCCAAGCCGTGGAAATATTTAAAAAAGAGTTTATAGAGTTTATTGCAAATGAGGGTTAATTGTGATGAGACTGGACATAATCAGATGAAAGAAAGGCTAACACTTTTAGTATGTAGCAATACAAGCGAATATTTTAAATTGAAGCCGATGCTAGTATACCATTCAGAAAATTCACGAGTTTTTAAAAAGAAAAACGTGATTAAGTCTAAATTGCCTGTGATTTGGAAATCAAACACTATAGCTTGGATAACAAAGCTTTTTTATATGGATTGGTTGCGTGATATATTTGGACCGGTGTGCAAAAATATTTGCAGGAAAATAAATTACCAATTAAGTGTATTCTTATCATGGATAATGCACCTTCACATCCTTGTAATATTGAAGTCATGTATCTCCCGCCTAATACAACCCCTTTGGTTCAGCCTATGGATCAAGAAGTGATTGAAAATTTAAAATAATTGTACAGGAAAGAATTATTTTCAAAATGTTTTGAAATAACCAATGATACTGACCTAACTCTAAGGGAATTTTGGAAGGAACATTTTATTATCCTTCATTGCATTGATAGAGCATGGATTGGTGTTACTTGTCGTAAATTGAACAAGGCGTGAGAAAAACTTTAGCCGGATTGTTTGATAGAAATATGTATTGGCCCTTATGAAGTCATGTCCGAAGTTGATGAAGTAAAAGAAATCGTGTCAATGGCCCAAAACATGGGTTTAGAAGTAAACAATGTTGATGTAGAAGAGACAGTATTAGACTCAGAAAAAAATTATACCACAGAAGATCTTCAAATGGTTTTGTGTGAGAAGCATGGTGTGTTTAAAAGGATATGTTATTTGAGGCTGAACAAGAAGAATATATCACAAGTGCTACCATCAAAGACATTTGCAATAAGTGGACCCAAGTACTTAAATTTGTTGAAAAGTATCATCCAAATAAATTTGATGTAAACCGAGCAATTAATATTATGAATAACAATGCAATATCATATTTTCAAGAGACTCTAAAAAGAAGAAAAATACAGACTACTCTCGATACATTTTTGACGAAAATCTCAAAAGAAAAAGAACCCAAGAATCAAAGAAAAACCACTGATGAAATTAATTTTGAAGAAAAGTACCCTTTCCAGCAGTAAATTGTTTTAACCTAAATAAAACTGTTTCTTTTTAAAACCTACGATTTATAAAATTATATAACATTACAATATTTTTTACACACTAAATTTAAAATAATTTATAGCAAAACCTCGGTTTGCGAACGCTAAAGTTTAAAAGAATTCGGTTTACGAACAAAAAATTATATATTGGAACGAATTAATTGCATTTCTATTGTAATTGATGCTCCGGTTAAACTGAGGTAATACTGTAAATACAAATATATAAAAATTGGTTTAAATCGAATTACGTTTTTCGGTTTTTTGTTAACAAATGAATAACACAATGAAAATATGATAATATAATATTTTTCGTTTTACTGAAAATTTTTTTTTTCATCATTAGAATCATTTTCAATAAATGTTGCTAATGCTCTCTCACACTCTATGTTGGTTATTGGTGAATCTGTAATGAATAACCTTCGTTACCCTTCACAAATGAAAAAAGTTGTCTCATTAGCTGATAATAATTAATAATAATAATAATAATAATAATAATAATAATAATAATAATAATAATAATAATAATAATAATAATAATAATAATAATAATAATAATAATAATAATAATAATAATAATAATAATAATAATAATAATTAATAACAAAACAAAAAGAAAATTTTCCTTCTATATTGATCCTAATAAAACTGTATATTTGATTATTAAATTAAAATTTAATCTTCAGCAAAGAAAATATGTGATTCGCAGCTGGATTATTGATTGCCTATCAATGTCAATCAATTGCTCGCGCGTCGCTTTGACAGAAATGAATGATATTATTGATTTGGATAATTATTTAATTGACATTCATCAGCGAATATTCAGCCAATAGGAATCAGTAGAGGAAACTAATCGACATTGCAGAATTCCTGCTAATGTGATTGATAAAGATCGGAGTAAAATACAATGCATTTGATCTGATTATCAATGTTTGATCAGACCGAGATCAGAAATGTACTGACCTGATTATTTACACGTTTGAAATTAAGAAAAATTATTTTCGAAATAAATTTTCAATTTTAATCTTCAATGAATTTTATTCGTTAAATCTCGATAAAAATAAATATAAATAAATAAACTATATCAATGGATTATCTAACGAGCACTTAATAGTTAATTAATAATTTTCATTGCAATTTTATTTCAAAAACTATTGAAAAAGGCTATGCCTAACATTTGTGTTGGATAAATGACTATGAAATTAGAAATTAAATTGGCGAAAAAAAACTTCCTGAATGGAGAAATTCACTGTTCTAATAAAAAGGTTACAAAATAAGTTATTGAGATTGATATAATGTTTCACAAATACTTTTTTTTCACATGACCAATTGAATCTTTTGGTTTTTGTGCACCCCGAATCGGGGCATATATTTATTCTACATAATGAAATCTTTTGAAATTATAATTTCCAATGAACTGTTCTCAAAATACTCCTGCAAAATCACAAACGAGCCTGTCGTTCAGAAAGTAATTTATTGGTCTTATTGGATTCGCAGTTCGTAAAATTTTTCTGCAAAACTATATTCTTGAGTTAACAAAAAGTATTTCGTTCAGTTTAAATTTACATTTCTGACTGCAATCTGCATAAAATATGAAAAGAAAGAGCTTATTGAAAAAAATAAATTATGAAAGCGAGGTACTGCTAGAAACAATAACTTTTCATTATTCAGAATCTAAAGACATAAATATTGAATGCGATCATAAAGTTTATTCCGCTAAAAGCCATCTACATATAAACCGGCACCCTTAAAACAATATGTTGATGAAATTTATATTTATTTCAAACATTCTCATACATACATAATTTTATAAATCTTATTGGAAACAAATTGCGGAGATTGTGCAAATTTATTCGATGTTTGCAGTTTGATAATTCATAGCAGTTGTGAAGCTGTGCATGAAGCAGTAAGAAGAAATGATTTCTAGAGATTTTATCATGACTGAAATCCAATGAACTTTGTAACAAAAGAATTTAATAAAAGTTTCTATATATTGAAGTTAGATTTATACATTGAGAAGACCTTGCATCATAGTTTTTGAAAAGATTTTTTTGTGCTATATACTTAAAATCCCATTACTCTTTACATATCCTTCAGCTTTAGCACTCCATTTCCATTTGTTAGTGCCACTGCCAGCTGTTTTAAGGATTTGTGTTTATTATATTAAAAGATTGCATAAAACTCTGATTGCGGGAGTTTTACAATTTTCAAAAATGGATTTTTCCAAAGTAATTATTAATAATTCGAATAATTTACTCAAAGTTTAGATAATAATCCAAAAACTAATCATCATTTGTGCAACGTTTTTATAAAAGAAAATAATCTCATTTTACTATTTTCCAAATTAGAAATTCAATTGAAAACCGCCAAAAAACACAAGCGAGCGAAATTGCTATTCATTATATAGTCAATGGGAGAAGGTTATTAAATTTTCCCGAGCAAACGCAAATATTCAATTGAATTTTCACAATCAAGCCATATGCTGGGCATTGAAACTAGCGGCAAACCGATTCAATATAAACCATTTCATTAGGATAATTGAAAAATAACTAACCATCTGGTAATCGCTGCAGAATTTCCGACCAGATCAGTTTGAATCCTTTCTGCCCGTATGCTTTCGGACTAGTAATGAATCTGCAATACGAAATTCCGTTAATTATAACAACTCAGGAAGACTTCTCAAACTAACTGCAGATATCTTATTCGTATTATTCACAGCCAAAAATACAATTTCATTGGAATAATAATAATAATAATAATAATAATAATAATAATAATAATAATAATAATAATAATAATAATAATAATAATAATATTAATAATAATAATATTAATAATAATAATACTAATAATAATAATAATAATATTAATAATAATAATAATAATATTAATAATAATAATAATAATAATAATAATAATAATAAATAACAATAATAATAATAATAATAATAATAACAATAATAATAATAATAATAATAATAATAATAATAATAATAATAATAATAAAGATAGTGAAAACAAAATTATTTATTTTATTTAATTTGATAGCACTAAACTATCTGCTTAAAGAAACAATACAAAATGTATTGATGGATGAAATTAAATTATCAAGAACGAATGAAGCAAATCCAATTTCACATTCTATTGCACAAATTAGTTTGGAATTGACTGTAAATTAATATTAATATTTTTAGAAGAAAAAATCTCATTTTATATAAATATGGACATGTCAATCAGAGAAAGTTTAGTCACCTTCCTAAGGAATGAAAATGAGCCCATCTGCCGTCAATGCCATGCGAGCGGCAGATGACAAAAAGACCACAATGCAAATCGTGTCCTATCTGCCAGCTATTTACATGAAATTATCCTCGTTCTATTATTTCCACAGCTTACTTGTCAAGATGTTGTTGTTCATATTGCTACTTTTTGGAAAAAGTTAAGAAAGATTTTTGAAGTTTTCTATTTCAAAATCTTCATGCTATCAATGATTTCTATGGCTTTTATTGGTTTGAACTTCCATATCTGCTGAATGATTGGCGCAAGAATATATTCAAAGCATTAGCGAAGAATAAAATGTTTGCGTTTAGCTCATTGTTGGCTTTAATGGATTTCTGACAATAACTATTTAAGACATTCATTTAAAACAATGAAACATTTTCCGTGTGTCTTTTATTGTTCTCGAAACATATACCATTTGATACATTCTATTTTGGAATAAGTTATGAGTAATCTATTTAACAAATAGAGGAGGTAAATTTTCCTAAACAAGGTCACTAATCTTTTTCCAGTTGTTTCGAATGCTTATGGTTGTTCATTTTTACCAAATGACAATCGAATCTTTGAATTAACCACTGGTGCTTCTTTATTATTATATCGTTTGTGACTAACATTAATGATATCGCGTACAATTAATAATAAATTGTGTTTCGATCTCTAAGAAGTACACAATGAAAAATGGTTCTCACAGACTTTATGTCATAATAGGGATCAAACCTTCCCAATTTTCTTTATCACAAAAAAGTGTATTTGTCTACGCCTATTATTTGCTCATTCTATCTTGTTATATATCTTAAAATGACTTAATTATAGATGTTTCGGCCGATTATAAATTTTGATGCTTATTGAGTTTGTGATTTTTATGCACCTGTATGCAAACTGAAATTTTATCTAATTATCCTCAAGTTTTCTTTTCTTTTATGGATATGCACATTTTAGCGCATAGATAATCATTGATTTAAATTAGTTTTTTTTGGAATTATCGATATTGTGGAATTAATTGGTTTGCAGTTTTTTGGGACTTTAAATACGTAATTGAACTGTTATTTTGTCGGATCAATCGAAATCAATTTGTCTTGGAATGTTTTAATTTGTTCGAAGTTGATTTGAAAATTTGTTGGAAATTTAGTCTGAATATAATTTTGTAAACTTCTCATTTCTCTTATTTTGGAATTAAAAATGAATTTGAATTTATTCTAAAATAAATATTTTTTTTGCATAAATCCAACATGAGTAATATAGGATTAATGATAATTGGAAATGAAATTCTTAATGGTCAAGTGAAAGATGAGAACATTGTATACATTTCGCAATCTCTACCAATTCTAGGTCTAAAAATAAAAAAACATTTTATGGAAACCATGAATGAAACTGAAATATCTGCTTTTCAATCGGAAATCGCACAACTGTTGAGTCTTATTATCAACACTTTCTATTTCAACAAAGGAATATTTTTTTGTGAATTACTTTCAAATTCTAGCAATACACTAGACAAGATTAGATACAGAAGTTCAACAGATCTCTCAGTATTTGACACCGCAAAAGAGTTAATGATAAAAATTATACCAGATAAAGATGCTGGAACTC
Source organism: Schmidtea mediterranea (assembly GCA_022537955.1). Lineage (NCBI taxonomy): Eukaryota > Metazoa > Platyhelminthes > Tricladida > Dugesiidae > Schmidtea > Schmidtea mediterranea. Next base: position 162,537,034 of record CM039680.1, read on the forward strand.
TAATAATTATTGACATTGGAATTGGGATGAAAAATACATTTTAATTAATAATTCGGGGACAATTGCAAGATCAGAAACTATGGAATTTATGGAAGCACTGCAAGCTGTAGCTGATATTTAAATGATCGATCAATTTGGTGTTGCTTTCTACTAATGTTATCGTGGTTGAAAAGTATGGTTCTGTTTATTCAACCAGATCAAACATCAGTAGATTTATGTCGTTCATTTTTAACTTATCGTTTAGATTCGTTTTACTTGACAAGAATCTTTCAGCGTTCAGTACTTCGTTCAGTAATTGATTCTTCTTCACAAACCTTACATGACGGAATTAATTGAAACTTTAGTCTCTTAAGTGTTTTTTTGAATACTGAAGATTGATGCTGGACATATTTGTTGAATTTTAAATATTAAGTTTGTTTTCTCATCCCTAATTTAAAGTTTTCACAGTTTTTAAAATGTTAAAACTTCAAAGATTAAAATAAAATCACTTAAGTGAAATTTAAAGATTTTTATTAAAAATAGTATTATATTTAATTGATTTCTAAATGGTATAATACTAATAGATGAAAAAGTGACTGACATAGAACCCTTTATGTATTGACGAAGAAATGATAGAATCGAAGCTTTAAAAATACAATATCCGTCAATAGCCATGCTACGTCTTGACTGCCATGATTATTAACCGCAGCCTGAGTGGTTCAACAATTGGCAGTGGTTTAATTTATATAACTGAATATTTATTAATTTTAATCTGATTAATATTTTATAAAGTTTAGGTTAGTAGTTACTATAGAATTGTATTCCAATTTATTATTTATTTTAAATTGATAACTTAATGAATTCAAGTATTAAAATATATATTTCATCACTAATATTTTCAAAACAATTTTAGAGACTTTAATTTCAATGTTATAATTCAATTTTCAAATTATACATAAAATATTTAAATTCATATAAGACATTTAAGTGATATCCTAACACAAATTTTAAAATTAAAACATTAACATTCATAAATCAATAATTAAATTTACAAATCATTTAAATTAAAATTTTATGTCTTTATTTGATAACATTTTTTAGATTTTAAACTTTACAACCATAATTTTTGAGACTTTCTCTAACAGTTGCAACTCTATTTGAAGATAAATAATCAACTTGTTGGTCAAGCCAATGATTGACATTAATGGCATTAAGTTTACAGAGTTTTAAAGATAGTCATACAAATTGAAAGCTGTTAATTTTTATCTACGGAATTTACCAAAAACGGTCTCTAGAGAAAAAAGCACTTTTAATGAACATGAGCGAGAGTTTATTTAGCTAATGTTGAAAAAAACTTTATATTAAAAAAATACATTCTATGGGAACTAAACAAATTGAATAAACTTTATAGAAAATAATCCCTGAAATGAAACCTGAAAAACGCGAATTTCTATAAAAATGTCCCTGTTTCTCAGCATAAACAAACAAATTCTTACTGTTATCTACTTGAAATCTGGTGAAATTAGTACTTGAATGTCTGATGCTGATTACCAATTCGTCTAGAAGCAACAACTACCCAAAAACATGTACGTATTGACAAACGAAAATGGCAAATGTGTTTCCATGAATATTCATGTAAGCTTCTAATCCTTATCATAGTATTATAGGATAAAAATTAAATATATTGTTTTAAATAATGACTGTTTTATTTATTTTCATATTTTATTAAACTTATAATTGTTAAATATAGTGATATTCTTTTAATCGGCCATCAATGTTCGAAGATGGCAGTCAAATTTATACAATAATCGCTGTTAAATATTATTAAAAAATAAATACTTTCGCCAAGAAATCCTTTCATAAAAAAATTATTTAGCTGAAAATTGAATTTTGATATTATTTTTATAATAATAGAACTTTTTTTAAAAATTTTTTTCTCTGTATTTATAAAAATTCGTCTTATACAAATATTGGCTGAGACGATTTAAACAAAACTAGTAACATAAATTAGCCAGTTTGAAGAAGATTCAACTTATTTCCTTTGAACAAAAGGTTTTATCGCAATTAATATTATTATTTATTTTTCTCTAATATAATTAACAATTAATTTTCCTTTAATTAAAGAGTTCAATATAATTGTGTAAATGTCTCATCGAAAAACCTGACAGAGTTGAGATATTATTTGACATATGCAAAAGATTATTTTTTAATAATTATAGACACGTATATGATTGTAAATTAATAGGAGTTTCCGTCTGAGACTAACACAAAAATGAAATATAATTTTAAAATAAAATTTAAATTGCGTATATTGCGTATATATAAGAATCGAATTATATGTAAATAATAACACTAATTCAAAAAAATTAAAGATATTTATAGTACCCCCCTTAGACGAAAATGAATAAATTTTAGTTGGAATATCCAGTGGAGGTCGAATTTATCCAGATATCCGTGAAGAATTCCAAAAATTAATCGGCAATTAATATTTTATAAATACACCAAAAAAAAAATAACTAGAAAGAAACTGAAAAAGACAACTTTAATTTTAATAAAATAAACCGCAAAAGAGGCATAAAGGATATAAAAAAGAGAGAAGTTCTGAAATAAAACTAACAGTAAATTCAGGGGAGATCTTTGAAACCAAACTCCTCTTTCACCATTTTCGAATATTTTTTCGATTTGGAAATTCATTCTGATGACAAAATCTTTGGAATCTTTATCTATATAGTTTCTTATTCGATTACTGATGAAATAATTCTCTTTTACTCATTTTGTGAAATTACATATCTTTGTCATTATTACAACTGATCTAAAGTTGTGTTTGAAGAAAGAATTCCTAAGTTGATCGAAGGGAGAAAAAGGATAATTTGAGATGTTTTAAAAATTAAAAGAAATTGACATTTGAACTCCAATACTCAGCATTCGCGTATGCAGTAAGTATCTATATAGTTTAAATCAAACTTAATGTCAAACGTTAAACTATCAGATCAAATCGTACGAAGCTTTTTTCTGTCCAGAAAGATTTTAAATTTTAAAATAATTTTTAATACCAGTCAAAATATTTTAAAATCCCAATTCATATCGTCTCAATACTAATCTTGATCCTTTAAATTCATCGTTAGCCTATTTAAAAGCAAACTTTAGTCTCAAGGTTTGGGCGATGTTATTAATTAGTGTACTTTTCCACATGTAGAATTACTTAATAAGTATTTTGATATTGAGAAATAGAAAAGTAGTTATATGTTTTTGTAGTTGTTAACTAATATTTAGTTAATTTTCGAGCGACTCAGACTTAAAGGGGGAGGGGGATATCAGTCCGATGCTATCAGACAGATACAACTGACATGGTAATTAACTTGTTAAATTTCTTTTTAATTTTATATTGGAATTTGGAACTTATCTCTTCAACTAAATATTGTTAGCAATATCTACTTAAAGTTTGACAAAGAGAATATAAATCCTTTTTAAAGACAAAAGTCAGTTGATACTCAGCAAATGGAATACTCTATTTATTGTGATTTATTAATAAACTTAATAGTATTAAAAAATATAGAATAAAGATTATTCGGCTGAAACTAGAAATATATCTTACTCTAAATGAACTGTGTTTGAAGTTGATATGAACGCTGGAATGGCGGAATCAGTGCCGCATAGTTCAGATGATGCTTGAAATGAATCTCCATCATAAATACGTAAAATACTATTCGCACAGCCTAATTTTTATATAAAACATTATTTTAGAATAATAATAAATTACTTAGTTCTATTTTATTATTATTATTATTATTATTATTATTATTATTATTATTATTATTATTATTATTTTTATTATTATTTTTAATATTATTATTATCATTATTATTATTATTATTATTATTATTATTATTATCATTATTATTATTGTTATTATTATTATTATTATTATTATTATTATTATTATTATTATTATTATTATTATTATTATTATTAATAATAATAATACCACTTACAATTCAATTATCAAAAGAACTCAAATACTCACTTTGGTGAGAACCTTCTGTAACAAAATCATGAAAATGAATCATGATCCTATTAGAGGAGTCAAATGCTTTCACTGACCATTGACAAATTAAATTGCTCCTATATTCTCTCGGATATCGGTTGCTTGTTATATTTCCGCCACGGATTTCTGATATGATATTTTCTCCGCATTTATCTACATTTAATATTGTATAATTGAGTGAACAATCAAATTTCCTCACGATTTATAATGTCTTGAATAGGTATGAAATCGTATTGTGCATAAAAGCCAGAATGGGACTGGACGCTATCAGATATAAATGTCAAACTGATACTGTTTGACCTTGAATCACTAATTAAAGGACCAGGAACAGAGCTGCCGCACAGAAATGATGTTTCAATTGGTTGTGAAATGATTGGACCTTTCGGTATTTTCTGTATGACCCTTACGAAATCCTTAAAAAATACAAGAGTTTGCTTAATGAATTGTAATTAAATAGTTATCGAAATTATTTGATAGAAAGTTCAGAAGTTATTTGATATAATCTCTTCAACGTGGAATTTCTTACAGTACTTCAGTCATAAGGATTGCTATTCTTTATCAGTGTTTCGGTGAATTCATGGCGATTGGTTAGCTTGGCTTTATGTGATGATAGTGACAGGGTTGCCACAAGTATTCATGAAGAAAATGTGTAGTTCATATAAGAATAGGAATGGAGATTGACTTATTTTATTCAAATTGCTAATTTATCTTATGTTTCCAATTGTATTTTTTGTGTCTTTTGAAAGAAATAAACTGGTAGTGCTGGTGCGTGTTTTCCGTTTGTATATCTTTTTCCTAGCATATTTCAGTTAATTTTCAAAACTGCTTGTCCTTGTTCAGTCAATTACCATTCACTTTCGTTATGCCGAGCAATTTATTCAACTCATTTTTAACCGTATTTAACTTTTCTATAACGTACACTCTTGCTTACACGAAGGAAACTAATCTTCTTTAGTAATTATTGGACTTGTGCATATTTACATCTTCTTTTTTTACATCTTCGTTCAGAATTATCTTTATATTATATTTCTCCAGTGACATTTTGTCATACTTGTTATCATTGAAACTTTAAACCTGTTATGAAACGTTGCAAGAGTTACTAATAAATATTCGTCATTAGATTGGTTTGTTTTGCTTAATAATTTTATTACGTTAACCTTGCAAATACGTAAACTGTTAATTTTTCGCTTTGCATAAAAGTACTCAGACGCTTTTAAAACGTTTTATAAATTTTTTTAAACCAACTTTAACGTTTTTAACATCTATGAAAAAGAAATTTAAATAATGTCAATTAAAGATTTGTATTTAGGTGGTTCGAAACGTAAATGATCTCTCATCCTATATTCTTGAAGTCAGGTTAAATCTTTTATAAATTTTCCCCATATGTTAGTTGGTATACAAATTAATTACTTTTATGAAATAGAAATTTTAATTAATTGTGATGAAAGATTTCGATTGATTAAGAAGTGAAATCGTCGCTGTTTTATTATTGAAAAAAACTTTGGAAAAAAAATAAAAACAGGAGTTAATTTTTTCGAAGGAAAACATATATTTGCATATAGTAATCCATTAATTCCCAGGTTATCCCTGAAAAAAAGAAGCATTTTGAGTTTTTTCCTCAATGATCAGCAGTAAAAGTTGGATCTACCATTAAAAAAATTAATGTCTCAGTGCCACTAATTACAGAAAGCGAGAGAGAGAGAGAGAGAGTTGAGAATAATTAATTGAATAAAGTTTTGGAGAATATCTATATCAGAGATTGATTTAATTCGTTCCAATAATTGAATTATCAAAATCTCTAAAAAACAATTCTTGTCAATTGAAGTTACAAATTGCAACAAAATCCATCAAATGCGATTATTCTTTAAACGAACGAGAAAAGCGCGATTGAACGGAAACCGACGTTGAGGAAATTTGTAGGATATGGAAACGACATACGTCAAATGAAGTGAAACTAAAATTTCTACGGAAATCTGTGTGATCATTTCATGGTCCATGGGTTATCTATGCGTGGTTTTCCAGATATGGGACTTAGTGGAATTGGAAATTATTATTATTATTATTATATATATATATATATAATATACATTTTATTTTTTATCCAAGGTTAATCGTTATGTTAAATAAAGTTTATTAATCAGTGTCATCTTTGTCCTGTATTTAAGACAATCAAGTTGAAATTCTGGTAAACTCAACATTTACGTTTTTAGTTTAATGGACTACGCAACTAAAGTCAAAATCATGACCACTGAGAAACATCAAAGGAACGTTAAACACTTTCCCTTGGTTTCGATGTATTTGCAAATATTTTAATAACTTATTCATGCGTACAATACTAAGCAATTTTTCATTTTTACGTTGGGAATATTTTGAACAATACAAATAATATAAAAAGGGTCAAATAATTAGACCATTTTTGAAAAAAACGTTTGCATTATATCTTGTATAACTCCATAAATAGTTTATTCATGACTTTGATTTTTTAGAATGAAAAGCGGTACCAACAGTCAAAGAGCTTGATTGACTGTCTGTTTTTACTCAAGCTAAATTATCTTTTTAAATTTCTACATTCTACCAAATTAGATAGTCAGAATTAGATAATACAAAAATTTATAACATAAACTTTGTCATTTGTTGCAGTTTTGTCTGAATGAATTTACGCAATCTATTGCGTAATTGGTTTTTTCTTATATTACAAGTGTATCTCAGTGTAGTTTGGTGTTAAAAGTGAGTGCATGTTTATAGATAATTTGTATTAATAATTTTTTTCTATTGAAAGAACTTTTTTCTAGTTTTCACCTCTGATTGCTTTTCATTTTGCAAATACATAAAGATTTTTTTATTGTTTGACTATAAATCAGATGTTTTATTGATATACACAAATTTTCGGCACTGCATTTTTCTAGATTATACAATTTGGAAGCAATATAAATAAGATTTCACTTTTACATTGGAGTGAAAATTTTAGTAAATAAATATGTTTAATCTAGCATATTTATTAAATAAATTTATGACATTCAATTAATAAATTATTCCAAACAAAATGTTTTCCACTAACATTTGATTAAGTAAAAAAAATGAAAATATGACGAATAAGTGCGAGAAAATTAATTAATTATATCTATGAAAATTAGAAATTATTTTAATCATTTAAATATCTCTTAAATGTCTCTTAAAATTTGAAAGAATAGACTAATGAAGAATTTTCTATTGAAATAAGTTTTTTAATGAATAAATATCTACAAAATACTTTATTAATTAACAAAATCAAATTTCATAAACCACTGATCAACTGTTAATTTTTTCTTCATGTATCATATTTTTTGGGGAAAAAAAGAAAAATAAAGTCCTAAAGTAAACTTTTTACCGATATTAGATGATAATATGAGCTTTTACTATTTTTTAAGATAATATAAACAATTCATCAAAGATCAATTGTATTTGGAATTATATATTTACAAAGGATCGTTTTCATAATAAAATGAAAACAATAAATCCTACTTTCCATGATCTTGGGATGCGTATTTTCAACTTCTAAATCGGCTTAGAAAAACGCTTTTAGAAGCATAATTCTTCACTTTAAAAAGAATGGTAAAATACAAAAGATACATAATTTTTCAAAGATAAGCTCCAATTTGCATTTTGTTAAAATGCGTCCATTTATCCATTTAAAATATTTTACTCGGAAAATGGTTAAAACAAATGTAAAAACCAATTAAAGACTTTCAATATAGATATGCCAAAAGTCTTTCATTTGGAAACTCCATGGTTTCCATGAGAAATTCGGAAATCTAAATTTAATGTGATGCGCTTTCTGTAGCTGTGAAATTATGAAAAAAATGAAATTAAGGATACGCTCAGTGCCGGATTTTTCTCATTGGCGCCGTGAGGCCAACAAATGTTTTTACGTCCCATTTCAAAAAAAATATTTAATTTTTTTTATTATTTCAAATTTTATTTTAATTTACAATTTACGTCTCACTTTCTTTAGCAAAATCATTTATGATGTCAAGATATTTGGTTTAAACTTTTTTTTGCCAATTTCCAAGAAGGTTTTTTAAAGTTTTCGTTTTCAGAAGATCAGTATCTTTTTTATTATTTACTAAAGTGAAGCGCCACATATTGCTTGGCGCCGTGAAGCCATCCCCCCAGTTGATCTAATTGCAGATCCTACCCTGGATACGTTACTTTTTATATAATATGTTAAAAGAGATACTGAAATGAATCCAAAAATCATTTAAATCTTTCAAATTCTTCACGTTTGAAGTATTATTTACAATTTCACTTATATTCACTCTTTCAGACTAAAAATCAATGTCTTAAATGGGAAGCAATATATATATATATATATATATATATATAAAGGTACACAAATCAGAAAATTGATCAAACTGAAAAACTACATTTTTGGTTGGCCAATTTTGTTAAAATTGTTGTAACCTCAGTCAAAATGTACACAAGTTAATCAAAATATGTATGTAGAGAGTAAATTCTTACGCCTTCGCATGTAGAGTTTTTCAACGAATGGTATTTCTGACGTTTAACTCCATCTTCTGACAGTGAAAACTCCTGGAAATAAATTCTGATTCTGTGATTCTTATTACCAATGATGTCATATTGGCAAGTTGTATTTGATGGATACAGCTGATTGAAAAACGGTGAGTTGATCACCCCAGATTTGGTCAATGATATGTTGTACACAAAATGACAAACTCCAGGCTCGACCATTTTGCCCTCAATACCGTAATCTGAACGCAATAAAATATTTTCAATTTTAATGTTTCCAGATCAAGAACTTTATAAAAAAACATAATTAATTTAAAATAGTTTCTAAAAATATTAATTTAAAATTAATATGTTGATCTGCAAAAAAATGGAAAGTCTTTTTTCAAAATTATACCATATAAAGTTTGTTTATAATTAGATTATAATTAATTATATTTTTTTATTTAAGTTTTTAATTAAAATTTTAAATATCTTTTATTGAGGTCTCCAAAATTTGTATTTCTAATAAATTCAAAAGGCTGGACGGTTATTTTATGCTTGTCATGTGTATTAAATTTTATTTTATAATTTTATTCAATTTTTTAATTAATTAATTTTTTTCTAAATTTAGTGCAAAGCAAATTATTTGATTACTTTTTTTTTTAATCTCAATTACTTTTTAAAATAATGAGCGAAGATTTTAAATTTTGCGTGAAAACAATAGATAAATCCCCTCAATGAATGAATTCAAATCTCAATTCCGGGAAAACCATCAGTAATGAGAATATGGTTTTATGTCCTTAAACGGTTTTATTATTATTATTATTATTATTATTATTATTATTATTATTATTATTATTATTATGATTATTATTAAATTTTAAAAAAAATATTCAACTAATTAAAGACGGTTTATAGAAATATCTTTACCATTGTAATGTTTGCTAAGGAATATTTTGTGGGTAAATAGAGACTGAATGAATAATTTCCTTTCTGAGATTTTTATTGAAATGATAAAAAATGATTTTGATAATTGTTGAAAAAATATTTTCCATCTTGATTTATTCAGTGCTTATATAATAGGATGAGAAGCTAATTAAAGTATTAATATCTCAGGCATTACAATTATTCTTATATCGTATAAAATGAAAATTATTCGAATTTAATTTTAACATTTAATTAATTTTAATTGTTATTCTGAATGGATATAATATTTTTATTAATAATTTCCGTTATAAAACGCACGCAAAATTTCATATCAGACAATATATAAATCATGAATAATTAGCTGATTTCCCATTGGCCGCCAATTCGACGAATCATTTTAAAGAATATCTAATCTTGTTTTTTTTTGAAAATTGATTTTTTGATCATATATAACTATTTAATTTTTTATCAATAATTATAATTACTAAAATTTCATAGTAAATATTCATTACTGACATTTTACATAATTTGTTTTCTCAATTTTCCAAAAATTAATTTTAAATCAAAACTATTAATTGAAGACTTAAAATTAAATAGATTAAAGTGGGTGAAGAAATAGAAAATGCAATAGTATGATGAACTTCCTCATCGTCTATCTGTAGTATAAGTTCAACGAAGACTTCTTGTTTTAGCGAAAGCTTCGGACGTCCTTTAGTCGTCAAGAATGTAAACCAACCTCAGGGAATCAGATAAAAAGATTACATTTCTTGCATTTATAGTACAAATTTATCTATTGCTTCAACAATAAAATATGCAAAGATTTGTAGGCCTTGAATAATGCAAATGAATTCATGACATAAATAATTAACACAATTTGATTATTTATAATTCCTTTCTGAGCTGAAAAATAACAGCAATATAGAGTAGTTTTTGTTGCAATGTTCATAGAACTTTATTATATTATAAATATTTATTTATCGTTTTTTGTAAAAAAAGTTTTGGCTTATTAAAAGATTAATAATTAGCCGGATTTTGAATAGCAAAACAAATTAACAGCAGATATAATAGTCAAAGTAAGTTGTTATTATTAAATGTTATTAAGTAGAGCAAATAAACATTATACAATTGAAAATAATTATTTATAAAACATTATTTTAATTTTTTTATATTTCCCACTGGTTCAGTTTAAGCCTACAATGACTGGCTAATGACTGACCAATAGATGTTAATTAAAACACTTATTAGTAACTCTTTTCTTTAGATAATCTAAAATCTAAATGTAGAATTTAGAAAACAATGTGCTTTTATATTTTATTTTCCATGATTTATTTTCCGATTAATTACTACCACAAATTTACGATTATCAAGGTATTTCATCAAAATTCATTCTTAGAAAAACTATGAATATTAAAGGATAGATCAAATAAGCCTATCAACCTTTAACAAGGATAGACACCATAATGAAAGAAACCAAAGTCATTAATATATTTATCAATACACCGTGATCTCAGTAAAATTACAACTAAAACAAAAAGAGATTTCATAATTACATATTTAGTGACACTTTTTATTATAAATTCACTACTTATCTGTAACGAAACCTTAAGCCTTTTCTCGTTTATTCTTGTTTTTATCAGATTTCAAAATGTGATGGAAAATCTAAAACAATAGTTTTAATTGACAATACATTTCACATTTTAATGCTTATTTCTTGATATTTTGTCGCCATCAAAGCTTTGTCATATTTATTTCGATAGTTAGACTGTTTTTTTTTAATAAATAAATTACCCATTTTTTCCTGACAAATTATAAATAATAATTGAAATATATTATATTAATTAAGAATTTATTGCTTAATTTTTTTTCCAAAAATTCAATAACCTATGTGTAGAAACACAAATTATCAGCTTCTAATTCTATTAAATTAATATTATTTAAAATTCAATTTGCTCGTAAAAATAATTTCCATAAAACAACAATCTTTTTAATTAATTTAACTTAATTAAAAACAGGTTTAAATTAACTAGAATATTTATTCTAAAGTACATGTAATAAATGTAAAAATATCAAAAATTATTTTTATTTATCTAAACCGTTTAAACTAGTCAAATTATATTGAACATGTATTAAATTGATAGAGGTAATAAAAAATTGAATTTACTCAGTGGGACAATTGAGTAAATTTTATGAATAATTTATTATCACTTGAAAATATATTTTCAGATATTTATTTTAATTAATATATCAAATAAATGAATTCAAAGAACACACACACACATACATATATAAAGCATCGAAATAAAAATCCAAAATTTCAATAATTAAAATATCAATAATCCTTAATATTGATTGCCATAGAAATATAAAATTTTCACTTTATTTTCAGATAAATGAAATCTAAACACAAATTTATTGATCAATTTTCATTGGCAAAATAAAGGGAAATAAGGGCAAATTTTATCCCCATAAAGTTTCAATGAATTGTGGCTATGGTTATAAATTAATTTTTGCAGAGGCAGAATAACTTTTGCAAAACAGTTTGAAAGCAATAGTCGAAGGTAGGACAACAGAGGTTGTCCATGTTTATGCAATTATCAATGCGTCTGAGGAGGGTTATGTTCGACAGAAATTCAATAATATCAGATAAAAATTATAAGACAAAGATATAAAAATGATAAAATTTATTATATCCTCAAAAATAAACTAAAATTTTACATCGGTTACAAATTTTAATTGACTTCAATTAAAAACATTATATATATATATATATATATATATATATATATATATATATATATATATATATATATAAAATTTTTGTTTCAACAACATTTATTGGATTGAAAGGTTATTCATCATTTGACTTAGTTTAAAGTATTTGTGTGATTCTTTCAAGTCTATAAAAATTATTTCATAAATATATGTTCTTTACACTCAACAATACTTATGGGAGAAACAAAATTGAAAGTTAATGAAAATCCAACCAGAAAACCCACAGATAAAAGTGTCTCCAATCAACCAACAATCACGGGGTGAATGAATTACAAATTATTACTCTTGCTCAATAAAAATAACCAAACTCACAAGTTTATGTCAAATAAATTATGAAAACCCATAAATTTGTTTTATTGATCTGTCAAATGTTTACGATTCCGGATTAGTAAGGAGAATTAGTCTCAACTCGTACTGATTAGAAGTTTTAAATTTTAAGTAATTATCATTTATTTTTTCGCTTGCTGATTGTTGCGTGACGACGTAATGAATTACAAAGACACAGCAACTGACAGGCTGCGGTGGAACTAGTATGGAATGATGCCTCAACAAATATTTATCTACTCGTCATCATCGGAATATTTACATACCAAACCATCACCAATTCTTCTCTCCAATTAGATTTAATATCTCTAATCAAAAGATAACAAAAATGTCAGATATATCAGAAACGATAAACAAAATTCTTGCTTTTTTCAATAATTCAAATGTCTATTAATTATTAAACTAAATTTCCAATAATATGATTGGTTGAAATTTCATTTTATACTATCAATATTTGTCGAAATTTTCAACTTCAGCTGTTTGAATATTTGTTTTATTTTATATAAGCTTTCAAAAGTTTGTTGCTATGTGAATTGTCGATTTGATAACGATATTTTGCATATATTATTATTATTTTTATTTTTATTATCATTTTTATCATTACTATTATTAATATAGTTATTATTATTATTATTATTATTGTTATTATTTTCTACAAAATTTGAACATGAATCAGATTTATTTAAGGTATTCACGAATTTTCGGCACAGCCTTTTTCGAGTGATTTCCACTTGAAATCATAGTCAAAAAATAGTCATAGTCATTCATAGTCAAATTTTGTAGAAAATATTATCTCAATTATAAAGAAATCAGAGGTGAAAAACAAAAAGTCCTTATATTATTATTACCTCTTTTAAATGTATAATAAATTACAAATCCTCCAATGCCGGAACTAAATGCATTTGAGGTATTTAAACGAAGCAAAACCAATGGTCCTTTGCAAGTAATTTCTTTGATTTCCCTGTAATCTGTCCCACAAATAATTTGATCAGGGGAGTCTGGCAGCACTAATTTTTGTGGTCTGATTTCCAATTTGACAAAAAACGGTCGAATAGAATAGATGGAAAGAGATCCTGTAGAACATCTGAATCATTATACATTGTGATTAACCTTGACAATGAGTAGTACTTGTTATCCGGTGTAGGTGGAATGTTGAGAGTTTGAAATTTGAGAACAGCAGTTTCCATTTTATTCCGATTGTGAATACCATATAGGAAATATGTACATAATTTATTTTTTGGTGTCCTAACAGGGTAACCAGGTGATTTAAGAATGCCAGAAGTTTTTTCTGAACTTTTAATCCACATATCACATTCTAAAGAAAACGAAATTAAATTATTAATTTGAAAATGGAATTTTTGAAACAATTGTTAAATTATCAAAAATTAATAGATCTCTTTGGAAATGAACTTCTGTATAAAAAGAAACTGAAACGGATCAGAAATAAAGTAAGATATTAATAGTAAGATGCGTGCATGTTGGCTCATATAGGGGATTACTAACTTGGTCTTTATTCTAAGCGCGTCAAAGGGGCAATGCCAAAAATTTCAGTGACTCATCACATGAGTTTTGAAAGTTTTTCTAAGTCAGAACAACAATGTATCTTTATGGCATTGTTCTAAACACAATTATTTATATTTAAACAATTTTTAAACTCATGTGTTGACTCGTCGCAAATTTTGACATGTCCGCTTAAATGGGTTATAAAGCAAAGGCCATGAGTCATAAGAAACATTATGACGCATCACATAGTAGCCTAACTCACCCTTTGTCGATCAACGATCTGTCGCGATGACTCATCGGTTCTGTGATGAGTAATACCCCTGTGAGCAAAGAACACATCCCACTACTTACATTTACCGGATTTATGTTATCAATATATTTATTAGGAAATTTATCATTTAATGAATATTTATTGGTAATGATAAATTTATTGATTTATACATATTTTCCAATTGTTAGACAGTTAATTTTATTGTGACTATAATATTTTATGTTAATTTAGAATCATAAAACCAATTTTAATGAATTTGCTGACCAAAAGTATTTATTGGAAATATTAAGCAAATAAGTCTTAGTGGGTTAAGAGGATTAACAATAGGGATATTTAAGTGTTTATTGAGGTTTTCTTGCAAAATAAACGATCCACATAGGTGAAAAAATATTTAATACATAATTATAATTGAAAATTTTCTATAATAGTTTTAAATATAATAATTTTCTCTGACAGTAATTCTCTTTTCTTTACTGGCAAAGATGCATTTTGCTAAGCTTATACCTCAAATTTTCATTCAAATTTCTTTAAAAATATTTTTTTCAGTTTCAGTTAATGACAAGTCTTTGAAGTCTGTATTTTACAATACCTCATTTTATATCCATCTTTTTTATCCATTTGTTCATTCTATAAGGTTTTTTTTTATCATTTTTGCTGGCATTATCTCAACGTATAGAGGATTATTCGTTTCATACATATTTCCCATTTAAATAGTTTTAGCAACACTTAGAATCCTCTCAAAAATTATTCACATAGTAAAATTGATAAAATATTTTTTAATATTGAAATTATTGGAATTTAACTCAATATAAACAAGAAAGTTTTAAACTATAATAAAAAGAATATAAGAACCAAAAATTATTTACTTTTATTTATGCTTTTATTATAAATGTTAAATTGACTATTAAATATATGCTGGTAAGGGAACGCATCCAATATCAGATAAATAAGGTTCCAGCAAGGACAAAACTTAAAGAGAAATTGGTTAATGCGACAATATTAAAATTTCCCGATTTTTCAATAACATTCATATTGGATACAGATGCTAGTTTCGATCGTATTGGTGCAGCTTTATCACAGATAAACAACTCTGGAAAGGAAATTGTTATTGCATATGAATCACACGCCATGTCAAAACATGAATTAGGCTATTGAATAACAAGAAAAGAACTGTTAGCAATCTATTATTTTACAAACAATTTTAAACATTATCTTTATGGACAAAGATTTACACTACGTACGGACCATAAAGCGATAACATATATGATGAAGACAAAGTAAGTTCTCACCACACAATTTCAGACATGGATCAACTATTTGAGCAGTTTGGAAATAGAATTTCAATTTAGGAAAGGAACAAAACATTGTAATGCAGATGCATTGTAGAGAAGTGAATGTATGGCGTGTGTTCAATGCCAAACCATCCACACTAATCCAAAAATAGGAATGCTAAAAACGAAACTTTTGGCAATAATGAATAAATCCGGAACAAAAATGGCAAATGGATTCAGAAGAAATTAAAGAAATAATAAACAATATTAAACAAAAGAAATACAGTAAATTCAGAATAAATGAGGGAATAGTAATGACAGAAAACAATAGAATATGGATTCCAGATGGAAAAAGAATTGAATTCATTCATAAATATCATAAAAAACTGTGTCATGCTGCATCAATGAAAATTGAGAAATACGTGTCGAATAACTTTGCAATGAAAAACATGAAACTAATGATTCAAGAAGTCGTAGACGTGTGAAAATTGTCAAAGGACGAAAGTTACAACGACACAAACTAAAGAAAATTCGCACTAAATGCTCGAAGCAAATTTATTCGAATTAATATTTGTAGATTTTTGTGGCCCATTAAAGCAAACTCAGTATGGAATGAAATATATAATTAGTATCATTGATAGTTATAGCAAATATGTTGCACTTCAAGCAGTAAAATCCCAGATTGAGAAAACCGTTATTACAACTCTAAGAAATAATTGGATTTTAAAATATGTAGCACCTATATTTTAAATTGTGACAAGGGTAAAGTATTTGAGAGTAAATCTATGGATAATTTAATGAAAGAGCACAACATCAAAATAATATTCTCAAGCCCTTATCATCATTTGGCAAATGGCCTAATCGAAAGACAATCCAGAACTATTAGGGACGCTATACATATTACCCTAACAGATCGAGATCGCAAGAATTGGGTAGAGTTATTACCAGAAATCGAATTTATGTTGAATTCCACATTTCAGAAGACGATTAGATTAGAAAAAGAATTTGCAAAGAATGGTCTACGAATATGTCAATTGAAAATAAAGGTTTTGATGGAATAACACAAAGAACATTGAAAGTAGGAGACATGGTGTTAATGAAGAGAAATGATAACAATAAAGAAGATGACAGATATTCTGGGCCTGCGAAAGTAATAAAAGAGGAGATATGAAGTCGAACAAGAAAATAGAAGGAAATTTATACAAAATATAGAGTGGCTAAAGCCTTTTAAAAAGGGGGATGTGAGGATAATTAAATCGAACAGTTAATTCTTGGATTAGAATATGTAACAAATTTTAATAAAATTATAACAATAAATTTAAATAATTTTAAAAGTTAAATTATGGATTTATGAAATTGCTTGACTATAAAATTAATATTTAGGAATGTTTGTAATTTAAATATATTAAATATTTATTGAATTTTTGTGTATTAATATTCCCTATTCAATTGTTAATTCATACTTGCTGAAATATTCTCAAAAGAAATACTAAAAAATATTGATGATTAAAAACAACTTTATATCGTTGTTTTAATATTGTTTTGTTTGAAGTTTTTTGAATAAAGTTTGGAATTTATTATAATTTAGTTTTTAATGCACGTATTAAATTTACGGAATCAAATTGCTAATAATCTTTAAATCAGACATACCTATATTTTTACTTATACATTTCCTGAAATGATCACTTATGTGAGTCAATCTATTCAGTCGACAATGCTCAAGAACTCGAGTGCAGAGATGACTGACAGTCTCTCCAATGTATATGGAGAGACTGTCAACCATACATGAAAATTGATAAACGAGCTCACAACAAGAACCAACTCGTTTGCTTATTTTGTTAATGTGATTTCTAGCCTGAAGAAGACGGTCGAAATATATAGTGAAATGTTATATAGAATATATAATTGGAGTTTTCCTATTATTAAAACTGCCTTCTTTCTTTGAATAATAATTACTATAATAATGATAATAATAATAATAATACTAATAATAAAATAAATCAGTTTAAATTGTCAAGTCCTGTAGAGCAGAAAATTTTGTATTTAGAGAAAGATTGTGGTGCTATTATAATGCAGCTATAAATTTCATTATTTGATTAGGAAAACTGTGAAGCGCAACATAAACAACTAAATTCATCATAAATTAAGAGTAACAATTTTTTGTTATCTATTTTTGTAAATGAAATATAATATAAATTCATATTATAAATATAAATGCAACAGTCTTAATACAATTATTTAATAAAATACGGTACATAATTGTGATTTATAGTAATTTATTATAATTTATTATAATATGTAAGGTAATATTCATGAAATTTATTATTCGTTTAAATTAAATATTTTAAACTTAATTTAATTTTTATTGTATTTTAAATTTTATTCATTAGTGCTATTAAACTTTTTTTCTACAATAATTAATTTAATTACTATTTGTTATTTACAATTAAATTTTTATAAATCTTTTAAATTTTGACAAATTTTAAACAAAAAGTTTAGCTGAAGATTTCCCTGGTTTATTTAGTGTTAATGATAAAAATTGTTAGTGATAAAAATTGCCTATTTAAAAAGGGAATCTTTTTGAATGTTGTCATTCACTAGGATTTTAATTGAAATATTGTTTCCTTCTTTGGTAAACATTGTTGAAGATTCATGTATACATTAGATCTACCAGCAGAATCCAGATGTTCTTTATCTCTTTTGTGCAAGTTACTGAGTGTTTTATCAATATATTTTTTGCGTACATTGCACGTGATACGGTAGACAACGTTTTCATGGAGGCATATTTTCTTTTTTGTCCATAGTTGTCCATTTTGTAAAGGTTTTCTATTTTTGTAATATTTGTCAGAACTCTCGTTAAAGTCCAATACTTGTGAATTAAAAGAATCGAAAATTTGGTATGTTTAAGTTCAATAAGGATCTTCATGTCGAGTTGGTAACTGATGAATGGAATATTTAATTAAAAATTCTCTTGTGTAGTTTCACTGGATTGCTTTATTGTTCTTAATGTGATATCTCTTTCTTCAGTACATCAATTGACTATTCTTTGGTTTTTATTATTTATGAAATTTTAACTTTCTAAATATTAAAGTGCTAATTTTTGTAAGTAAATATTTCTTTGTGGGCCAGTATATTGTAGTATTCTTTTCTATTTTAATTTTTAATTCTAGTAGATTGGAAAATCCGTCTTTTTTTGGATATTTTATTTCAAACTTATTATTGTGGTAAATCAATTAGAATATATAAAATAGTTTTCACCTACTTTTTGGCTGTAGGTCGTGAAAAAATATCATATACCACGCTTGCTTAGAAACCAATTCGCTCGCGGTTATTCATAAAGATGACGCTAACAAGCCTTAAATACCCATTGGCAGACCTTTGACATGTTTTTTATTTATTTTGTTCAAAGGTAAGGCAGATATTTTCAAAGATAGCAGTAAGACGTTGGATGATATTATCTGTATTATTTTTTTTATCAACAAGCTGCTTACATTTAATTTTCTTTTTAACAGTTTATAGAGCCTTTTGGGTATAGCAATCTGACATCATGACTGAAAGGTTATTTTAATTCTTTATTTATAATTTTGCTAGTTTTACTTAATTAATCCATGAAGCAGTATTACCTTGAAGATGCCGTTGTATATTGTCCAATAATGTTTTTATGATAGTTGAAAGAAGCCAACTTGTTTTGGTCATTTCTTCATTTGTATTGGGCACAATAGTTTGAATTTGATATCAGAACTTTCCATGTAAGTTTTTATTAGAATATATAATTTAGGAGACCGGATATATTTGAAACAACAAGCGACTTATGTATTAATATCACCAAAATGTTCGTAGACAGCTTTGCTGTAATAAATGTTTTCTATAATGCAAAGTTCCCTCCCCTTATCACTTATCAGATAAACATAGTGTTTAGTTTTAAAGAATTTTAAGGTATTTTTTTCATTGTTCGCCAAGTTTATCTTGCTTTTTAAACTTTGTTGAGGATCTGGTATAAATGGATGTTTTTAATTGTCGAAGGATATACATTTGCATGTTTGCAAAGACGAAGGAATTGTAGAATGTTCTCGTTGACTTAGCTAAATTCAGTAATTTCACTGATGGCATAACAGAATTTATAAATTGAGAGATCGATTTAGGAAAATTATATTTAAAAATATTGAATAGCTTAAGGCTTATAAAGAATGGAATGTAAAGATGATAGTAAAAAATTAATAGTATATTCAAATAAATTTAATTTAATTAAAGTATGTACGAAAATTATAAAATGACTAAAATATTAAATGACATTATATTAATTAAAAAAAAATCTGACCATGAATCAGTAATGATATCGATGTTTTTTGATATTCACGAACTTTAAGCACAACCTTTTTCATTATCTATTAATTTTATAAAATAAGAAAAATTAATTTATTTTATTTTATTTATTGATTTTATTGGTTGAATTTAATTTTAATTAATATTGGAATTATTAGTTGTGTGATTGGCGTCAACCATAATAGTAATATAAAAAGTTCTTTTCATTTTCAAATAACATTTATTAAAAAATATTTGACTATGAATCAGTAAAGATACTGTATATTACTTCTTACAATGAGATCAATTTTTTTTTACTGATTTATTTAAAATTCGCTGTGATTTAGAGTTGTCTGTATCTACTTGTGTGCTAATGTGCGTTAAAATACGGTATTTTTATGTACTGTTATTATTTTTATTAATATTATTATTAATTTTATTATTATTATTATTATTATTATTATTATTATTATTATTATTATTAATGTTATTATTATTAATATTATAGAAAGTTTTATTAAATCAATCTCACCTGTTCCTATTATGTGATTTTTTTCCATTTCATTTGTGATTTTAACATAGTCAACACTAAATCTATAAACAACATTAAACCCTTTTTTTTGTAGCAGTTTCGGGTTCATTTTAATTTCGTCTCCGCTTTCCAAGCGACTTCGTTTTATGAAATCACCTGTAATGAATCGAATAAGTAGCATGTTCCTTGTTGAAAGGATCTTTAATTTGGGTTTTTCACCGCAAAACGGTTGACCGATAATTGGAGAACTTTCAGTGTCACCATCATAAATTGTTACGTGGTCTTCTATACAACTGAAATTGAAAATAATTAAATTTTAACACACTATATTTAATAATTAGTTTTTTAAATTTTATATTATAATTAACAAATCGGTGTACACATATCGACCGTCATATCTTAAAATAATTTAGATTGTGTCATTTATATTAGAAAATGTTTTGTTAATATAAGCTTTTAGAATTAACCGTAACTTATCACCTTCAGGTTTAGCAAAATACAGCTCTGTTGGAGTTGTCGCTAAAATTAAGTATTATCAATTATCAATATGACTCCGAGTGTGTCTTGACATATCAGTAACGACGACATAATCATCGATATTTTCAATATTTACTGTTTATCACAATAATAATCAATCCGATTTTGCTAATACAATTATACAAAAGGTTTACCACTCAAGATTTATGAATCAGGACTTATCACGTCATACATAGAGTATTAGCCCAATCGAAAACTGCCCAACTGCTTTTTTGATCAAACTCCTCGATATCCTCGTATCAGTAGACGGGTTACATTAACTTTTGTTGCTTGATCTTCTTTGTAACATTTCACAGTTTTTCCAAAGGTACAAAATATTTTCTTTGTTTCTCACCTAGTTCAGTTTTATCACAATAGATTTCTATTTAACTTAATTTTCTGTGTCTATCTTTTCAATATTTTGCTCTAATTTCCCATTCGTGTCTTTGGCTTTTATAGGTGGCAACTTGCTGACACAAAAGAAAATTTCAATTTCATTATTAGATAATTCGTCATTTTCATAAATTTTCGACATTTTTAACAGCTGTCGCAATAAGCAAACTTTTTTCTTCTTTTTTCCATTTTCCGAATGTCTTAATAACTCACTTCTTATCTTAATTAACTCTCAAGATAAGATAATTTCATTCTCAAACTCCTTTTGCTTTTCTTCCTCTTTCCTATTTATACTTGTTAATTAGAAACTTTATTGATTTAGTATTTCCATTCTCAATTTTCATTTCCTGTTCTCAATTTTTCTTGTCCGAGTTCCAGAACGACATACTCCTCAATTTATACCTTCCCCCAGATTATTCTATTTATTTCAATGATTAAATTTTTTCATTATTTAGGTATCCTTAACAGCTTTTTTTAAAAAAAATTATAATTTTTCTTGTCTCACTAAGAACGATCCCAGTATCATTTGGTATACGCGCCACCAGAAATTCATATTCTGTTTCAATATTTAAATTGTCATCTACGACAGAATTGTTATTTTCAGCGACGGTACGCTCATCTTCATCGTAATCCACACCATAATCTTCATATTCTTTATCGTCATAATTAACCGTTACCTCGTATTCAGCGCTTATTGCATGATTAATTTTCTTTAAAAAAACATCAATTACACCAAGATTAAGAATTCTTTGAGCTTTTCGGTTACATTTGAATAAAAAGGTTTTATGATAGGTTTATGTCATTCAATTAGTCAACTGTGTTCCCAGTTATATGGTGTTCCATATTTGATTTGAAACATCAAAGAAAGTTTTCGTTTCAGCTTTTTTGTCTTCATAGAACTGCATATTGTAACCGCGGTTATGTACAAAACCTTTTATACCTTCAGAAGAAATTAATCCTTTGATACTAATATTTTATTAAGTAATTTCAGTCTGATAAATTTTACCCTACCAAAACCATTCACTATTAACTTTTTTTGTAAAATATTAGTCGATGTCATGTTTCTTTTTTCAAGTATAACTTCAAGTGATTTATCATTCCAGTTGTATTAAATCCTTGGCGCCGGATAGTAGATTTGCATGAAATTTCCACTTTTTCAAAATACTCCTACACTGATGATTTATTCAGTGACATTTTTGTTTTAGTTAAAAACTGTACCTGAATTTACTATGTTATTAGCAATTAGCCAGGATAATGTATTAATAATATCTTCATTTAATTATAGATACTTAAACGCAATTTAACTTTCGAAAATATAAATCAGTACATAAACAAGCAACGACTTTGTAAGTTATTTGGTTAAAGCAAAAACAATAATTAAAAAACAATATTTTTGTATTTAGATTAAAACAAAGTTAAAATAAATTTAATAAAACCTATATAAAAATATTGGAAACGAAAACTAAAAAATGCGAAATAAATCTGGAAATCACCATTGAAACATATTTTTATTACTTCGACTTTTGGCTTTTTTTATTTGTATTTGAAGCTATTTTTCCAAATTTAATACTCGATTTCGTGTTTACGATATCCTGAGTTGTCGAGCACTCAATACTCAGCATTGGATTCTCTATACAAAATGTAACAAAAACAGTTTCATAGTGTCTGGAGAATAATGGTTGTTTTCTGTTTGTTTATGACATAAACAATAACATAAACTTAATGTCATAAAACTATGGACAATAGCAATCAACGTTCTCAGACTTTGATTTTCCAACAGGGAAATTACTATTTGAGAAATTGGGTATTTTTGTAAGAAAATCAGTTGTTATTTCATATACAAATTTCATATTTCATAAACAAACATCAAATTTAATCAGATAAACAAAATTTTGCACAGAAATTAAAAAAACGAATTGTATTAGGTTGTCCCATAAGTTTCTTTGTTTTCATATTAATAAAAAAATAACCAATAATTTGTATTGCATAAAATTTTATTGAATGATATATGATCCATTCTGTTCAATTACGTTTTTCCATCTCTCCTGAAGTTTCATAATGCCTTCTTCCGAAGATTTCCCATATTTGTTGGCAAAATATTGATCAAGGTACATTTTATATCATTTTTTGAATTAAAACTTTTACCACGTAAAGAACTTTTCAATGAAAGAAATAAATAATAATCTGAAGATGCATTGTCCGGAGAGTATTACAATGTTTAAGATTATAATCTAAGTTGCTTTCACGAATTCGACCCTAAATATAATCTCTCATCACATGCTTATTATACTGTCTTTGATATCGGCTTTCAAATTGTTGTATACCCTAATGGAAATGTTCTCCCTGCTTCTCTGAGTGCACTCCAATGTCCACCTTGAAATAGAATTTAAGATATATCCTTTGACCAATGATACTACACATTTTTAGCAAAGTCTCAACCAGCTTTATAGCGGATCCCAACTTCCTCAAGCAGACCACTCAGATCATCGCAAAAGCTGAGTCCATCTCGAAGAACAATGAAGGAGGAGAGAGTATTGTACCGTTTCCTCTGACAAGCGATGCGGCACTGGGACAATTATAATTGAAACAAATCCCAATGTAATTACGTAAAATTAATTAAAAGGTTCCTTACACTTCTTACATTTTTTATTTTACTAATGCATTTATTATATAAGAATGTAAAAAATTTAATAAATGGATGCAATTGAACATTGATGAACTTAAAACTATTATTACAGAGCCCTTGTGACCAAGACCAGTGAAAGGTTTTATCAGTGAAAATCGGTTTAATGTTGTGAACGCTAAATATTCGACTTGAAACTTTAAACGAAATCTATTTAAACAAAATTGACAGATTTGAAAAATATTTTATTCGCCCTAAATTGATGAAACCTGATAAATCCCATTGATAAACCCTTCCCATCGAATTTCATTTTAATAACAATTAAATCGAGAAGCCGGGAAAAGTAATTGACGAAAAATAAGGAAATTACGAAAAATTTCATTAAAATTTGTTCAATGCACGAAAATAAATTAATTAAGGCGAAAAATAATATAAATCTGATATGGGTGAATTAATGGGACTGATAAGAATATTTTTCAGTTGCGCTCAAAATGCAAATTTCATTTTATATACAATATTGCCAATATGAAAGCATTATTCAGTTACATTACGAGGGTAGGTTAAAATTCTACCGATTTAAAGGTTAAATCCGGAACGGACTGAGCACATTTCATAGTCATCCTCCGAATCTCACATTTTTCTAAAATGGTTCCAAACAACAAAACCAAGACAAATAGTTCACTAGTGAAGTGTAATTGGTCTCAAGTCCTTCTAATTACAACCTAAACCAAATGTTGTAAATTTTGTGGAAAGTGATGATACACCAGTTATGATTAATTATGTGCAACAAAAACAACTATTATGGAAAGGTGGGAAGTAAAATTTATATTTTTCATTAAATTTACATTTTTAAAAGTTTTTAAAAATATTTTTAATTATTTAATGTTAATATTATTATAATTAAATTTTCATTTATTACAAATATCAGGTAATTCAAGAATGATTTACAAAAAAGTAAAAATTTTTAAATTATTATAAAATAATATTTTTAAGTGTTCTAAAATTAATTTAGGGTTAGGGTTAGGGTTGTTGTAGTTTTTTCCCTGTTCCATGATTTTAATAAATCATATTTTTTATAAATTTTAATGCCTAAAAATATTTACGTTTAAATTAATATTTCAATTATAAATTCTGCTTTTCGAGGGCTTCTTCTACATTTTAGATAATTTCCTGTGACCTATCGTTATTTTCTAAATTGCTAAAAAAGTTTAAAATTATAATTTCATTAAGTAAGTTAAAATTTAGATTGCTCTTCTTTGCTTTTTTTACTCATGGACATGTGGAATTCAATAAAACGCTTGAAATATTTTTAAAATGCATATTTTTATAATAAAAATGCCCACGATATATTATACTCTTCCATAATCTTTGTCCTTCTGTGTATATTTTATATTATAGTTGCTGTGTTTAGTATTTATGATTGTATTTTTTCGACAAAAATATTTTTCTGTTGAATATAGTAAATGAACTAAATTTATGTCGGCGTCAATAATTTTTGTAATTGCTTAAAGAATGTGTCTTTGAGCATTTGAATAAATGACCATTTACACATTGCTGGCCCAACATGACAAAAACTCGTCTTTTCCCGTTATCCAGCTTACAATTCGATGTAACATTTTTGAAATATATATTTATATACAAAGTTTCATGTAAATGACTCAAGTATAATGGAAGTTTTATAAATGTATTTAGATTTATTGATTTTAATAACAAATTATAGTAAAAACGGTGAAATAAATAAATATATATTGTTTAATTTATGTTTAAAGAGTTTTTGACAAACTTGAAGATATCACTGATTACTTTGACTTCTTTGAAATCAAACCAATTTTTTATAGTCTTAGTTAGAAACCTTAAATGTAATATAATTATATAAAATATCTAGTTCATATCAGCTACTTAAAAAAATGAGTAAAATTTCAATTGAGAATATATTTCGTACAGATCCTTGATGATAAAATTGAAAAAGCTAAATGGTGTTTACAAACTCGCTTCGTCATTATCTCCATCTCTCAAGAGATGCATAAAAATAAGAATCCTCTGGATTTCGTTCTCACTTTCCTTATTCATAACTTTTATCGACTATCATCATAAATAATTTCTCTCGTTATCCCGGCATAAATCAACACATAATATATACACGCATCTATTTGAATACATTAATATTCTCTCTGGAAATAAATTAGGAATTTTTCTCGATTTTTCTATATTTTTTGAAAAATATTCTTTATAAATTATGCAGGATTCTCAATGATAATGATGAAGATAAAGCTACATGTAGATCATACTGCATCTATTGATCAAGTGTAAATAATTTCATTTTAACAGTTTTATTATTATTATTATTATTACTATTATTATTATTACTATTATTATTATTATTATTATTATTATTATTATTATTATTATTATTATTATTATTATTATTATTATTATTATTATTATTATTATTATTATTATCATTATCATTATCATTATCATTATCATTATCATTATCATAATCATTATCATTATCATTATTATTGTTATTGTTATTATTATTATCCTTTTTATTGTTATTAATGTTTTTTTATTTTTGATAAACTTTAAAATCTTTTCTTTGTGTCGATAGCGGAAGCATTTATATAAATATAATTTAGATAACTAACTATGTAAGGCAATTTCAGCAAAATTTATTCTTCTCTCATTGATCTTTTTTCACACTCAATTGTTTTTAAAATATATATTTATTTAATCAAAATTTTCAAATTTAATTCACCAACATTTAAAATTTTGTAGATCCCAAAAAATTTTAAAAAAATTTATTTATACAAATCTAGAAAATATGTTTTCAAATATTTTAGAATCCAATTTAGTTTTGAAAAAATTTAAATAAATATTTAGCTTTAAATTCTTTTACTAAATTTTGTATTTTCGACTTATTGCCTGGCTGTGGCTTACATAGTTTTATTAATATGATTATATTTATATTTATATTTTTATTGTTATTATTATTATTATTATTATAATTATTATTATTATTATTATTATTATTATTATTATTATTATTATTATTATTATTTCTGTTAAATATTAATAAATTCAAAAATGAAATTAAAATGCCAAAATTCACTATAATTAAGAAATAGTTTCAAGAAAATTTCTAAGATTACAAAAACCAATTTTATCATGTTCCATGAATCAAAAATCGATGATAATTAATTTTTTACAAATCTTGAAAAATTGAAAAATTAAATTTTTAAGAAACATTATTAAATTGTAACAGTTAGTGTGGGGCAGAATTTATCTAAGAAAATCCTCTCTCTGATCTCAATATATCAATGAAAAATGAAATTGATTGAATGATTCGTAAGAAATCCTCAAAAAATTAATTTGGATAATGAAAAATTTATATTTTTGCTATAATCTTTATTTTAATATTTAGTGGTTTTCATTATTTATATTTTGTTTTGAAGCTTTTACTAATTATTGTATTGTTTTTAGAAGATTAGAATTTCATTAATAAGAGCAGTATGAATATTAGCAATAATAATACTAATAATAATAATAATAATAATAAACAATTATTATTATTATTATTATTATTATTATTATTATTATTATTATTATTATTATTATTATTATTATTATTATTATTATTATTATTATTATTATTATTATTATTATTATTATTATTATTATTATTATTATTATTATTATTATTATTATTATTATATTCCATCGATACTTTTGAAGGTTCTTGAATGTTTCTGATCTTTATTTACTACCTAAATAAGTAAAAAATTATATGTTTTATTATTATTGTATCTTTCTTTTTGAAAATATTATAACCTGTAACATATTTCGATGACTTGTCAGTTCCTGACCTCATTGATCTTTACCAATTAGCAATAAATTCAGCTATTTGTTTAATGACAGTAAAACTACATAAACAAGTTAACTGATTAGCCATGAAAAATAATTGCCACAGATAAAATTCTTTACCATTTTATATAAATCTTAAAATCTTTTAAATCTATGATCTATTCACATATTTTCATGCTGAATAATATTACTCTCCTGAAACCTTTTGCGGGAATGAAAAGAAGTCTCCTCAATGTATCTAGCAAGGCACCCATTACATGAAAACCTTTACATTATATCATACACTAAACCTATTGGGGCTTAAGAATTATTTCTAAAAGTAGTTAATGATTTTAAATATATTGGAATTGCCTTATGATTTCATAACAAAAAACTTAAAATTAATATAACCTTCCTAAAAAGACCTATTGTGAATCCTCTACCATAAATTAGATTTTCTATCTGTACTTTCGGACACTCTTTTTTAAAATATTTTGCTGAAAGGAAGACAGAGGAAATAATACCGATTCCGGCGTCAAATTATCGCAAGTAATTAAAAAAAAATAATTTCCAGTTGTAAAAGATTAAATTGTATAATTAATTTTGTCATTCCTGATCCAATAAATTGCTATTCTCCATATTTTCTGATCAACAATCAAGTTTGACTTATATTAATTTAGAAATATCAGCTCAACTATGCCAATACCGCAGAATCCAACTCTCATCACAAATTTCTGAGTGCTTTACTGCAACTTTGATTATTTGGATTCCAACTATAATTAGTATAATTTTTTCCCTAAAATTTCCAAATCAAAATTTCGTAATTTTAACTTTCTCCTCGATAAATTTTAATTAATTTATCCGGCATTAAAGTACTCATTCCACAGATATAGTGCATTAATAAATGAGTTGTAGTATGCATAAGCCTGGTATATACACATTTATACGATTTGTTCTGTGGATGATTATTTTTGATTCATTTTTTTTCATTTTTCACACATTTTCGACCAGTTCAGCTAAAAGCGTCGATAACGTAATTCAACATTTTTATGATAAAAATGACATAGCTAACTGTGAATTATGAGAAATTTATATATAAACTGAAATTTATATCAAAAAGCTATAAAATTTATTTTTCACCAGCAGTATAAATTAAAATATCAGATAAGTAAAAAATTAAATAAGCCGTTGCTGCAAAGTAATTATTATATTGATGAAAAAATAACTGCAGCAAAGTCTTATTATATTATTTTGTTATCTATTTTTGTTATTATTATTATTATCATTATTATTATTATTATTATTATTATTATTATTATTATTATTATTATTATTATTATTATTATTATTATTATTATATCATATAAGTGAATAATAAAATAAGTCCTTGCTCTAAAGTAATTATTATATTATAGAAAAAATTATTAAATAATCTATTAAATAATTATTAAATAACTAAGAAAATATTCAAGGACTTATTAGAAAACAAAAACATTCAACACTCAAACTCTTCACCTGCACTGATGATCAAAGAAAAAGAAAATGGCAAACGGAGAGCATGTGGAGATTACAGAACACTGAACAGCTTTACAATATCCGATAAATACCCCATTCCAATAACAAATGATATTATCAACAGGATACACAATCCAAACTACTTCAGTAAAATTTACTTGCAAAAGGTATACCCCCAAATACTAGTTCCTGAAGAAGAAATAAAAAAAACTGCAATAATCACAACAGTCGGTGTATACTGACAAAACAAAATGTCTTTCAGTCTTAAAAACGCAGCTGCAACATTTCAAAGGTTTGTGGATCAAATACAACGAAATCACAAAAACACAACAGCATTTAAAGACAGTTTAATTGTGTTGACAGGCAAAACCGAGCACTTACAAAACATTAAAGAATTTCTATACACACTCAACAGTTACAACCTCAAAATTAATATCAAGAAATACAAATTTTAAAACACGAGGTAAAATTCCTGGGACACGTATTGAACGAAAATGGAACAAGACCTATAGAATGCAAAATAAAGACGATTAACGTTTCCACGACATCATAAACCTTTACCACAAACATACACCAAAATGCAGCAAAATCCTCATTTCATTAAATGAACTAAATAAAATTTACGAAACGTCAAAACCTACTGGCACAAAGAATTAGAATAACTTTCTAAAAGCAAAAAGAAATCTTTCAAATGCAAGTTTACTAAACTACCCCGATTCAAACCTAACTTACATCATCAACATAGATTGTTCAGGAATGTCAATGGGAGGAACAATATAAAAAAACAACGATAAACAACCCATTGCATTCTTTTCAAAAAAACTCAAGACACATCAAATGCGATGCTCCACTTTTGACAGAGAATTACTAGCGGTTCACGACACAATGAAGCATTTTCAATACTTACTACAAGGGAAAGAGTTCAAAGTATTCACAGACCACAAACCCTTATTAACCTACAATGGAAATGAAATTACTTTGACAAAGACAGATCAGACAATTAAATTATATATCAAAATTAAATTGCGAAATAAAATACATAGCAGGTGCAGCAAACATTTCTGCAGACACACTATCTCGAATCGAGTCAAATGCAATCAACAATATTTTGATCGTGAACAAAGAAACAATGAAAAATAAACAAGAAATTACCATAAAAAACTTCCCAAAACTTAATTCAATAATTCTAAAAGAGAATTTGGTTCGACAATAATATAATTTATAAAACGGTGCCATGCAAATACATGCTTTACGATTTATATTTCAACAGTTTTCTTGTCATCATCAGGTGACGCAGAAAAACTGTACGTATAGTAGATTTTTTATAAACAAGTTATACAATCTGCAGTAATTTTAAAAAATATATCTTAACTCAATTTACAAAATCAATTATTTTTAATGACATGATTAAAAACATGGCAATGATTTAATTAAATGAAATATGTGAAGCGTTGTTGATAAGGCGATTGGATCCAAAAAAATAATGTGAAAAAGGCTATGAGTAAGAATTTTTTGGTAGTTTATAAAGTTTACTTGGTAAATTTGGGAACGACAAATGAAATATTTTATCCAAACATTTCAATTAGTAGAGAAGTAATAGATATTGAAAATCTATAAACAGATTCAGAGCACTAAGGAGTTATTAACGAAGAGGAAGAATTTGGACAATTTAATATTCAGAAATCATCAACAGTCAGGATTAATTCAGTGTAAAATGCTTAAGTAAAGAAAAGATTGCTACTGTGATTAGTAAATTAAATATGGGTTTTAAAAAAGTTCGACAGCAAAGCTAGAACGTAAGATTTTTAATGTCTATAAAATATTAGGGAAAACCACTCAAGAAAATCTAGTAAAAACCAATTATAAATGAAAAGTAGAAAGAATTATGAAGCGCGCGCAGTTAGCAAACATTTTAATTTGGAAAAAGCAAAGTGCGGATCAGCTGTATCAATGGAACTTTAATACAAAGTCATGTTAATACAAGTACAAATTGGTGTAGAATCTGTAAGGAGCCATTTATAAATAATATCACACATCTTAAGAGGAAAGGGCTTGCATATATGTTACAAAAGGAAGAGGGTGTTTTAGAAATGTGGCTTCAAATGACATGTTTGTGACCACAAGCAAAGAAAATTAGGATTGAAAATTGAATCGACGAAGAAGAGCTTGATCTGAATGGAATATCAATTCCGCTGAATGAATAAACCCAAGCTCTCCTAATTTATTCGAGATTATTGAAAACTTCAAAGAGAATGATTTCAACGTTTTGAATGAAAAACTGTCTACCAGTTGGAATAAAATATTACCAATGATCAAAATGGAATCAGATTTACAACTGAAAAAACAATGGATATTCATTTTGTACAGGCGCAAACCTCAAATTTATGCACCATTGAATGCCTATAATTTGAATAATGGTTTATTTGTAGACTATCGAAGATTAGTTAGAAATGAAATTTTGAAGAGAGCTTTAGAAAACATCCAAAACAGCCAGGAGATTCAAAAGGTGCGATAATATAAAGAAAAAATATATAAGGAAATATAAATTTGTGACATAGTATTCGCTCGAAATGAAAATGATCAAAATGCCGTTTTAAAATATTATAAACCTTATGATATTGGATATGACATAAATAATGTCATTGTGGAATCTTCAGAGAAATAACAATCAAGTAAACAAAAATACCAAATGACTTGCAAATGAAACAAGTGTATGAACTAAAACACGACAAGATATCATAACGACTCACAAGAAAAATAACCCTTTGTGAATATCAATATAACACCTGATTCATAGTCAATCAATAAATAAGCTTCTTTATGTCATTGCAAAATAATAATAATAATAATAATAACAATAATAATAATAATAATAATAATAATAATAATAATAATAATAATAATAATAATAATAATAATAATAATAATAATAATAATAATAATAATATACATCATGCTTATATATTTATATATATATATCCTCTACCACAGATGATGTTTCATTAGTCTATTGGTAATCTTTGAGGAGCTTAGAGATTTTCTAGATGAAATTAAAACTCTGAAGTCATTATTAGAATGAACTAAATCAATAGAATATTTTAGAAGCCAATAAATAATTGAAATTGTTTATTAAAAAATAAGTCGAAAACAAATTGAAAATGACATAATAAAACTTAAATGAAAATTAGAAATAAACAAAAATAATTATTTAGATTTCACAGAATCTCAATGAATGAATTAGAATTTATTTCAATAACAAGTTATTATTATTTTTTATAAATAACTATTATTGTTATCGGTTTGTAGCATTTATGTTGCGCGCAAACACACACAACTGCAAATTTTCTCGTAGAATAAAGAAATGTTGATATTGGGCAATGCATCTCTATACTGTAGTTAATATTTTATATTTGACAGCATTATAGATAATACACAAATAGTTTATTTATAAGGCCATATTGTGACGAATTATTCGTCGAAATAAAATGTATTTTAAACATTCAAACAATCAAACATTATATAAATTATATGTATATATATTACACGCAAGATAAATATATTTTCCAGTAAAATGATGTTAAACTACTATCTTTTTCGTACATAACTAACAATTTGTAATATTGTTCTTCATCCAAAATAAGTTGTGGTATCGGTTAGTCTCCTAAATCTTTGTAATATGGAAGTATGAAACCTGCTGCTAGATCTGTAACCCTTTTAAAAGAATAATAATACCAGTTTTGATTAACAAATTAAAATTCCAGTAAAATTGTTGATCTCTTAATTGTTGCAGACTCAATCAGAAATTTACAAATGCTTTTGAAAGTAAATGTTATCTTTTGGAAATATAGATTCACAATATTACATTTTTAGAATTTTCTTTGGTGAATTTCCTAATTTTATGCTTAACATTTGCATATATTTTGAATCAATTTAATGTTTTCCTGATCTTTTCGGTGTTATCATGAATCTCAGGTCAATTTTATTAACTTCATTTACACTTGATTGATTCATTTCTATAATGTAATCTATGATGGTTAAACGTCGACTTACACAAGGTCTTCAATATGTTATACTTTACATTGGCACTTAAGATCATAGGCAAGTATATACGGTTTTTATTTTAATATATATTTACTTCAATAAATAAAAAAAATCATATATTTGATTTTAATAAATTTAAACAAATATATTGATTGAAAAATGTTTTCTATTTTTATTTTATATATTAATTTTTTTGTTTAAGTCAAAACAAAGATATTATAACTTTACTAGCACATTTTTCAAAATATATTTTGAAAAACACTTGAAATTAATTTAAAAATTATTATCAACATACTCATCGTTTTGATGATTCAAGTCGAGATCACGAAACAAAAGACGTATTCGTTCTTTTTGATTACCAACTAGCAGATATGAGCAGTTTAAATGACTGGGATAAATACCAGGATATGTTGGAGAAGTTATATACCCTTCCTCTTTTTTAGAATCTATATAAAAGTGACAACTTTCTTTTTGCTCCTTGGTTGAGTTAATAGGTGCTAAATAATAATCATAATCATAATAATAATAATAATAATAATAATAATAATAATAATAATAATAATAATAATATATCAGATAAGCGAATAACAAAATAAGCCCTTGCTGCGAAGTAATTATTATATTTTTTAAAAAGTTTTGATTTTTAAATAATCGAAACTTTTTTCAAAAATATAATTAATACTTCGCAGCAAGGGCTTTTTTTGTTATTCACTTATCTGATATATTAATTTATGATGCTACCAAGGAATCATCGTTTTATACTATTAATAATATTAATAATAATAATAATAATAATAATAATAATAATAATAATAATAATAATAATAATAATAATATTAATAATACTATATTTTACTAATTTTGAAGTTTGATAAATTTCTTACATATTTTCATTTAATACTGTGTTGAAAAAAATATTTTTACGACTAAATTTTAATTAATTGATTTGCAGACGAAACTGTCGTTCCATAATCAGTACCTATATTTTATTTCATATATTTTAAAATATTTAGACATCTAGTTCAAATTGAATTTCTATTTTTATTTCACTATTGTCTTCCTATTCTCTTCATCCGTATTTGTTTTTCCAAAAATTAAACGCATTTTGAAAAATAGATTAATTTCTTTTTAATATTTATTATCCATAATTATATTTTTAGCAATTATTATGTTGCTATAAAATGTATATTATATAAAATTTTTGCTTTTTATGGATGCAATCATTTATCACATATTTATTTATCATTAGAAATGAAAATGCCTAAATTCTTTAAAATAAAAGTTGTTTAAATATTCAATATAAAACGAGCAGATTTTGAAATTAAATAAAGCTTTTGGTCACAATTTCGAATTCTTATACGTTTTAAGAACTATCTAAAATATGAGTAAGTCAGACTTAGAACTGTATATTAAAAAATATAACTATTAAATAAATTGTAGTTTAATTATGCTTTAATTCTACAGAAAAATCTTTTCAGCAATAAAATCCAAACTTTCCCCAATCAAAAATATTAATTTTAAATTAAAACAAATAAAATGTAGGAACACAATAATAACATCCAAAATATATTCAAAATAAAAACAAGCAGATTCGATTCATGATAGACTTGACATAGTGTTGAGAAGTCCTCATTCAATCGGAACTTTTTTGGATAAGGAGTAATTGTGATGGAATACGAGGATGTTGTGAGCGATAATGTTGCTATCTGCGATGAATTTATTAATAACTGATTTATTAGTTATATAATGATATTCAAACATCCCAAATACTGATTCCTCATTTATTGGCGCTTGAATTGTGTCAGTTTTCGAGATAGTTCTGCCTTGATAATATTTCCTGTAAATCAATCGATTTATTATAAGTTTCTTGGAAGCTAGGATCTGAATTTAATCGGCTGAATTTGAATGTGATGAATTTGAATTTACTGAAACTAGTATGAAATAAAACAGGAATTTTTAGGATTGAATTTTGAAGTGAAAAAATATCGATGAATGTTTGATGATTTTCAAGGGTTGTTGGAACATTTTTAAATTGAAAAAGTTGACAATAGTGCTAAAAAGTTATAATATTCAAAAAAAAAATTTATTATTTTTAATAACATGTGTAAATAAATTTAATCAAATTAATTAAAAATTAAATGTATCAGGAACTAAATAAATTTCAAAATAAAACAGATTAAAGGAGAACAAAAACTAAAGAATTTTACTAATAATTTTCATATTAATGTTTAAAGGATCAAAACAAAAAAGATTTTCAGGTACTCAATATTTCTGCACAGTGTTTTTCAAGTGTTTATTTCAATAATCATATTATTATTGCCAAACACAAAAGTAAATTCAACATAAGGAAGTTTTTATCCAAGCGTCCAATTATACAGATTGTAATTATCTATATACAAAATCATTCAGCATAATACTAGACCATTATAAGCAATTGCTTTGACATGAATTTTATGAAAATAATAGGTAAAGAGGAATACATATAAATTGAGATAGATGAGCATGTAGTCTTACATGTTAGCACTATTTTGCTGACTCCAGATATTTACAATTACTTCATCCAAAATAGGTAGAAATTTAAAGGTTCTCTTGAACACTTCAATTTTATAAAGAAAAATATTCTAAGTAGACATAATTGTTCCTTAAAAACCAGAAGAAGCTAATAGAAGCTCAGAAAGCGTTTCTACAGTATTTGCTAAAGAATAATTAACAAAATGCATGCTACCTATAAATGTAACAGTCTGTTTGTTAACATACGATGTGAGTGATGAATTTCTTAGTAGTGGTAGGAAGAATATTCAAATCCCAAAAAGGAAAATTATTGAAACCACATTAAAGGATGTGATATCTTGTTAAATTATGAAAAACTATGGACAAATGTTTTTTCAATTTCTCAGATATGTTATATTCTCTACAAGTAGTTTGATAATGTTTCAAATATCGGTTTTTATATAAGTTTATTTTGTGGCTTTTATAAAGTACGTGAAAAAATTGTGCTTTGCATGTTTACCTCTTATTTGAATATTACTTATTTACCAAAAAATAATTATGAATTTCACAATAATTATAAAAATTTATAATCTAAGTAGCTTCTTTAATAGTCATAATATTTTCTACAAAATTTGACTATGAATCAGATTTTGTAGAAAATGTTATGCCACTTATAAAGAAATCAGAGGTGAAAAACAAAAAAAGTCCTTATAATATTTTAATAGTATTGTTTTCGGGATTGAATGCCCTATTTAAGACTAGTTTTAATAAGATACTTAATTATAACTAGTAAATTTATATTTGAAAATATCCGTTCTTTAAAATTACATCATTGTAATGCAAATAGATTGATAATAATTTGCCGAAAAAAATAATTCAGTAGTTTTTTTTAGTTTTTGTTTTTAACTTATGATATTCATAAGCTGTCACGTTATTTGTCGGTATTTGGTCGACAGAGGAAATTAAGGTAAAATAAATGCATTAACTATTTATAAATTATGTTTTGGTAAAATATTTCTGTTCTTTAAAAAATAAAGTTTGGTTTTAAAACCAAACTTCTATGAATAAAATTACTTTCCATCACTACATCTGAGATGCTCAGTTTAAGTTTTCATATGTGCTTTGAGAATCACAAGTGTTATCAGTTTGCACTGCACAATTTAGTATGTAATCCCTGAACTAATGACTTAAATTAATTTTTTAATGTTGAAACGTGGGTAATAAAATTTTATTATTATGATGGGACTAAACATATTGAGTATTAAATTGAAATTTTTAACATATTTATAATTAAAATGAAACTTCATTTTATTTTAATCGTAAAGAACTTCAATGGAAATTTATAAATTGAGTAAAAGTTACTTAAATAATATTTTTGATAATCTTAAAAATATATAATTAAATATTTACCATTCAATAATACGCAAATCATTCATTAGCGTGTAAAATAAAGTATAAAACGGTGATTTCTTGGTTTCAGCATAAATTAAAATTTCAAGATATCCTTTCGCTGCAAAGTATGTATTAACCCTAATTACGTTGGGATGAGTCTCGGAGACTCATTTCCATTTCTGTATTTCTAAATTTTTTTGTACACATTTTTGTAAGCCTATTACAGTCACTATGAATTTAAAATAAATGTGAAAATATGATTAGCACCAGTAAATCTACTAATATCCTTTATGAGACTCATCGCATACGTTAACGTAAGTATATTGACCCAACGTAATTAGGGTTAAATTGAAAAAAATTTCGATCATAAAATAATCCTTTTCAAAATACTGTAAACATATATATATATATATATATATATATATATATATATATATATATATACAATTGTTGATATCGCAGTTTATAAAGTTTCTGGTATTACGCCTAATTCCCAATGACCAATTTTTTCTCAATTGGAGGAGACATATGGCTAGGACTCTCCATCACGCAGAGCAATGTACAAGTGGATTACGCTGTTTAAATATGGGAGACAGTCAGTTTTTGATGACCAAAGAACTGTACGCCCATG
This sequence comes from Schmidtea mediterranea, assembly GCA_022537955.1. Classification (NCBI taxonomy): domain Eukaryota; kingdom Metazoa; phylum Platyhelminthes; order Tricladida; family Dugesiidae; genus Schmidtea; species Schmidtea mediterranea. The sequence continues at coordinate 162,574,889 of CM039680.1, forward strand.
CGAAATTTCTGACAAAATTAAAGAAAAGTGCGAATCTTTACTGCGAGAAGACCGTCGAATCACAACGCGGGCAGTGGCTGTGAATGTGAGCAAAGGAACCATATAAGCAATTCTGCATGAATTTGGAGAGAGAAAGCTGGCGTCAAGATTTTTTCCTGCTTTCTTTCATCAGAAATGTGTTAAAAGCGACTGGAGTGCTCTCAGGAAACCTCCCTTTTTTCCAACAGCATGGTGAGGCGTTCCTGTGCAATATCATCACACAAGATGAAACCCCTTTCAGTTTGTATCTGCTAGAGTCTAAACGTGAGTCAAGTGAGTGGAAATTTCCAAGAGAATCAGTTCCAAGAAGATGAGATCTGGTACCTCTAACAGAAAATGACTGATGCTGAACATTTTTGGAATGCCCGTGGTGTTACCCTTGTCGATTTTGCTGAAAAAAACCCCAGGCTCAACTTCACATACTACTCTGATTTTGTGTGTAAATGCCGACATGCGAAAATAACGGGGCATTCCCATGTGGTTTCCCCAAGACAACGCACCAATCCACAAAAGTGCAGTATCCATGCGAGTAATGAAGGAAAATGGATTTGAACTATTGGGCCATCCTCCATACAGTCCAGAGCTTGCCATCATGGATTTTTACCTCTTCAAGTATATCAAGAAACCTTTGTGTGGCAAACAGTTTGCAAATGCTGAAGATCTGAGGGAAGAAGTGGAGAATTTCCTGCGTGAGAGTTTCAGTGCTGACAAAAGTGTATGAATGTAAATGGTTCTTATGTTGAAAAATGATGCCTAAACATGTTATATGTTATTCTGTAAAGGTTTGGTGTTTCTATTCAATTGCTTTTCTAGTTATTGCACCCACTTTTTGTGTACACCACGTACGTTAGACAATATACAATTATTCGATTTTTCTGATGATCGAGACCCATTAGGATAACTGAAAATTTATTTGTAAGCAAGGATGGTATATGATAAATATGATAAGAAAATGATATTCAAAGTCTTCTATTTAAACACAATCTAAGATATTTTGTAAGTTACATATAATTAAAAAAATAAATAATATCTTGTTTATATATAATGAATCAAAAAACTTTAAAAAATACATTTATGTTACAAGATATAGGTTTTAATCACTTTGTTTTGATTAGTTTAATTTGCTAGTTTATCATTTTCATCATTAGTCTATTAGCATCGTTATCAATTTCATTTATCTTCATAATGAGCACATGTCGTCCTGGATTACGAGAACGCATTTTTATGGGTGGGCATGGAAACGATTATTTTCCTGTATAAGTATACTTAGAAAACTTAACATAACAGTTTATTAAACTATAACAAAATAGTATGCTTCGGGGAGGAAATAAAATAATTAAATACATCCGTTAGCACATTAGAAACAATTAAAATATACAATTTACCAAAACTAATAAATACACAATTTTATAATTATATTATTTTAAATTTTAAGAATTTCATTTCTGCAAGTATATGTTTAGGCTCAGTTATAGTTTGCTAACACTTTTAGTATAATTGCATTTGCGATTTTCACAAATAAATGTTTTAAATTGCATTTTTTAGATTTTAATAAGATTTTATCAACGTAGAAAAACGAATTTTTTTGCCAGCCCCTAAAGATCCCAAAAGCCAAATTTTAACAAAAAATTACAATATAAAAAATGATTTCAAATAAAATTTTTGTAAAAAATATTTTTATTAAATTACATTTAGAATATAAATTTCAAAGAGGTAATTTTTATTTTTCTTAAATCTCATTGGTCAGTTTATAAAAATTCATAAATATATTGGATTATTAATTGATTATAGAAGGAATTATAAATGAAATTATAAATAAAAGGTTAAATAATAATATACATCGATTTATTCACATTTAATTTAAAATTATAGATAACTGAAATATCGAGAGAAAAAATATCAAAAATCAAAGTCAACTTAGTAATGCTCGACACTAAATGAAATAACTAAATAAATAACGAAGCGACTCGAAAAAATTCTAAATTAAATTTTGATCTCTAGATATTTATATATAATAATATAATAATAAATTATTAATCTAATGGAAGGGAATTCGAAAATTGAATTATAACGAAATATGCTCAAGGAAATGAAAATTTAGCTCAGAAATGCGACATCAATAATTAACTTGTATTTGATCAGATGTTAGCACCTAGAAATTCTACTTTTTCATTAAAAACCAATTTTAAATAAAGTTTAATATAAAGAATAATATTAATATTATAAGAACATTGATTTCTTTTCTTTTTCAAAGGGCATAATATTTATATTTATTAAAAAATATAAATATAATGTCATTTGATAATAATGATAACTATAATAATATAAAAAAAATAATTATAAAACTGTGATTCCTTGGTAGCAGCATAAATTAATATATCAGATAAGTGAGTAACAAAATAAGCCCTTGCTGCGAAGTAATAATTATATTGTTGAAAAAAGTTTTGATTATTAAAATTTAAAATAAAAAAATTTTAGGTTTAAAATGTTTTAAATTTAAAGTTAAATTTAAACTAATCAAAAAGCAAAAAAGTAGATTTTAATGGAAATCAGAAGGTATTTTGGCACTTTCTCATTGTATATAATAGTTCCAAAAGAAACTAAAGAAGATTAGTTAATAATCAAAACTTTTTTCAACAATATAATTATTACTTCGCAAGCAATGGCTTATTTTGTTATTCACTTCTCTGAAATATAAATAATAATTATAATAAAAATAAAAATAATAATAATAATTTAAGAGAACACCAATCCAAAATATATATTTAGCTACAATATATTTCGACTGAATAACAGTCATCGTCAGGTACTTCGTATTGAACTTCAAACTATTTAGAAAAAATCATTATTACTTAAACCAATTTCTGCTTTTAAATTCTCAAAACATTTTACCAAAAATTAAAAATTTTGCTTTTTCTTTAAAATCACAAATTTTACAAAATTTAAAATCCTTAATTTTCCAAATCTTACAAAACAGAGACTTAAACAAAATTTGAATAAAATTTTCAACGAAATATTTAAAAAAAAATTTTTTACCAAAACTATTTTACACTTAGTTTCATCCTGCATCAAAAAATTGCGCTTACTAATATCAATCAATTCCATCAGTCGACTGTGATCGAAACCTTGTGAGCGGGAATGACGAGCAGTCATTCCAATGTATGTGGTATTACACCCATGACATATAAATTGAAAACCAAAATCCGAACAAAATCTAAGTAGACTTGAAATTCACTTATAAACACAAAATTCAGACAAAAATTGTATTTATAGACATTAATTAATTCTTTCTGTCAACAGTTATCAAGAACTTTAATAATAATAATAATATTAACAAAATTATATTAAAAATTACAATCAGTAAATATCTTTTGTTTGAATAAAATTAAAAATAGAGTAAAAATATTTTTTCAATAGAATTTATCAAGCATATGATCAAACATGTCAAAATCAAAGCTAAGCAAATCAATCGAAAATTTGACATATCGTTCGATCAAATCGGATCTCAAAATAAAATTATTAAAAAAAATTTTTTAATAGTTTCTGATAAATAATTAAAAAAATACTTTCTTATTTCTTTATTTTTAATTCAAACAAATAAAAAAACAGAAAAACGACAACCAACGCTACCAAGATTCTGCTAAATTTTTATTTTATAACTAGTTATTAAAATAGTATTTTCAACAATTTTAGGTTGCTACTATAGGTACCTGGAGTTTTCATCAAATATCCTTAGGCATCCATGTTAATAATACACATTTAAAACACAGAAATAAAAGAATTTAAAGTGTCTAAGTAAAACTCAAAGAAGTAAATTAAAATTAGATAAATCATTGTAAGATCAGAGTTAATTATTATACCAAATTTCAATGTCGGAGACTATTTCAAGCAGATAAATAGAGAGAAATATGAAGAAAACACTTGAGTGAAAGAATAGTAGACTGAAGACAACAACAGATTAAAGAGACGGTTGCTATTATGCACCAGTTATCTGCAAATTATAACAAGTTCTAATGTAAATCCTAATTATAAAACTCAAAAGAAACATTCATGCCAATTTCCCAGTGCTCACATAGGGGAAAATCACATTCAGTTTCATGTCGAGATCCTCAAATTGAACTGGATCAGACAAAATGTCAATTCATCTGTTAATCAGTGAATAAATCTCAATTTATCAAGGACCTACAATCGCTTTAAACCACAAAAAAATAGTGGAAATTTTGGAAATAAATAGCATATATTTTTAGAAAATTTCTGGGAGAATTATTGATTATTTTCAGGTTGCGTTCATTGGCACGGAATAATTGTAAGACGCTATAACTTTTTTTCATTTTTCATATTAATCTTTATATATGTTTTGAACAACATAATTGATTACAATTTACGATTCATAATAATTATCTTGAGACTTCTCCTTTTACTGTACTGGGACAAGAACAGAGAGAGATTTATGTGGAGCAGTTGTTATGGGAACGTGATTTTGAGTCTTCTGATAGGAACAAACTCTGAAGAGTAAGATGGAAAAGGTAAACGTAAACATCATACACCTCAATTGACAGATGTTACTTAACTAAATTTGGAAAGATGAATGTGTTTATTAGTTGGTTTCACGAAGTAATGAATTATATATCTAGCAAAATCCTTCAAAAAGTTAGTCGGCTCATTACAAACTCTGAAAGCATGTGACAGAGTTGCTTTAATTTTAAAATAAATAAGATTTTTGGGGTTCATTGTTTGGCAACTTATGGGCTAGGTGTCCCCTAAAAATACCCAAATGCGCGTTCTGATAAACCAAACTCGATAGCACGCTTGCGAAAACACAAAATCTTTACCATTCACACTGTGCTCATCTACATTTATAGAATCCAATAAAAATAACTAGGAATTTAAGAGAAATATTTAACATAGTTTTAAAGTTTTATTTTAAAAAGCCGTAAATCACATCCAGATAATTATACGAGTAAGAATCTAGCAATTTTTGGCTTTATTTATCACTGTAAAAATACAACATGTTTTAACAAAACACCAAATATTATATGAGCGTTTATTTTCAAAGTAGAACAAGTCCATTTGGATATGGGAAATTGAATGAATAACATAATGTAAAACTACAAAATAGGCAAAATTGGCTGCTAGAGCTTATCAATATTTTAAAATTTATTGAAATGCAAATCTTTAAATAAATCTGTTTCGATTGAATAACAACTTCTAATAAATCTATAAACATATATTATAGAGTAAGGACTTTTTTTGTGTTTCACCTCTGATTTCTTTATAAATGGCATAATATTTTCTACAAAATTTGACTATGAATCAGATTTATTTAAGGTATTCACGAATTTTCGGCACAGCCTTTTTCAAGTGATTTCGTGAATACCTTAAATAAATCTGATTCAAAGTCAAATTTTGTAGAAAATATTATATTAAAGAGACAGATAATTGCATACGTGGTAATGCAATTTGTTTGAATGAATAAAAAATCTTTACTTTGAGAAGTGAGAAACTAAAAGAAAAAATTTCTACAAACTTTCGATATGCGAAATTGTTCCAATGAATAATAACTCCATATATTATAATAAATATATTATAAATTTCAATTTAAAATTAATCTGACTTGCATTTCATAGAAATAAATCCAATAAAATCTCACAATTTTCGAAAAAGCTAAAAATCATTAAAATGTGAGATGCATAGATTCCAGTAAATTTTCCTTATTTTTAGATATTCTTTCAGTTGGAACAGATGTAAACCGAATTTGTTCTATTTCCAAAAATACGGCTTATATCATTGATAAATATATTTTAGACAAATATTTTCAAATGATAAATGAACCTAAATCATTCACTTTATCTGATAAATGATATTTGGTATATAAAGTTATTTGGAAAATTCTTTTTTTTGATTAAAATTGTAGACAACTAAGCTATTTTTCTTGTATATCATTGTAACGTCTTTATATGAGAAATAATCTGTTCAACTTTCTGAAGTGTAACATACCTTTTCATGTCCCTCGTGTCTAACCAATACAAAAACATAACATTAAAATGCTGAATATTTGGTTTAAAAATCGCTTTTGCATTTGTACCATAATTCACTTTTTTTCCATTAAATATATTTCCATTTACGATAAATGTTTCATTTTCAGTCACAATTTTATTTATTAACAGAATATTAGCTCCAAAGTTCCTTTCATGATATATTTTTTATATTATTGTCCATTCTAATTAAAATAAAATGTATATAATTAAAATTTAGATAGAACTATTTCCCTCTCCTCTATTTACGTAGCGTAATACGATATTGAATTAGAATGTAAATATAACTGTTTTGATGGAATAATTATAGAGAAATTGTAGCAACTCACCTATTTCAATGAACTTGAAAGTGCCATTAAATCCCAATAAGCCCATGTGATCGTCCTGGTTGTATGATTGTTGGGTGTTAATGTCAGAATAGAAATCCAATACGATAATGTTATGGAGACTGACAACGAAATTCGGAACATGGTCAAGAGTATGCCCGCAAAATCTACCGAGATGTTTGGCGTTGAAAAGTGTGCTTTCTAATGATTTCATTTCTATATACAAATCTAGGAAATCCTTATTGCACCTGAAACAAGATAAATTAAATCAAATTTTCGTAGAATTTAGAAGACATACAATAGAACAATAGAATATATAGAAATGCAATTTCTAACTCGTTTTAACCATATAAATATTTACAAATAAAAGATAAGGTTTAATCATAATAATTTTGAAGATTTTAGACATTTACTCTTCTTTTTATTTTTAATCTTTAGGAAATAGTTTCTAAGGATGCATATGGATGTAAAGTTTCAGAATTCCCGTGAAATAATACAGCTGGCATATTAATAATAGCAAAATTTGATATCAAACCCTCCAGAGTTAAGATGTCATGTATTTTTTTTATCTATTCATCAGATTTAAAGACGAATGTCAACTCCGTAAATTATTTATTTACATAATTTTCTGGTTCAGTAAAATATTGCGACCACAATCCGGATGGGAAATGTTTACTGTACCATAACATTTGTTTCTTGAAAGAAATATTGTAACTATTCTTATATTTTCTTACGATTTTCACAACTTTTGACGCTACATGAAGATTTTAAATTGCCATTTGTTTGAATTATCTGGGGATTTTTTTCACATAAATATAATTCGTTTATTCTTAATTATTTATTAGATCGGTTTATGCTCTTGAGTTGGTTCAGTCTTTTGTTTGTAGAAATTCTGTTTAATGTTGAGCGGTTTTATTACATGGTTTGATTCAATGATTTGAAACATAAATATTTTTTATATCTGTTAAAAGACTAATGAAATATATGATACGGGGTTTTCCTAAATGTTTCATCCTCTTTATGAATATGTTTAATCACTTTGTCAAAAAATCAGAAGATTTACAAATAAATTATCAGACTGTTACCTCAAATATTAATATCTACAAAACTACCGGACGAATATTATGCTTATGTTTTATCAATTTTTTAATGTGTTTTCTGATTTTACAATTTTATTATTTGAAGGATTTTAAATTATTAAATTAAATGATTAAACATTTTGACAAAGTGATTAAACATTTAGGAAACCCTGTAAATTGCATGTCCGAATTTATTTTCGTTTTATTAAGGAGTCATATAATGTAAGGATATAATGGGGAATATTAATTGGTTTTTTTATGATAAAATAATATCATGATAACGGGGGGGGGTTTAGTCGGTTGAGATGGCTCAAACTCCTATCCTAATAGTAGTTTTACCATTGTCCGTTCAATATGTGTAAAAACGTTTATGGCGGTGATTTCAAAAGAGTGTATTGCGTAAATAACGAAATTATATCTATAGAATTTAAATTGATATTTCAAATATAAATTTCAGTGATCAGCTACATATCGTTGAGGCATAATAAACACTAAAAGGTTTCATGAAAATCATGAAAAATATTTCATGAAAATTATCAATATTATACATAAAGAAATGAAGTCATCTTTATTTTCAGTTGTCATAAGTATTTAAAGCCTTTTATAATGTTTATTAGTTTTAAAGAGATTTTCTCCAGAATTTTCAGGTGTAAATTTCGTCCGAATTTTGATTGGCAACAAATGTAAGTTAAACTTAGCACAAGGTGGAAAGTTATGAAGTGTTTCGTACCTTCAAATTCAATGGCACCTATTTGTATACATGAGTGTTATTGAAATTTGTTTCAACGGTAGCTAAAGTCACTTTCATTATTTTTCAATAGATTTTGAATAGCTTTTGAGTTAAAGTGAAAGGAAGTGAACAAAAGTTTCTCAATGCCAAAATTTATAATTTCATGCCATGCGGTATAGTATAAAAAATATTTGAGCTTATTTATGTAGCTTTTTGTGTCAGGAAGTTCAATTAAATTTGAAGTTCACCCTCAAGTAAAAAATGATTGAGAACCAATATAATATGGTAATTGGATTTTAGTTCAATTAAAATTACTTTATAGTAATAGCCGATATTTCTTAAAATTGAAACATGTATTTAAAATTCTCATTAACAATACAATTGAGAGTCGATTGTTAGTTTTATGACAATTGACAAATATTATGATGTATAATGCAATTCTGCATTTTGAAGTTAAGGAATGCTTCTGAAATACCTGTGAGAGATGTACTACATCACGAAGGATATTAGCGACATAAAAAAGATTTGAAAAAAAAGAGTCGCATGTGAAAGATATGTGGCATACGATTTGGTATTTACAAGTGGGATAAAAGTATGGATTGTCAGTTATAAAACTCTATTCATATTTTATTGAATGAAGAACTCGGCCATTAAAAATGTCTCACACCAGTGGACAAAGTAAATTAGTATCAATCAGCAATAGCTAAAGCGCATTCTGTTGTAAAATAATGTTTTTTATATTCTTAGCCTTAATATGATATGCTTAAATAAAATATCAGAATTGAGGTTATTGAAATTTTTTCAAGCAATATGAATAAAATAACAAAAATTTATAAATTTTAATTGCGAATTAATTGTTTTATTGGATACTAAATTAAACATTTTTTATGCTTCTTACAAATTAATAAAAATTAAATACATATTTTAAATTCTTTATTAATTCTTTCCCTTTATTCTTCACCTGTTCATATTTCTGTATTTTATTTTATTTTACTCAATATGCCTTACAAATGTGTTAGACTATGCCCATCTGTGACAAACCAAAATTTTTATAGTCCATCAAAAATAATTATATACAGAGATGAGCTTGATGTCATATTAGGATTAATTTAATTGAAAAAAAAATGTACAACTCTTGAAATAGTAGAACTTGAGTAATCACTAACAAATTGTATTCATTTGGCAATGCACAATAAAATTGATTTGCATTTGGTCATTGGCCTTGAATGCAATATAATAACTGGATGGATACAGTGAAATAATTGATTTATTTGCGCTTCTATCTGGTCAAAACTAATTTTTTTATCAAATTAATGTTTAAAATAAATTTTTAAATAAACAAATCAAAATTCACTTACCCAGGTAGGAGACCTTCAATATTAAAATGCTCAAAATTTATCACAACTTTTTCTTGTGATTTTGCTACAAATTGATATTTACAGCGGATATTAGGAGGATATTTTTGAGGAAAATTAGGTGATTGAAACATTCTCCGATTGTTAACTCCAATTTTATCACTATAGTAGATAATGTCACAATCTAACGCTGAATAAAATAGCATTAATTGTGATTTATTATTATTAATTAATTATTACTATTATATTAGTAAAAAGTAATTCTTTTTTCATAATCGAACATTTTTTTGTTCATTTAATATATACTTTGCAGCAAAGTCTTATCTTATTATTTACTAGTTTAAAAATTTTGTAATTTATGCTTCTACCAAGAAATTATCGTTTTACATTATTATTATTATTATTATTATTATTATTATTATTATTATTATTATTATTATTTAATCTTGAGTAATTTTTGAAAAACTAGTGAAAATTTTCATATTTATTTATTTAATTAAAAAGTTTTGTATCATATTTGAATTGCATTCATTCATGCCAAATCGAATTCCGGATATTCTAGTTTGAAAATCTTGGATTTCAAATGGTCAACATTTTGATTCTTTGATTCTGAATTAGTAAAAATAAAATAAACGGGAATGGAATGGAATAGTGATAAGTGAAATGTTTAGTCCCTGAATATATTTGAAATGCTAATAAATTGAACGGAGAAAATTCAGTTATTTTAATTTAATTAATTCATCAGGAAATAATTTATTTTCATTTATAAGACAATGAATATAAAATTATTATAATTTGCTATATTTTGAAAATCATCAAATGAACACGGAGCACTTGTCAGAAAGATATTCTACATTATTAATAATAATATATGCAGCCTAAAATGTTTGGTAATATATATTAATTATTATTTATTATAATGACTATTTTAATTAATTATTATTTTTATATATAAAATTCCAATGTTTGTCTGTTTGCCAGTCCCAAAAATTATGAATTTAAGTATGAATTTTATGGTTTGACAATTTGTTATAATTGCAAATTATGTACACTTCGGCTTTTTATTGTTTTTACAGATAACCTAATTGGATTAATTGCGAAAACCAATTTCAACATAATAATGCGGTATATGATTGTCCATTAAAAATATATAAAAATTAAAAATCATTTGGCTTAATCTATTCAACAACTACGACAGTTATTCTACGGGCCTTTTAGTTGAGCTAATATGATTTTACAATGAAAATGCGCTACTTAAAAATCTCTGTGTTTACAAATTGTGACAGATTTCCAAACATGACATGTTTGATGATTATTTACGAAATATATTTTGTTTGCACAAGAAATGTATTAAAAATTTTAAATTTCGATTAACATATTTTAAAAATATTTCAGCTTCCATTTATATTGAGAGTGCTATTGAAACCTGTCAACTTTTTATGGTTTAAATTATATTTAGAACAAAAACCACAAGGAAAATCGATTATAATATAAATCCTTTTCAGCAGTTTTAGGCTAAGTGATTCTTGGTTATGTGAAAAGTTTACCGGTTATTCACAGGCTTGCTAATGGATATAATATCTGAAGGAAACAAGTGTTACCGTTCACCATTTCCACAGTCACCATTCCACAAGTAATCAGTTACATTATCGATCAAAATAGTCCAGAGACGATTTTATTCCTCCGAGAATAACTTCCTCATTAAAATAAAAATAGAATAGTTTAGATTAAAAGACTTTGTAAATTTTTTGTAGAAATTAGCATCAACTTGTTAAAAGCAATATTTCAATTTCAGAGACGATTTAAAAATTATTTTATTTTTCATACAAATTTTAGATTGATGAAACGAGACCAATTTAGATCCGAGACTAATAGAACAAAATAATAGATTGTTGATCAATAAAATTCTCTATTTATTATTACATGGTTATTAATAATTATGTGCAAAATTATCAATAATTATATGCAAAAATATTTAAAATTATATTCACAAATATTAATGATTATTTTCCCAAATATTAAAAATTATATGCAAAAAATATAAAACTATAAGCAAAATAAAAAAAGACAAAAAACCAAAACACCAAATACTAATTTCGTGTTAAATTTAAAATCAATTATATATAAAAAACCAATAATATTTCTAATTTAATCGTTACACTTTTAATTAAATTGATGATTGTACTCCATGGATTACCAATGAGAAATTTATGATGACGAAAACAACGATAACATGCTACGAAAAAGACTTACTATAACCCAGGAAACTCTACGAAATATCAAGACTATGATGTTAAATGGAAAGACTGCTGAGGAAATCGCGTTAAATTTGGACTTATCAAAGAGGAATGTTTATAATTGGCTTGAAAAGCTTAGTAATTTGCCTAATTAAAACGAAGATCTCAGATCTTTATTGCACCGACCTAGACTAAAACCAAACGACCTCGCAGAAAAAGCGTTGGCAATTGCAGAAACAGTTCAGAATGACCCCAGCTTGACACAGAATTGTCAACATTTTGGCATCCAGAGGTAAAATCGAAAAACTAACTGTTTGACGATAAAAAGTCGATAAAAAGAATTCTAGTCCTGTAATTAATGGTAGGAAAAATAATGCTATCAGATATCAGCTGAAATCTGATGATAATTTAATTTATCTTGATGAAACGGGATTGAACCTACACTCAACGAGAAACTGACATCGAGAGGAAAGAATATTTCAATACTGGCAATCGTTTCGAATAAACGGATATTGCATTGGAAATCAATACAAGGCGCTTATAATTCGGACCTATTAATCGAATTTATAACAGAATGTCAAACCAAACAAATTTTCAGGCCAAACGTTATTGTATTGATGGACAGCGCGAGGTTCGATAAAACCGATGCCGTCAGTGCGTTTATTTTTGGAAAATAGAATTTTGATTGATTTTTTACCTCCCTACAGTTTAGAGCTAAATCCTATTGAGGAGGTGTTCAACACAATGAAAGTCAGATTTTATGAAAAACGTCAAAGGGTGGATAACGCGACGATGCTCAAGCAATATGTGGACGATATTTTTTCGATATGAATTCGAACATTAACTTTGATGAATTTTATGCGCACATGCGCAATTATATGGCTAAGTCATCCAATGATGTACCGTTTTTAATTAAAATTTGTTAGTTTTATTGTATATTAGAGTAAATATGTAATTAAACTGATATAATTATGATGTTCCACGTATATTCTTTTACTTTAAATATAGTTAAAAATTTGTATAAAAACAATGTATAACTTGGAATATAATTTTTAATATTTTTGTTTATAATTATTGATAATTTTGCATATAATTGTTAATAACCCTGTATTATTATTATTATTATTATTATTATTATTATTATTATTATTATTATTATTATTATATATAAGAATTAATTTATAAATCATTATAATAGTTAGCAATTTGTGTTTAATAATAATACTAAAATGATTGGACTGAAAAATTTGTAAAATGGAATTGGTCTCATTCCTAAAACTACCTAAATCATTCCAGTTCAATAGTAATTCTAGGGAAACGCTTCATTTAAAATATTAAATGGAGTTACGGAAAAGAAGGAGAAGGAAAATTATTACCATAGTGACCATATGTGACTAAGAGTTGTCATATATTATTTTTGTCTGTAATTTTCTAATAATTGTCGAATTATAGAGATTAACTGTGACATTGGAAGATTTATCTTTATTTTTCATATCAAGTCTTAATTAAATTTTCATCCTAAAGCTCTATTATACAATTTCATGGACATTGATTTTCACTATTTGTTTTACTGTATTTAATAGTAATAAAATAATAATAAAAAAAATAATAAGCAATAAATAATATGATAATAACAATAATATTTATAGTTATAATAATGATAATAATAATAATAACAATAATAATAATAATAATAATAATAATAATTTTTATTGTAAGGTTTTTAAATTAATTATTGAAATTCATAATTTTCATGTTAGTTTATCTTCTCCGTGTTTATATTAATAGGTTTTTACATATAATTTTAAATACTTTCAATAAAGTCTTGTCTAAAATTTGTCGTAAATTCTCACACTCGCGTTGCTAGGATTTTTATTGATAGCTTTCATTTTACAGCTTTAATCTAATTGATATAATTTCTATTTTGTAATTGTTATGTTTTATCAGATAATAATAATTTGTATGTTGAAAAATAAAATGGTCAGAAAAATCAAAATACATCAATTCATCAACATTTAGTTTTTGTCCAAATTCATTTGCTTTTGTAATGATAATTTCATCAGTCACGTAACCATTTATCGCATCCATTCGAGATATTCATTTGATCAATGAATACTCAGCAGATAATGAATTTTCGAAGATTGTCTGAAGTAAGCGTTTGAGCTTTCACAATTTTTCCATTTCTCTTTATTTTTCAAAATTTCTGATAACGTAGAAATTCCTAGGTCCAGGTATAATTCTCTTCTGATAATTTGAGACAATTCACTCAGCGACATTTTCTTCGACCTCTTTATTGCATAAATTTTTGTCTTTTGATGAATTTTAATTTCTGTTCTTTTTCTAGCCATATGGATATTTAATTTAAATAAATTAAAATTGTAAACGAGCTTAATAATTAAACAACATTAATCCGAAACTTTTAAAAATTATTAGAAATTTAATTCAAAAAAGAGCTTTCCGATTGCGGATCATGAAGTTTGGGTTTAATGAATCAAATTTGTCTGGAAACATTCGAAAATTGACGAAAAAAATTAATTTTTTTCGAATTATGAAGTTTTCGGATTATTGAAGTTTGGATTTATGGAGCCTTTTAAAACTAGATTAAAATTGATAAATAAAAATTTTCTAATATGGTAGTCAATTTTTTTAACAGAAATCTAAATTAAAATATGACTTCGTCCTTGATTAAAACAAAATGTTACGCAATAATCAAAATTTTGGAATTTATAAACTGTTAATTTATAAACTATGTTTTTAATGAACGCGAATTAAATTTTATTGCTTTCAAGAAAGTAGAACAATTATTTTTCTAAACAAATAATTTCCGAATTTCATTTATGCTTTAATGGGAATGTGAGGAAAGGTTTTTAGAAACATGTGCAGATGACTGATCATTCCTATCTGGAGACACATGAAGGGATATAGTTACAATGAGCTTTATCTCTCCTCTTCCCCGAAGTACATTTCGCTTATTTCTATTTCAACAAGATAGAATTCCACTTGGAACTTTTTCACTGGAAATTGCCGTAAAAATATAAAAATGATAAATTTGTTTAACCCTATTAATGTTTTCTATTTAAAATAAAAAGTTATTAAGATCTTGCTAACGAAGTGGAGATATTATTACTTTCAGAATTACTTAATGTGTATGAGTAAAACAAAATAAATTAATTTCAATGTTTTTAAAAACTAGAAGATTTTGACTTTATTATGTATTAATTTTATGATAACTTTATTATTTACTGACAATATGATTACGTAACCATTATGTTTTAGCATACTTTTATACAAGAAACAGAGCTTTCGTAACAATGCCTCGATTTCATAGTAAGCTTTAGTCTATATAATCCATAAGTAAAAGAGATAGACTCATAAGCAAAAGGATCATCTCTCAGACGAAAAAAGCAACTCACTAAAAAAAATATTTTGAAAGTAATCAGTTTAATCTGTATTTACCTTGGTATTCTGTAATCCTTCATTGCAAAATGATGGAAATCGTTAAAGTATTCCAATTAAAATATAATTACACAATATTATCCACCATTTAAGAAGTATTAAGTTGTGAGAGTAAAATCAAAACGTTTAGGCCCTTCGATATATATTGGTTCAAAAATGAAAATTTAGACAAATAATAGAAATTAAAAAATATTTTTTAATTATTAAAATTAATCATTTTTATAAAATATTTGGTAGAAATTAAGTTTTATAATTACATATTTGCATTCAATAATTCATCTTGATGTGATAACTTTTCTAATTATGCTTTTAATATGTACTATTATTGGGTTTAGTTACTTTAGTATAACCATAATTTAAACTATTTTGATTAAATATTTTTTAATATATTATGTAATTATAAAATTGTTGAATTTATATTGTTTATTTATATAACAAATTCCCTCGAATTGCCATGATTTATGCATGATTTTTTGTATTGCATTAAAAAAACTCTTATTAATATAATATTATTATTAGTGACAAAAAACAGACAAAACATAGATTTTATTTTTATTATCCCTTGAATCCATAAACAGACTCTATCTTATTGCAAGACTAAAAAAAATATATCACTGTCATTAAGCATAAATAATTATATTTAAATATTTTGTAGGATGGAAATTTCCATCACAATGCATTTATGTGTTAAGGATTTAATACTTTAAATTTAGTAATTTCAAAAAGAATCAACTATTTTTCTGACAAAATTTAAACAAACAAACAGTTGTTAATTACATAATGAATCAATAAACTTAATTGATTCATTCAACACAAGACAGCAACAATTTCCTGTATTAATAATTGATTTTATATTATCTTTTCACAGCTTCAAGTTTATATAGTTAATTCTAAATAAATTTAATTTACATCCAATTAGCTCTACAAACAATCATTAAGAAAAAATGAATTTACTGAAATCATAATTATAAGAAATGATTAAAATTTATTTAGCCATCGGATTGAAGTAATTATTATTATTATTATTATTATTATTATTATTATTATTATTATTATTATTATTATTATTATTATTATTATTATTATTATTATTATTATTATTATAAAAACCACGAATTCACATTTTAAAGTTGATTGACAAAATTAAAAATAAAGTTAATTAATTTGTAATTAATAAAAAAAAATTCTCTTATTAAATTTAATAATTATAGTTTTTAATAATAAATAATGTAGTTTATATAATATAAAATTATGCATAAAAATTTAAGCATTTTAAGCTTTAATTCAACCAACTGGTTTGTATTTTAATATATATTGCACTTTTAATGTATACAACAATTATTCACAAATAAAACATTAAACAATAATTTTTTATTACCGAAAATAATTATATTAAAATTAATTGTGAAATATTATCTTCAAAATGTTAAAATCATATATAAAATAAATTATATTGTTATTGAGATTTTAATTTAAGAAATTATACCATATTTTACTCTTTATAAGCAGCATTGTGGTATTAGTCGCACCTCAAATATTATCATTTATGTTGCATATAAAAGTTTATTGTAGATATGATTTTAACATTTTGAAGATAATATTTCAAAATTTATTTTAATATAATTATTTTAGGTAATTAAAAATTATTGTTTAATATTAATTTGATTGCTAATAGTAAAATTCACGTATAAATAATAATTGGTTTGATTGGATTTTATTGTAGGAATCATTATGTTTTATGTAGGAATAATAGATGTAGTCAATAAACGATGCACAAAAATAATTAATAATTTAGAAAATCTGTCAAATGGTATCACAAAAATTAAAATAACAAATATATAATAATAGCAATAGCATGGAAAATTATTAAAACAAAATATCAGTAAAATGTTTTTTTTGGTCCCATTTGATTTTTTTTATTATTTTGATGATATTTTATTTATTTTCAAAAATTCAATTCTATGTAACACAAATTTTCGGTTTGATAAAATTGAGGTAGCATAGAATTAAATTTTTGATCTTTTGTCTGAATAAAAATAAATAAAGTATCATTACAACCAAAAAATAAAAATTCAGATAATATATTCCTATGGGACATGTTAATAATTTTCTAAGGATTTTTAAAGGTATTTTCATGAAAATTTAAACTAATTTGAATAATATCTTTCTAAATACCCAAATGGTTATTGTTGCAAATCTAAAACACATAAAGTTTCTATTGTTTTCAATAAATAAGAAATCGGAAATGTTTCGGCATGAAAAACATTTTCCGTAAACCAAATGCGTTAAGGTTGATTTCAATAATAATAGAAATTATTTTCTTTGCTTTTTTCTTTATTATTTTATATTTTAGAAATCAAAATTCAGGAGTATAATGCAAATGAAATAATTCACAGAAAAACAATTGTATGTGTTTAATTCATTTTCCTCGTCAACAAAAGAGTGCCAGTGCATGAAATTAAAGTTTCAGAACAGAATTTTATTGTGGATTTATGACTCTTGCACTAAAATGAATTGAGACATTGTGCGCTCTCCCTTCCAATGAATTTCCAGATGGTTTACATTAAAATAGTTATGAAAATAATTTATAAATGTTTATTGTTAAATTTTTCCTATATATTTTTGAGATGCGTCTTTTGTCTGTTTATTGTATTAGTTTTATTAATTACATTATAATTGCACTTGTGGAAAAATGTAAGTATTTTTGTCACGAATTTTCAATTCAAATTTTGATCTTTTTAGAGTTCTACTAATTAATGCTTTATATTCATATTTGTATTTTTACATCTTTGTTGTCGTGCTGAAATTTTCATGTGTTCTCATTTTTCATTGCATCCTCATTACTGTTTAATTGAAAATTTTCTTTTTTTATTTATTATAAAAATTGTCATTATTTTAAGAAATTTAAAGAGAATTATTTTAATTACTATAGATATTCAAAATAGATTGGAGTAGAATATCAGGATTTGTGTAATGGGCATCATTGGTGATTTTCATCATCTTTAACTGAAATTTTTTGCCATGATTTTTGCAAATGAAATGATGCTGAAGGTTTGGAATTAATTTAATTGATATTAATTTTAAAAGCATCTATAATTAAAAAATTTATGACCATAGTAGGCTAACTTTATAATTTCAAATGGGCATTTATATATTTTTCTGTTTCTATTTATTTTCATCGTGAAATTGCCGATTTCCAACATATTCAATTTTTAAATAAATAATTAAATAAATTTGGCAACGATTTAATTAAACGATAACGCCAATAAAAAACCTTTCGTACGATATATTTCGATAGCACAGCTATCATCTTCAGGTACTCAAAACCAACTAAAAATATTATGAATTAACATTTAATTTAAACAAATTATTTTTTATTAATTTAATTTTTTAATAAATAAATATTTTTAAAAATATATTTTAAATTAATTTTAAATTTTAAATTTTTTACTTATATTCTAATTTTTAAAAATTAATGTAATTTAAAATTTTCAATTATTTTAATAATATTAAAAAAACAAACATGATTTAACATACGTAAACTATTTAAAAACATTCAAAACATTCGTAGTCACAGCACTCTGCACATTAATCTTTGGATCCAATGACCTTATCAGCAATGCTTCACATATCACTCGTTCCCAATAACTATTAAAACTTCTCAACAAAATTCTAAAATCAGACATTCCGATATCACTTTTACAGCCTCTATTGTGTTCACTAATATTGGTCAAGCCCTTCAATTGACAATGCTCTAGAACTCGAGTACAGAGATGACGGGAAGTCTCTCCAATGTATGTGGCATTACACCCATTACATGTAAATTGATAAACGAGATCAGAACACAATCCAACAGGAGTTTTTGATTTATTAATAAACATATTGCGTACCTTACACGAATTAGAGACGATCTTATACTCTAAATTTCCTATCAGTTTACCCAACTTCCTCTTATAATTTGTAAAGCCTTCAGAGTACGGCAATACTAACACATATTTAGGCTCAATTTTTTTATATCCATTTTTACAATCACCCAGATCAACACTCAATTCACACCCATCCGACAAATTACATTCAGACTTTCCACAACATGGATCCTTAGGATTTTTAATCAATTTATCAACAGTTTCTTTTATCATCACCAATAAAAATGATTTAGAATATATTAGTGAACACAATAGAGGCTGTAAAAGTGATATCGGAATGTCTGATTTTAGAATTTTGTTGAGAAGTTTTAATAGTTATTGGGAACGAGTGATATGTGAAGCATTGCTGATAAGGTCATTGGATCCAAAGATTAATGTGCAGAGTGCTGTGACTACGAATGTTTTGAATGTTTTTAAATAGTTTACGTATGTTAAATCATGTTTGTTTTTTTAATATTATTAAAATAATTGAAAATTTTAAATTACATTAATTTTTAAAAATTAGAATATAAGTAAAAAATTTAAAATTTAAAATTAATTTAAAATATATTTTTAAAAATATTTATTTATTAAAAAATTAAATTAATAAAAAATAATTTGTTTAAATTAAATGTTAATTCATAATATTTTTAGTTGGTTTTGAGTACCTGAAGATGATAGCTGTGCTATCGAAATATATCGTACGAAAGGTTTTTTATTGGCGTTATCGTTTAATATTCAATTTTATTCCTTTATTGTCTTTTTCGTTTAAAGATTGTATTGATAATCAGATGAAAGCGTACCTGTTTTCAAACATCATATATTTTGATACTGAAGTTATATTTCTCACTTAGGTTAAATGAAAACCTTTTATATTAGCTATTAAAAATATTTATAAATAGACTATATGACTGAAATACAGAAAAAAAGCCAAGATTATTGATGGAAATAAGTTTTAAAAATCAACAAAATTTTAAGAATTATTTGAGAAATGAAATATTGAAATTTTACAAACGAAAAATAGAACAAAACCAAAAATTCGGAATGTTACAGAAAAAGAATAATTCAAACACTATGTGAATAAACGACAAAAAGAAGTTGTAAGAAACTTTGCAATTTGTACCGTACTTATTCATATTGGAAACACTCGATTATAAGTCACACTGGATTATAAAACACAGGTTTTGGGGGTTTCAATAAATATGTATATAAGCATCCCCAACATATAAGGTTGCTATTGTTAACTACTTTCTTTTTGTTATTTTTTAATTTTATATTAATTTTAATACTTATTTGAGGAAAATTAATTTTCCATTTACAGGATTTTTCAGCCAGTTCTACAGTTTATATCTGAGGCCCAATTACAACGGAATAACAATGCAGTAGCAAAGGCTAGCAAAGCTTCCGAGTTCCATAGAAGATCATTTACAGATAACATTTTTTAATTATCAAATGATAAAAAACAATTAAATTTATCTAAAAATAACCTATTAAATATATTCTGAGAGTGATCCATAATTCAATAAAAACATTCTACAAATTCCGTTAAAGGGCTAAATAAACACTTAATAAATTAAATATCAAAAAGGACCATAAAAAATTCAATTGGTCAATCACGACTAAGTGAACTAGTAATGACAGTAAAAAATGAATCTTACATATCAATTTATATGTAAAAAGGTTAAAGAAGATGCGGAATATATTTCATTACAATAATCAAAAATCTAATTTTAAATTGTAAACATTTTTTATAAACACACACACACAAATATATATATAAGCTCACTCAAATCATTGCCAAACATATGACATTCGTTTAAAAAGGTTCAGCTGCCAACGAGACCTTAAAATAGATTTTACTTTCTGGCGTCAAGCTGCGTGGACTCAAACTGAATTTATACTTCTAGCATATTATAAAATTTTTAAAAAATAAAATTGTAACTTTTACTTAGTTGGTGAACTTTATTTATCAGTATGAAATAGAAGATAGTAGTGAAAAACAAATTCTCGAAGAATTGCAATAATTAATGTCTACTATTAGAATGTCATCTCAAAACACAGAAACAGGTACACACTAATTAGTACACAAAAATTCGATAAAATTATAGATGCATTTGGAGGATTTGGTTAACATATATAGAAATAAATTTTAAGTGTTACTATCAAAATTAGTTATTGCCCAATTAAATCCACTGCATATTTAATTTATAAATAACGCAACAGTTATCTAAAAATTTTATCAACTTAACAATGACAGTCAATTATCAACTAAACATTTTACAAAAAAATTGTATTTAAATTTGAAAAGTTATTTAAATTTAAAATAATTAATTTCTGAAACGGTAAAACAATTCAAATTAATTTGTGATTTCTATTTCTTCATTAAAATCTGCATCGAACGAAATAAGAAAAAAATCAATTGCTACAACTATGCTATTCGGATGGTGAAGATTATTACAGATTCAATCCCATCAAACTTTGTCAATTTCGACAGTGATTAATAAAAAATACTGAAAAAAATTTCTTTACAAATTGACAAATTCTCTAGTTATAAATTTTAATTATGCCTAATTCCAAACAAATTCATTTCGTACCGAAATGAATTTTTTCATTGACAACTGATTGAAATGATGCATAAATAACAAAAAAAGGTAAAGTACGTTAATGTAGTTCAAAATTGACAGTAAAATTGCTATTTAAAATGGCTGTTTATTTTTCATCAATTTGATTTATTATGAATTTTATATCAAGAATTTTACTGTTTAATATTGAATTGGAATAAAATAATAATAACAATATTAATAACAAAACTTACCGTAAACGACATAGTTTGTCAAGCAGTAAATACTAAGCAGGAAAAAATCCATTTTTACAAATTATTAATTCGAGAATCATTGGCAAGTTTTGAGAAAATGAATTGAAACTAGAAATTCTTTCATTAGAAGTGATTGGTTATTTGTAAATTGTTTTAAAATTGAAAAATACTCTTAAAGTAGATTTGTGAATCAATTGATGAATAATATAGGAAGTTAATTATTTCAATTTAGACAATGATTGAGTTGTCCTGATTTTAGATTACCTTGGTTTGGTACGTTGATTCATGAATACCAATCCTGTTTGGCATGCAGATGTATGTCCATCGAAATTGATCTCAATGTTGCATGTAATCGTAATCATTTGTAAATCCACCAATTTGGTGTATGTGTGCTACTGTCAAGTTAGCCAACGTGTTTGTATGCCTGTGTGGGATCGGTAATTGGTTATGCTTACAAAAATATTTATTTATATATATAATTCTGTGTTTGTGTGTGTGGACTGAGAAAGAAAATAAAATAGGAAAATTGACATTTCATAAAGGAATACAATCAGCCAATCGAAATCGAATTGGAAATTTCTTTAAAGTTTTTGTCAGCTTGTTATTCCCATTTTACACACTAATGATCTGAGTCCGTGCGGATTGTATTGTAGATTTTTGCTACTTTAATTTGAAGCTTTAGTAATGTGGTGTTTATCTGGATTAATCTTTACTCAAATGTGACCTTGGTGATTATGAATAGCTATGGCTTATTTATTTATGAAAGGAAATCAGTTTTATGCTTTGAATTAATTTTCATAGAGATATATTTGAATGTTTTAATTTCAACACTATAATCTTCATTAATTCACAAAGATTTTATATTTTCCAGTAATTATCATCCGAGATTGCCTGTTTTAAGTTATCAAAATTACCATTTGAACTAAATCTGAAGATCCACTTCACTAGCGATTCGTAATTTTCTGAATTATGTCGTTGATTTGGAAAATTTTTGAAAGTTAATTTTAATTGGTCGCTTTGAAAATAATTGTTTTTATTTTGACAAATTTTTTTGACTTTGGTAGAATTAAATGGGTAATTCTGTGTTATTCTAATGTTAAGTAATTAAGATCATAATAAATACAAAAAATATGTTATCACTGCACTTTGGCTATAAGAGATTAACTATAAGTGTTTGATTACGTATCATATTAAAAAATTATTAATTAGAAAAAATATTTTTGAAGAAAATTTGAAAAATCAAGAGAATCCACTTACAATACCAATAACAGAGTACTTAAATCAGCGGTTCCCAACCTATGGGTCACGACCCCAAAAGGGGTCGCCTGAGACCTTCTGAAAATAATTTGTTTACTTTAGTCAGTGGTTTCTTACTATCATTTAAAATTTAAGCGATACTCCTAATCTGACTTTATAGTATAAAATATAAATAAAATCAGATATTTAGAAGTCAAAACCATAATAGTTAGCTGCAAAAATGCAGAGACTGAGGAGTAACCCTATTGTTGGGGTCACCACATCTTGGCAAATGTTATTAAGGAGTCACAGGACCAGAAAGGCTGGGAACCACTGGCTTTAATGATTCCTAAAACGATTGTTAAAAGTCATTGTTAAATATTTTTTTAATTATATATACATTCAACTTTTTATACAAATATTTTATACATTGATTAGTTGTTGATAAAAGATTCATATGAGCCTTGATATCATTAAAATACACGTTATTTTCAAATTTAGTGATATTTCCCAAAACTCAAAATACCTAGAAAAACTGTCCTAACTCAAAATCTCCTTAATTTAAAATGAATAGAAAAATCTTCTATATACTATAGAACGACATTTTATTTGAAAACATTTTAATAATTGATACATTCAATAGATTATTGTACTATCGAGTTCTCAAAATGTTTTTAATCATTGATATAAACTCTTATTCTACAACAAATATATGCATAGTTGGAAATCCTATACAAACCATAATGTATATTTTGTTAAATGATATATTTATGCACTCTTATTATATAAATTGTCGTGATTTTCTGAAAGAACATTTATTTCAACACTATTCATTCAACACACACAAATCAAGTAGAATTTAAAAATTTTAATTACTACTATATTCTCTTCATGCTTATTAAATAATAATTTTGTTGTAAGTGTTTAATATTCATTAATAAATGTATAACAAACCCTAAAACTAAAAATTTATTAGTATATCTCACAATCAACAACAAAATTTTCTTCTGCTTTTACAATCAGTCTCTACATGCATTAAATACTTGAATGAGCATTGTAATCATTCAGTTGATTATGCTTATCTTCTCTTCATTAGGAATAATATCTAAATCGCATTTTATTACCAGTTTGTCTTCATTAAATTCAATATATTCATACATTCTTGTGAAAGATTGATCCAATATCAACTAATCATCAAACTTGATCTTCTTAAATCTAGCATTATAAAACCATTGTTCCAATGTTACTTGTTCCTAGCAATCAAATACATTTTAAAAAATAGAAAAATAAATTTAATCAAACTTACCTTAAATATATAACTAATTGGGCAATACAAATAATTTAATTTGTATTGTAAAAATTCAAAAGGCTTCTTTGTTTCCACTTGGTGAATTCCATCGTTTGACAAAGGATATCCAAGAGCATTAGTTTCAAAAAATATAACATCTCCATCGCAATAAACAGGTAGATTCTTTTGGAACTACTAAATTTTGTGGGCTAAGATTTTCGAATAATTCTATTTGAAGACGCCGAGTTTTATATTCCACACATTGTCCGACTGAATGAAAGACATTTAGATCCAAAGCTCAGACATTGACTTGAACTGGATTTTTCATGAGTTAAAATGATTCGTTGAACACTGAAATGGCATGTAGCACTTGTCAGGACAGTTTGTTTTTGTCTTCGAACGGCGTAGATTAAATTGACCACTTCAATTTCAAAACTCATATCAAGCATTCGATATGCTTCATCAAGAACCAACTTACGAACATCTTTCCAATTCAATCCACTTTTGCTCATTGATAATTAAATTTCAAAATATAAAGTCCAGAAAAAAATGTATTAACTTCACAAATTCAAAACAAATCATACTAACCAAATAAATTTAAAAACCGTGCCAATTTCACCCGAATAAACAAAAAACTTCCAATTACTCAATTCCATAAAATTCCGCAAAATTTGTGGGAAAAAATAGGCAAACCAAACCTTCAACGTAGTGCTATACTATTATGCGGAGTATTTTCAACTGGAGGAAAATAATCAATGGGATGTAATCAGGTGACCAAAATTATTACAGTAGTTGTTTTAAAAGAAACTAAGCCCGAATTCATCGGTGGTATTGATACGATGGAACAGTTTTGAGTAAAATTAATGAAGATCAATAATATTGAAACTTCATCTATAAATAAAATTCACACTGATGGAGAAAGATTAAACAAAGTTCTGATGTCGTTGACAGGTGAAAATAACATAGAAATTGAAGGAATGATCAGGAAATACGGTGGAATTTTCATGGTATCAAAATTTGATTTAGGAGTTACTTATTTAATATGACACAAGATGCGGACTTCAGGAGGTCCAATGTGCAACATCCACGGCGTCAACCAATGCACATGGAGAAAAGAATTGAAGATCTGATAAAAGCATTAATAAAACCAAATGTCATTCGGCGTTGTAAGAGCTCTTGGAATGCTCCATTGGTGATCGTGGGAAAGAAAGATCGATCTATAAGAATGTGTGTAGACTATCGTGGATTGAATTCTATAACGGAAAAGGAATATTTTCCTATGTCTAATACCAAGTATTTACAGCACTGTCTAGTGGAGACAACAATATTTTCCTCAATTGATTTCAGTCAACATAATACCAAGTAGAACTGGCTCCAGATATTCAAGAAAAAACTGCATTTAGTACAAGAGAAGGGCAATTCTGTTTCAATAGGCTACCGTTTGGATTAGCAACAGCTCCTGATATATTTCAGCGACTAACGCACATAGTATTGGAAGGAATGCTATTCAAAGGAGTAATAGTTTACTTAGATGATATTTTGATTTATGAGAAAAACAAAAAGGATCACGATGATCTATTAGAAGAAATATTTAAAATAATTCAAATGGCAGGTTGAAGATAAATCCAGAAAAATGCAAATTCAATAAAACAGAATTGTGCTTCCTTGGGCATACAGTTAACGGAAAGGGTATTCAAACAAACAGAAAGAAAATAGAAGAAATTGAGAAACCATAAGCACCAAAATGTTCAAAACAGTTAAGATCGTTTCTCAGAAAACGAATTACTACAGAAGATTCATCAAAGACTATGCCAGAATTGTAGAACCATTATATGCCGCAACATCTGGATGTGACAAAGATATAATTTGGACTAAAGAATGTAATGAAAGTTTCCAAACATTGAAGGAATGGTTGTGTAAGGCACCTATTCTCGACTATCCAAGAGAAAGTAGAACATGTATCTTAGACGCTAGCTTTAGAGCTATTGGATCGGTTTTGAGCCAAGTTAAATAAGATGGAAAGGAATCTGTTATAGCTTATGGTTCGAGACATATGACAGTGCATAAAAAGAGCTAATGTGTAATCAGGGAAGAACTTCTTGCAGTACATGAATATGTTATGCATTTAAGAGAATATCTTTACGGGAAAAAGATCATAATTAGTACCGATCACAAAACATTGGTATTCATGAGCACTACAAAAACGCCAATCCGCCCCCAATTTCAAACA
Organism: Schmidtea mediterranea; assembly: GCA_022537955.1. Lineage (NCBI taxonomy): Eukaryota > Metazoa > Platyhelminthes > Tricladida > Dugesiidae > Schmidtea > Schmidtea mediterranea. The sequence continues at coordinate 162,601,620 of CM039680.1, forward strand.
TGGTTAGAAAATCTTGCTGAATATGATTTTAAACTAAGATACAAGAAAAGATAGTAACACTCAAATGCAGGGTTATCAAGGTTGAAAGGTATAATTTTCACCCAGTGTCAAACAGGACACGAAGAAGCCAAAGAAGGTAAATCAAAGATCAGATATATATGTATATACATCATCCAAAGAACAGACAGTATGGAAAAAGTATTAGCAGCAGGAGAAGGATACCAAATTTCATGAGCTACGAGAAATGTTGAAAAATGAATGTGTAAAGGGGAAAAAAATTGTTTTGTAGGAGTATTATTAACAGTAGAAAAGAAAAATAATATCTTAATTTTAGTTACAGAAACTTTTGCTGGTTTATTAACAACAACCTTACATCAAGAATTATGTCATATTGTAGTTAAGAAGTTATTCCATTATATAGAAAAGATATTCTACTGGCCAAAAATGCATGAGACAATTCAACTTTGTCTACGATGTTGTGATATCTGCTCTAAGAGGAAGATCGATCAGAGAAGAACCAAGGAAATATTTATCCCTAGATATAGCTCTGTATTCCTAGAACAAATTGTTATGGATGTAACGTATATGGAGAGGAATACTATAAAAATATATGGTAGTAATGGTTGATCGTTTTAGTAAACTAACTTCTTTGACCGCAATCACGAAGCAAGATGAAGGAACCATTTTCAAGACGATACTTAACAGTTGGATCTATCGTTTTGTAAAACCAAAGACCATATTTACAGACAAAGGACGGAAGTTCAAAGGAAAACCTTTAAAAGAGAGATTACAGAAACTTGGTATCATACAGGAATTCAGCTCACCTGACAAGCATCAATCAAACGATTAGCTGAAAGAGCCATTAGAACGGTAAGATATCTTATTACTGCGACATTGGCAAGCGGGAGTAGAGAGAAGAACTGGAATGAACTTTTACCTAAGATAGAGTTCAGCATAAGTAGCAGTCGACAAAGCGCAACGGGGTTTTCCCCATTTGAGATAATTTGTGGGAGAAGTGTTAATATAAATTCAAACTTCAAATAAATAGATATATCAAGATAGGAATTGATGGAAAAGGATACATAACTGAGATGAAATGGCAGGTAAAGCTATGGACACAAGAAAGAGAGGCGATCGTGCTTTTGAAGTCGGGTAAAAGGTGCGCAAGGAACCGCATAACAGACACAAAGATGATATGCAGTATGAAATACCCTACAAAATCGTCTGGTTTATATCTCCTTGTCAAGTCGAACTTCCCTCACAAGGCAGAACGAAAAAAAGAAGAATAGAGAGGCTGATGAAGTGAAGAAAATCTTAAGAAGGGCAGAGTTAAGATATATAATTATCTTCTGTTTAAATAACTGATTATTTGGGCACATTTATGAAATAAATCTTGATGTAAATTAATTCGTTAAAAATGAGACGGGTGTAACTTTATATTAAACACAATAAAGTTTTTCGTGTATTATTGAAATTTGTCAAGTACCACTAATAATTTTTGTTTTGAAATGAGACTTATGTTGGGCTATAAGCCATAATTTAAACAAAAATGAGAAAATTGTGTAAATTAAAACAAAATAATTAATAATCGTTTGGAAATTATCAATATGGCTGCTGTAACATAAGCACACACCGCAAATAGAAATCAAAAATAAAATAAAACATATTAAATTAAACAAATATTAATTAAAATCATTGAAAAGCCTACAGAGGCAGAAATAAACACAAAACAAAAACATAAAACCGCCAAAACCTTGCTAAAGAAGGTTTAGAAAATACATAGGCGGAAGCAGCAACCAAAAATTTAAATATCAAAGGGTAAAAAGAGAAACAATCAAAGAGAATAGTTAAATAATAAAAAATAAAAATTTACGAAAATTGAGAAAATAATATCAAAAAATAGAGAAAAATAAGGAGAAAAATAAATATTTACAATAAAATAAAAGCAATAAAACCCTAGAAAAATACCCGAAAAAGGCTCAAAATTCTCTGATTGGTCGCACCCAGGCATGAAAACAATATATATACAGCAGTCATTTTCATAATTCTAGACACAAAAATTTTTTTAAACAAAATTTTAGACATTTGCAGACACAATTGTTTAGACAAATTCTATGCCAACTTATGACATTTTTTCAAATTTGGATACTTGACTGAAAAACTTGTAGATTGTAAGTATTGTTATCTTACACAAATATAATTTTCGAAGTTAATGTTTTGGTGTTTTAACTTATTCTGGATGACCGCGATGTCTTTTGGCATCCTTCGGCAGGTCCCTCTAAATTATTTATATTCATTTTATATATATTAAGTCAGTGGAAAATGGTGAATCGGTTATTCAATTCCTTCAGTTGAGTTTGAGGGACGTTGATTTCGAAAGTAGGACTTCGCTGGACTTCACTGCGGTGTTTATAAAGGATGGACGGAGCGGTAAAAGGGTAAAATGCAGGAATATCGCCAAAGTGAAGGGAACAACACTATTATGTGTTTAAGTAAGGAAATTGAATTTTTATTTAACTCCGGCCGATTATTATATTATCAAGGATACGACTAGTAATATAATTTAGGTTAACAAAAGTATAAAGTAGCGTTAGATCTCGTAAATTGTTTGATAATCATCGCATTCGAAAATTAAAATAAAATGATATATTTATGCATAGATCTGTGAGATGATAATATAGAGATTTACGAACGGTGGTAACTGTGGTGACCATAGAAAGGCAAATATGAGTTGTTGGACTGAAATAAGTACATTATAATAATGCATTTATTTCAATTTACCGTAGTCAAGTATTTGTATGAAATTAGGAATTTTCCATAAAAGAAGGGCGGAACGCTGTCCAAATTTTTGAAAAATATTTTAATAAATAAAGAGTAACGATGACAAATTGATTTAGGAATTGTAGAAATAGTGTAGTAGATTTTCAGCTACTATATACAGTACCAACATGAGCTTGCTCATTAGTATATAGTGGTAGGATTAAAATTGTGGGGCGTCTGGATGAGACAGAATAGACCCAATGAAAATTTTAGGGGGTCGTGTTCTGGAGGCGACCATCCATTTATTATTGTTTAATGTTTTAATTTTATTATTTATTTAAAATTTTTATTATAGTAGACAATTGTTTTATATTTATTTAGAATTTCAAAATTAGTGTTAAATTATTTAAATATTTATTTAAATATTTTTTTATTCAAATATTTTATTCAAAAATAAAAAATATTAATTTGTTTAAAATATATTAATTAATCCATACTATTTTGATTGGTTTTTGTACCTGAAGATGACAGTTAATCTGTCGAAAAATATCGTAAAACGCGTGTTTGAATGATGCTTTCTTTTAATTTTATATTAAAAACGGATTTATTTTAGAATCTAACATGACATTATTTATTCTATTGTATCGGTTATTAATTTATTATAATTCATGCTTCCAGTATAAGTTAATTGATTGTACCCATATAACATTTATACTAAAAATATGAACAAATCAAAATATAGTTATTTTATTTAGTACACATATTTAATATAAATATTTATGTAAATTATAATGAAGTCCTGTTGGGAGAGGTACTTCTCACCAGTTAAGAACTCTTATTTTGAACGTTATACAGAATTTTTCGTTTGTCATAATAAAAATCTTTATTTATTTTAATTAGCAATCCTACCAAGTTGAATTTTGCTTATGAAAAAGTAGAAATGGAAATAATTCAATTGTGTAAAACAAATATTTCAATAAAATCCCAAACCAAGATGAATTTATCAATGAGGAATTCTCCATATTCAGCTATTCGATGGCTTAGATAAAAATCATGAACAACGAAGAATTTATTGAATGGTTGTCTAAATAAATTAATATCTTTGTCAAATCAAATTCTCAGAAATTCTCAGAAAATTTCCGAGTAGAATATTTCAGTAAATTCATTTTTTTCCGTAATATGCAATCGAGAGATGAAAACGAAAAGCAATGGATAAATTCAATTGAGGAAATCCACTGTCTAAATTTCAATGTCTAAAAACATTCCCTGAGGCTGGATTTGAGTAATTCGATTTTTACTGGACGATCATTTATTTTTTTATTTTTTTATATTTTGAAGCTATTTCTTCAATTATCAATATAGGAATGAAAGAAAATACAATCGAAAAAAAAGAAAAGGACTTCTTTTTATATTAGCATTTCGTCATGTTATTAAGGAAAAAGTGTCACAGAATATAGGAAATAAGAAAAAAAATTGTTCTCTTAATTCACAATTGTCAAATTCAATTTGATTTGGGCTTCCGTGTGTTGCTTTTGTCAAAGGACTGGGCAAATTTATTATACAATTAATTACCTAGAATTTTCCTTTTCTTTAATTTGAATATTTGGTTGGAAATTTACTGGGGAGTAGATTTTTTATTAAGATAACTTATTTTTATGTTTATTTTATTTCTTGATTGTCATTTTATTTGATATAAATCATCATGCCACTTGTTCATTTGCATATTGCTATAGGTTATTTTAAACAAAATACTTTATTTTTAATATTTAAATAAATAGAAATTATCTAGAAAGAAAAGTTTTAACATTATGATAAAAACAATTATATTTTTATCATTTACTAATTATTATAATAATTATTTATTTTACTTTAAATAATATTTTATTAAAAAAATAATAAATTCTGTTTTCTAAATTTTAAATGCTAAAAAAATTTTAATTATAACATTTATAAAATTTTTTTCTAACAAGATTTTTATAAATTTTCAACATATTTTTACATTCACACTAAAAAATATTTTACTTTTATTTTCATCGTGTAGCACAAAATGGTGTTGACCAATAATATTCAATTCCACCAGTCAACATTGATCAAGAACTTATATATTCATAACCAAAATCTAATAGCATCTAAGCAAGACTTGAAAACTACCTATAAACACAATGACAATATTATAAAACTTTACATTATAAAATTACATTATTATTACATTATTATTATTATTATTATTATTATTATTATTATTATTATTAATTTTATTATTAAATTTTAAATAAATTGTCTTTTGTGGGATAAGTAATTCATTATAAATTAAAAATATTCTATTTGCTCTAATAGTTTCTTATCAAATTGGTTACTTCCAGTTTTAAGAAGTTTGGAAAGCATTGGTGAAACTCTTAAAAATGAAAGAGCAAAACTGCGAGACCGAAGCAAGTCCATAAATCAAAGGAAAATATAACCAAGGCATAGTCATTAGGACGAAGAAATAAATTACCATCATAGATATCAAATGTCCCTTCAGTGACAAGGAAGCAATAAGACGCGAAGAACAAGAATTGTGATAAATACCACAAGAATTGTGATAAATACCACGAGCTAGCTAAAGAGATCCAAGAATAGATATGTTTTTAAACAACTGTGGAAACCTTTGTGGTGTGTTCTTTAAGAATATGGGTCAATCGAAACAACTCCTTACTAAAAAACCTCAACATGAAATATGAAAAATATAAAAAATCAAAGTAAAAATTATTGATCGTGCCATCAAAGGCTCATGGGAGATCTAAGAACACCCCAGAGGATACTTCACATACCCGCGATCAGGAAACAAGATTTCCTATACTAACATTCATAAAGAAAGATGATACTAGTGATAAATATTATCCATACATAGGTAATGTCTTATAACTATTGGTCAACAGTGCATGTACTGCTTTTGTTTTGTTTTAATAACAAAGGTTTGAATAAAGATTCTAATTGACTGATCAGATTTTAATTCGGTTAGAGGTAGAAAACATTGATTAGCTGTATGTGTCAAACCCGAAAACAATTCCTCTTTATTAGTTTCAGTACTAACAAATTTATCTAAACAAATTCTATACATTAAAAGCAAATATCATGACTCACTTGTGATTACTTGCGGACAACAATAGCGTAAGAAAAACCTAAATTTTTATTTATTCAAAATGAAACCTTCTTTTGTAATAGTATGTCTAAGAATTATTTATAGTTTTTAAAACTTTTTAGTTCTTTGTAACAATTTAAATATGTTGTTTCCTGACATTTTTTCCAAATTATAACCAGAGTTTCGGAAAGCTTGGTGTTTCAGGCTTGGGCTTGGCTCGGCTTGAGCTTGGTCATATTTGTCAAGTTTTCAAGCTTCAGAACTTAAGAAAAAAAATTAAAACAACATACACACTATTTATTTTTTATAACTAAAAATTTTTATTTTATTTAACACCAAGGATTTTTAAAGTAATATTTGAGGAAGATCAAAGCATTCAACGATTTATCTGATAATTTACAACGCAACTTTGATAAAAAATTTCCTGCTACTGAAAATGTTCTTTCTGATTCAGTTGATGTCGGTTGAATTGTGTCCAGGGCATTTCGTAGTCTTTCTAGATTTTCTGTTCTATTTCCAGTCGATTTAAAAATTTGGAATTCTTGTTTTAACTTATCAAATTTCAACTGTAATGTTTTTGGAATCGAAGACGAATTAATACGTTGTGTTAACTCTTGAGCCAGACTGTAAAAATTATTATCCTCACGTGAAACTGTTGCCAGAATATTATCAGATTCATTTTCATCATTTGTCTCATCCGTGCCAAAAAGTCATTTCATTATCTCTGTAGCAAATTTTAGAACAGAATTCGGTGGTACAGCAGCAGTGTCAAGGAATTCGATGAGATAAAAAAGGTTTGGATCCATTCTATCATCAATATATTCATTTATATATTTGCAATAATTTCAAACTAATAGCCGAAGTGTTTTGTGATATTTTATCTCGAACAAATTCAATAGAAACCATTGCTTTTCGAAGAGTTGCATCTCGCTTTCCTAATTCCAATACTGCTAATTCAATAGGAGTAATGATGTTGATAAGCATTTGAAGGTTTTCTTTATTAATACCATACAACATTCTTTCTTCATCCAGCTCTATCAATGTATCTTTAATTGGTTCATAATATTTTATGAAAATTCTTATCATGTGGTCGATTGTATTCCATCTTGTCTTCACATCAAGTTGGAGCTTAACTTTTTCATCAAGTTGTTTCTTTTGAAGTTCATCTTTTGCACTGATATCATTTTCAGTGACGACATTCAGTTCTTGTATTTTCTTATGTAAAAGATCAGTTTTGAGTTAAGATCGTCTGAATAACACTACAATTCTACGGACAGAAGCTAACATTGATTCAAAATCTTTGTTGAGATAAAATTCTTCGTCTTCGTCACCTTCCATAGGATACTCATCTTCATTAAAGTTATCCTCAAGAACTTCAGTTTCAATTGCTTGATTTATATCAAGTAATCTTTCCTTTTTATGATAGAAAGTTTTGATGACGCCCAGATGAAAAGCATGATTAAGACAGATTTGATATATGACGGGACTTAATCTACCAAATTTCAACATCGTACTTGCTCCATCACCAGTTGCAGCTACAATGTCGCGTGTGAAGTCGATCCCAAAACTCAATAAATGATTATTAACAGCTTCAAATAATTTTTCAGCTGTACAGCTTCCAATTATTCTCACTAGTCCTAGATTAATTACACCGTTGCGTAATCGATTTAATGTGACATTGAAAGATTTCCGTGCTGTGGCATCAACCCATTCATCGAGAGTAATGGAAAACTTTAAATTTTCTAATTTATCGTCAATAATCTGTTGTATTGCAGCTTCCTTTACTTGATCATAAAATTTGTGCACAAGACCCATGACTTGAGTTTCGCATCTTGGCAAGTGATAACCTTTCGCAGTAATGCTTTCGCGAAAAAATTTTGAATTTGTTATGCCTCGAATTGAAAAACCATCAACAGCTGCTAGCTCGGCGATAAGATATTCTAATGTTTTTCGCTGCAAAAACGAAATAACATTTGTTTGAACTCTCTGCGTAGCTATAATTGTGCTGTCTAGATGAGCCGATTTGATGTTAATGTTGTGAATAGAAGTAAGATGTCGAGCCAAAGTAGAAGTGTTAGCAACTAAATCCTTTTCATTTTTACAAATTGTACATTTTGCACCGACAGTATTTCTGTTAACAATTCGTTTGATAAAGTATTTCCAAACCCACGATTCCTTCTCATTTGATGCCATTATGTTGTCTAAATTATAAAATATGTATATATTTCATTAGCAATTATATGAATAAAAAATATACCAAATACACTTTTTCTAGTTAATTTTGTACTCTGATGAGGTTAAGTGTTTTCTTTATTTCTTCTTTATTTTACAATTTCCTAATGTTTACTCACTTTTAAATAGTAATGAAATCACTCAAATGCCGCCGGCTTTAATAATTTCACGCATTTAAACTCCAAACGTTTTATATAGTAATATAGACACAGGAAATGCCATACGGCTTGTAAGTAATGAAGACGACCTTTCTTGTCGACTTCCAGAAAGTAACTATTTATTTTCTATTGAAGGGCTTACAACTACTATTTACATAATTGTATTTAAATTTTATCTTTTTAAGTTTTTAAAAATTTTGATTGAAGTTGAAGAAATTAAACTAAAATTTATGTTTTTATCACTTATCTGCAACAGTACATAAGCAATATATTAAGCTCGAAGCTTGTCAAGTCCGAGCCTTCGAGTTTGGCCAAAAACACCAAGCTTTCAAGCTCAAGCTTAATCAAGCCGAATCCCTAATTATAACAGACAAGATTTGAATTATGTTTTACTTTCGCTCGAAGAGTCTCTTCGTATTACACAAAAAGATAAAAAACTAGTTGAAGAAAACCTATTCTTTGAACTTTCAAATGACGGAGCCTAATTTTTTACTGCATAAAGGTTTAGTCCCGTCAAAGTCGGAAGTGTCCGAAGGCTTGTCAGTCACTAGTAAACAATATTAATTTGGCAAATAAATCATGGGAGATATTTTTCTAATTCTAAATTTTGCAAATAATAAAATATCAGTTTTAATAATTCCAAAACTGTATACCGACATAATTTGGCCTATTTAAGGACATAAAATAAACAATTAAAAAATTAACCTTTCTGACAATTCCGAAATGTTTTTCTACTTTGATCTGCCTTCTATAAATCTTGATTGTTTTCAATAACATTTTGTTTTCAAAATACTGTAAGACATTTATGCCACAATATTCTTGAATTCATACTTCCGATCTGCACTTTGGTGTGTATTTAGTATTTTGTTCAGCCTTGTGACTCCTTTATACCGGAAGTTATTATTCTTTTTCAACAATGACAACTAAATCTACACACAAAGTTACCCTTGTCCGATGTATAATATCTGAATGCAAATGTTTTATGAAGTATTCATTGGAAATTTGGACGAATAGTAATTTTTATTGCTATTCCTTTATATAAAATAATTATATTTTAACTTTAAAAACTTGAATAAATTTATCAACGATTCTATTAATAGAAAAGGCCAAAGAAACACTAGTCGTACGATATATTTCTTTCAACAGTTTAACTTTCATCTTTAGGCACAAAAAACCAACTCAAATAGTATGGATTTTTTCTTAACTAAATGTTTTAATAAATAAATATTTGAATCGATATTTAAATATTATTAAAAAAATTTTCATTTTACTATAATAAACATTTTTAAAATATTAATAAAATACTTTATAAATTTAGATTATTTTATTTTATTTTGTGCCTGAAGATGATAGTTTAAATGTCGAAATATATCGTTCGACAATTGCTTCATTGACGTTTTCTGTTTTATTTATATCTTGGATATTTTGATATTTAATACTGAGAGAATCTTGTATATAAAACAGATATTGCTTACATTGTAAAAATAAACTATTTGGTTGTGTTTTGCAGAGGTTTATATATTCGGTTATAGTGGGGCATGCCACTTTCAGATACCAACATTCTCATTTTACATTATTATTACATATTATTATATAATAACTGACATTTGATCTCACATGAGCTAATTTTGATTAAATAAGTTAAAGCTTAATTATTATAAAATATTACACAATATTATATAATAGTATGAGTTTGTTTCTGATGAGAAGACATCCCACAGCTACGCACTGAAACCTTTAGGGACACTGTAAAAAAAGTAAAACAAGAGATTTTTTAAAAAAACATTTCAAACATTTTGCTTTTCCAATTAAATTTATGTTTATGCTGGGTAAATATATTTTGAATTTTCATTTTTGTTTATTTTTCAATTTTTTGTATTTTTGGCTTTTCGAATAGATTTTGTAGCGTATTTATTATTTAAGAGCCACGCAAACATAGAATTTCCAGCGTAACTGTCATTGATGCAAATGGGATGGTAAGGGACTGGCTATAGTTTCTAGACAACCTCATACTTTTTTGGCATATTGGTTATTTATTACCTTAATTTAAAGCCTTTAAACTTATTTGTTCTTAAATTAATTCCTAATTTAATTTTAACTTCATTCATTTTCAAAAACATCTGTTTAATATATTATCAATGATTCTTCGTAACTTGAGGATATGTTTAGCTTAATGTAAAGAAAATATTAATGAAATTATTTTGTCATGTAAATATCATGATAAATATTAAAATCTCTCTATTTAATCAGCCGATATGTTAACGGAAATATTTACAAAAACCTCTGTTGACATAATAATGCTAAATGGAAAGCCCGCTCGAGAGTAAGTAATAAATATATAGCTCTTGGGGCATAAAAGCCCTTGTGACCAAAAATACAAAAGAAATATTTTCCATAAAAATTCAACTTAAATTTTACATAATTACTTGGCATAAATAATAAACAAAGACATTATCAAACATGCAGTCATTCATATATATTAATTAGTTTAAAAATATGATGTGTATATAACTAAAATAGATCAAATACATCATTATTTGATACAAAATTTCAAAAGGCTTTTTGAGTTATTTAATTTTTTAAAAAACAAAAAATGCATATTAAAGTTGGTAAAACTAGTGAAAGTAAAATATTACCAAAAATAATTAAACTTCATCAACAAATGTACATTTATTCCTAAATTATTGAACGATGATGAAATTTATTTATCACAGCAAATATGGAAAATAATTTTAAATTCGTGACGATTCAAATCAGCTCATTTACGCATACTCATAATACAGTAAATTTCGACACCAAACAAAATCTAAATCAAACAACCAAAAACAACCAGCAGGCCTTTATCCCTCTACTAGTTTATTAACACAATGATTTTGAAAAAAATCAAATATTTAAGACCCTTTTGAAGGTTATACACACTATTGTTTCACACCTGGCGCACATTTTGGTACCCCCTGTACTACTTATTAGATTATAAAGAGTGATATTATTTAATTTATTGAAATAATTAATTATTAATAATTTATATATATTAATCATTTATTTATTTATATTTAATTAATTATTTTAATTAATTTATTTTATTTAATTTATTTTTAATTTAATTATTTTTTATATAATTTAACTTATTTATTATTATTACTAATTTATTTATTTTAATCATTTATTTAATTAATTAATTCTTCTTATTATTTTATTTTATTAATATTATTTTTATTTTAATTATTTATTTATTAATTTTTTTTATTTATTTATTTATTAGTATTTATTATTATTAATATTATTTTATTAATATTTGTATCCTATACCCTTAATCTCGTCTTCATAATTAGACGCATCTAGTAGATTATCTGAAATCATTGCAGGTAAAAGCTTATCTAATTTGCAATTTTTAATTTCTAAGAAGAAGGAATCTGTATCTCCAGCAACAATGTTGATTGAACTGATTTCGATATTTTGATAATTCTAGATATTGAAACTCATGCATTCGAAAACAGTTTGACCAATGTAACTTGGTCTATCTAAACATATTGAATCTTTATCCAATATGGCTGCAAATAAATCATTAGCAATCTTGATGCTTTTTTGTAAAGTTGGCTTCGATGTAATCATTTTTTTTTTTATCACACAATCTTAAATTCATTCTTTTCTTTAAGTTTTCTCCAGTTTTACCATATAGAATATTGTTGAGCTATTTATAATAGTTTTTATCAAGTTTTTGTTGATTCGGCTCTGAGTATCGATTTATTTTCTGAAAATAGGTTCTTATTTAAATCTGATAGTTCAATGAATATTGACAACTTGCACATCTAATAATAAAAATATTTTGAGCAATCGCCAATGCACTACATAATTTTTCTTTGGATTATCGTTAACAGTAATTTTTCTAATTTTGAAACACATTTCTTTTCAGCTGCGATTAGGAAATCATCCAATAAATCATGAATTTCATTCGGAATTTAAAAATCAACCTCCACAGTATATCCATACGACAGCTTTTGTAAGTTCAAATTCTTGCAATCTTCTAAAATACTACGACTAAAATTTCCACAGGATAAACTTTGACTTAAAATACATCCTTATAGGTTATTGATGTCAACATACAATGACTATGTATCTTTAGTAGTGTCCACGTGATGCTTAATAACAAATGTCAAACCACCGCGAATTCCCATTTCATAGGAATTATAAATTTCCATGTCTTGTAATAATTCAATGGGTTTATCCAATGTCATTAATGCCGAATTCCATGACATACAAGGAATACCAAAGAAATTCAAAGGTTCTAATATATTATGAACTATAGATTTCATCCGAAATTGTTGAAAAAAGTCGGCAATCAAGAAAACATTCAATTTCAAAAAATCCATCATGTAATCCAATAAGGTGTTATAGTTTGTTTCTTTCCATATTTTCTTTGCCTTTTGGCATTCATCTTCAGCAACTTCTTCCCAGATAGGTGGTAATTCATACGTGGTCTCCAAAACTTCTAAAGAAGTTTCAAAATTATATGGGAATATTCTTTTTGAGTCAACTATAGTGCCATCTAATACCCATTTTGTTCACTAAAAAATTATCTATTATAAGTAAGCAATAGTTGACCATTTTTTTGCGTTGGAATAATGTATTTTTTGAATCAGTCATCCTATCCAAAATCTTCTATCCAATAATTAAATAAATGACTTGACTAATTTGATTGAACTTGTCAGCTTATAGCGGTTTGAGTATTGTTTACTTCACAATATTTTTGTCCGTCATTTTTTATAATGAATAAATTTACTTTACATGTTCACAATCTTATAACCGCATCATTATGTCTTTATTTTGTTGTTATATTGAATATTTTTCTATAGAATAATGGTTACCTACATATTAGCAACGTCAGTTATGTATCGAGAGTAATTTAGTTGCATATATAACATAAATAGCTAACTGTCGAAACTAGGGCGTTACTATGGATTTATTACTAAGGTATTTAAATTTTAAATATTTCATTAATCAAAATTATTTTCAACAAATTACAAAAAATGAGCAGACCTAATTGAAAATTTTTATTTTGTTTTTTACATATATTAATATTATTTTTGATAATAATAAAAAACAGCAGATGCATCAACTAGTTAAGACATAATGTGAACTAATGGTATATTTTTTAAAATTTAATTTCTAACAATAATATTTTTTAGGAAATTAAGAAAATTTAAAATGCTAGATTTTAGGTTAGGGTTAATAATCGCTTATCTTCAATTTTGATTTGTTTGTTTCGGCTTTTATTCAAATTTCGAATTTTCAGAATTTTGCTCACTATTTTTGAGTATTTTTAAACTTCTCTGCTGAAGTAAAAAACTAAATTTCTTAGTTTTTCATCTTCAATACATTCTATTTCAACGATTATTTTTTTCATTGCAACAACTCCTAAAGAAATCAAATTTTAGATGTTTTAATGTTGGCTCCAGATCAATAATTTTTCTTTTCTTATGTAAATGTTCTTCTATATTTATGAAGCCGTTTTGTACATATTTCTCGAGATTTGAAATTTTCTAAATTGAAATCAAATCCAATAAGTGATCCATTAATTAATTATATTATTAATTAATTAAATAATTAATAAAAACCGGGAAATTATTCTCATCAATCTGCCATTATAATCGTTGTCAAATCTTATACATGGATACAATGATTAATTTATATAACTTTGGTTGTAATAATGTGTAAATGTAACACGCTCAGTGATTTTGCTATTGTAAAATAGATTTAAAAAATTGTTATGTGTTATGGTTTTATGTTGCATAAGGGTATAAACATACTGCATCAATCTAAAGCAAACATATATACTAATCTAACGAATAAAGAGAGCAAAATAATTCCAGATTTTATTGTATGTTACTCATTTTTTTTTTAAAGTACAAATGCCCCCATTTTTGACACGTTACAGTTAGTAGGTTTAATTACTGATCTAGTGTATAAATTTTCAATGCCACTTACATTGGAGAAACTTCCCATCATCTTTGCAGACAGGTTCAGGAAAAATGCCGATTGAGAGGTACAACTGATTTAAAAACTTTTAAAAATGTATACAAAAACTTTCATAATAAGTAGGAAAGAATTTTATGTGAAGCTTTAGTAATTAAATCACTATCCCTAAAATAAATGTTCAATCAGAAATACATTTATTTAGATAATTTAATAAAAATCCTTAAATCATAACTATTACATCATTCTTACTTATGTATATAACATTTGAAAAAGATGTCATGCGGATGATGAGGATAATTTCCTCGAAATATATTTGGTTTATTTGGCTTTCTTGTGTTGTTATTAATAATAAGTCATTTTTTAAATATTTAAATAATTAATTAATAACATAACATATAACATAAATTTAACTATTACGTAATCACTATTGCTATTAATAAACTAGTTTTTCAAATTATATTTTTCGAATGGTTTATATTACGTTTTTAAAAATAAATTCCGGTTAACAATCACTTCAAATGTCCCTTCAAAGCAATTCTACCGTTGATGAGCCCGACTCTACAAATCATTTCAATATAGAGCGCACTGGCAATGCAAACTGTCAATTACGGAATAATAATCTTCTGAGATTCGAGTGATTTTTACACTAATTTATTTCATTGAATTTAATAAAATATCATAGACTTCACAAATATTAATTATAAAAATCATAATAATAATAATAATAATAATAATAATAATAATAATAATAATAATAATAATAATAATAATAATAATAATAATAATAATAATAATAATAATAATAATAATAATAATAATAATAATAATAGTAATAATAATAATAATTATTATTATAATAAAAATATAATATAAACATAAAAATATAAACATATATATACTAGCTTACCCATCGCGCGTTGCTATGATCTCAAAAGAAAGAAATTCAAGGAAAAAAAATAAACTTTATATATTTTAATATTATTTATTTATTTATTTGAGTGCTTTCGGATACATAATATTTTTTGTTTTTTCATCCTATGTATATACGAATAAATCGGAAGGTTTTCCCACCCTGAAGTGGTCACATATAGTTGTCCATGTGAGAAGAACGGATTTTCCAAATATATTCCGCACAATTCGAGCGATTGTCCTTGTGCTTTGTTTATGATCATTGCAAAAGCGAGTCGCACCGGAAACTGTAAACGTTTAAATTCAAATAGCATATCTGTTGGGACCATTGGAATTCGTGGTAAAAATACATCTTCCTCCTTGAATTCGCCGTTCAAAATTGTGGCTTCGATGATATTTTTCATAATTATTTTTACCGAAAGTCTCGTACCGTTACCAATTTGTGGTGGATTGATATTTCGGAGAAGAATGATAGGCACTCCAATTTTCAATATGTAAATGTCCACTGGAATTTTTTTTAATTTTTAACCGGTAAACAAATGCACATAAATGAATAAATAAATATTTAATTTATTTGATATTCAAAATTTAGTATATAATTACATATTACATAATTTTAAAAATTTTCAATCTAGTAAAATTAAAATAAATATTCAAATTTAAATAATTTAGGTTACTGCATTTTTGCCAGTAGTATGTAACATAATAATAATTTATAATTGTTATCTGTAGCGACTTATAATTGTTTTTAAATATTTATTGTAATTAAAATATTTAGTTTAACCCATGCCGTACCAAGCAGGTCAAAATGACTGGCTTGGTAGGCGACGTTCTAAAAAGGCTTGGTAAATGGCGGGTTAATTAGAATATTTAATTATTGAAAAAATAATTTGTTTCAATAAATATAAATAATCCATAATATTGAGTTGGTTTTTGGTGCCTGAAAATGACAATTAAACTGTTGAAATATACCGTACGAAGAGTATTTTATTGGAGTTTCTTTTAACAATAATAATAATAATAATAATAATAATAATAATAATAATAATAATAATAATAATAATAATAATAATAATAATAATAATAATAATAATAATAATAATAATAATAATAATAATAATAATAACAATAATAATATTAATAATAATAATAATTACCATTTCATCTTTAATGCAGTGAAGAACATATTTTTCATTTATCGTTTTTGGTATTCATGAATTTTGTTAATATTTTCAGGGAAAATAAGAATGAGTTTGAAAAAAGAAAATTTGGCTAGACGATTTTGTAATTTATTCAAGTCGAAAAAAGGTTAAGATGGCTACAATGGAAAATTGGGAATATTTTTCATTAAATTTTCTCCGTGAAAACCAGGACGCAATCGATCATATTAAAGTTATATAAATGACTTTATTTCAAAATTAATTAATCGACTTTTTAAATTAAAGAATTTATTAAATTTTGTGGAATAAATAATTTTAATTCAATTTTTAGTTCGTGAGAATTTGATAATGCATTTTCCAAATTGTTAAATTTTTCTAGATTCGTGATTTATTTTTCTATTTATGGTCAACCGATATTTCAGAATTTTTCACTGGGATTTTCACAGAGCTTTAGGCATCAAATTCAATGTTTATAGACTGGATTTTAATATTGGTTTTCACAAATGATAATGAAAAATATTTTATTTTATCAACGTTTTTTAGTATCTATTATATAGAATATTTAGGTAAACATCCTAAATTTCTTTAAATGATATACCAACTATAAATAGGATGGAGGTGAGCTATTTTGAATATTTATAAAATATATCATAAATTACATTGGTTTTCACTAAATAATGCTACAAATCGCCATAAAAATTACAAAATATGACATACTCTTGTGGACTCCTATACTTTTCTGGATGTAGGACTGGGAGCATACCTATATTCCAATTTTTTAGGCATATATTCCAGTACTTTATTTTGACTGCCGAAAGTAATCCGCCAATGACATTTCCTGTGGGTATATAAATGTTAAATATTTGAGACAAAATACACTTAAGACTAAATCAAAATGAATAAAATGATGCTGGGACAGAACTGACAAATCAAAATTTTTGTTAAGATTGCTGTGAAAATAATTTAAAATCAAACTGAGTAAACATCAGGTAATACAAAATAAATAGAAATGATCACAATAGATATATCAAAAATTAAATAAAAGATAAACAGAGTACAAAATATATTACAAGGAATAGATAAATCCAACAAATAGATGTGAAAAAATAAGTTAAATTTCAAAGAAAAACATTCAAGTATTTATTTATTTCATTTTCACTATTGATATTCTTACCTTTCCAAATTCATTCATTTGTTTTTCAGTTATTATTAATTTTCAGTTATATATTAAATTTTTCATTTAACACAAATATTTCCAATTGCTTTATTTTACTTTGAAAGCCACTGAAGAAAATTTGAGTTTAAACAAAAATATTGATCTATAGTCGAAAACTAAATAAAGTCGCTTTTATTGTGTTGTTTTTAATATCTGATAGTTGTGTAATTCCAGCTTCTTGCTTCATTTATTAGAGAGAATTCACCAATCGGAAAATAAGATGTCTTTTCAAAGTTGAATGAATTATTTTTCGGAATATCAGATTTCAATTTTTGAGCTTTTTCAAGGAAAGAAAAATAATATAATTTTTAAATAATAATTATATTAATCCTATAACGCATGAATTCAAAATTTTTGAAAATTGAGACACTTAACCTCAACCGAACAGTCTATAAAAACATTGCCGTTATAATGCGTAACTCGTGGTATGCATAGAAACTAATAAAGTGTGACGATATCATCAACATCATCAAGGCTCTGAAAATTTTATATTTTTGGTACTAGATAGTAGTGGGATGTGTCACCGCTGGATCAACCCCTGGAAGGGGCAGGGATTGGGTAAAGTAGAGAATTATTAGTTATTTATTATTACAATTTTCATTGTAATAATATTTAATTCAAAAGGAAACATTTCATTTGTCATTATTGGAAAGCTTCAGAGCAATTAATTCGCCGCCAAAACCATAAATAATAATTGAACACTTTCAATAAATCAAAATAAATTACAAATTTAGCTTATTCAGAAATTGTCAAATATTTCGGAAAGTAAAACAACTTCAATATAAAACCGAAAAATGTGCAAATTATCGATAATAATCATAAATCAATGCTACAGTTCAGTTCCACTCAGAATTCCCGGGCCTTTGATTAATTGTTTTACTATTTACTTCATAAATCTGCTGATCTGAGGACATTCAAACAATTCTATTTTAGGGAAATTTTATGATAATTTTTAGTAATGAAATATCAAGTTTTAGATGATATTTAACATTTCCTATTCAAACAATTCTATTTTGAGATTTTTAACATTTACACTTACAGTTTCTATATAAATTGAACTATAATTAAAAATCTAATAATTTAAATTGGTTATAAAATTAACAAAAAATTATGTAAAATAAAAATAAATTAATTGTTGTTGATCGGTATCAATAAATTTATAGATTTTAGCTTTTATTTTGATAAACAAGAAATATATTCCATTTCCAAAACATAATCTTTCAATAAATTTTAATTTTTGAAATCATTAAAGATTTTATAATTTGGTTCCATCTGATTCATTTATACCTGATGAAGATTATGAACCTGTTGAAATCCATAAGTGATGTTCGAGTCGGGGTCATGTTTATATTATTAACCCTATAACGTCGAGAAGGACGTTTTCGTGACATTTCATTAAAACGTATCAAGAGTAGTGGGATTAAAATTCCATTTGTTGACTTGTTACTGACTTGTCATTTTCAATGAAAATTTAATTAACTTTTAATAAATTTGTTTACAACCTTCAATAGATAAGGTTGTAATTGGCAAAAATAAAATAATTTTAGGCTATTTAAATTAATTAGAGCTTTTAGGGAAATTTTATGATAATTTTTAGTAATGAAATATCAAGTTTTAGATGATATTTAACATTTCCTATTAAATTTTGAATCATTTTTATTTTGTGAATTTTAAGTTTTCTGTTGAATTTTAATGGATTTGGGGGACTATTATGTTTTTGTAGAAATTTTTGAAGAAATGAGGGTAAATCTATAATTTTAGAAGCACTTAATTTCTTGATAATTTAATAGATTTAACTTGATTTTAAGATTATTTTAAATAAAAGTTTATTTTAGGAACAAAATGTTTATGAAACATCTATTTAAGATAATTATTTGCCAATTAGAATACAATTTGACTGATAGATTTTGATTAGTAAATGATATTTAATTATAATTTTATGATCTATTTTAAAAAGTTGAAAGTATGTAAAGCTTTTCAGAGGATTATTGGGCAGGGATTAATGTATTTTACAGTAAATTACAATCAACTTTTGGAATACACAGAGACAAGATTTAACTTAAATTTATTGTTAATTAAACCAAACTTTTATCAATTCAGTTGATTTTTAAAAATATTTTAGTGAAACTTAGAAAGAATAAAATATCTTTGAGATAAGGGGTCGATTATTTACTTTCATTTTCAATTTTATTGATTTCATAGATATCAATCACAAAAGTAGTATAATTTAGAGATTTTTAAGGGGATACTCAGTGTGGTTATCAGTATACATATGAAAATACTTATGAAAGATTATAAACCTGTTGAAATCCATAAGTGATGTTCGAGTCGGGGTCATGTTTATATTATTAACCCTATAACGTCGAGAAGGACGTTTTCGTGACATTTCATTAAAACGTATCTAGAGTAGTGGGATGCGTCACCGCTATTTCGTGTCACCACTGGATCAACCCCCCTGGGCGAGGGTAAAAATGTTTTTTTCTAAGTCAAAAAGCAGAAAAAAATTTTAAGACAAAGACAATGACTCATTCAAGGTCATTGGATGAGTCATTATGAATTCTCAAGGTCATTGGATGACCCATCAAAAATTTTCAAGGTCATTCAATCAAAGACCATGACTCATTCAACTGATTGGATGAGTTATAATAATTTTTCAATGTAATTTAAAATTTCTCAAAGTCACTCAAAAATTTTCAAGGTCATTGGATGACTCATAACAATTTTTCAACGTCCTTTAAACAAAGACCATGATTCATAATATAAATATATATGTATATATATATTATATATATATATTTATTTTTTATTTTTATTTTATATACTTTAATTATTTGTTTTAATAAAGTCAATATTTTATTTTTTTTTTAATTATATCCTTATTAAATTAAATTGTTTTTTTTAATGAAGTGAATAAAATAATTAATTATTATTTTATTTTCATTTAATTATTTATTTAATATCATTTTTATTTAATAAATTATTTATTTTATATTATTATTATTATTATTATTATTAATATTATTATTATTATTATTATTATTAATATTATTGCTATTATTATTATTATTATTTTTATAATTATTATTATTATTATTATTATTATTATTATTATTATTATTATTATTATTATTATTTTATTATTATTATTATTATTATTATATTTTTATTTTTATTATTATTATTATTTTTATTATTATTATTATTATTATTGTTACTATTATTATTTTTATTTTTATTTTTATTATTATTATTATTATTTTTATTATTATTATGATTATTATAATTATAATTATAATTATTATTATTAATATTATTTTTATTATTATTATTATTATTATTTTTATTATTCTTCGAAATATTTATTAAAATAAATAATATTTTTATAAATGTTAGTATTACTATTATTTTTAACAATATTAATACAAATAATACCATAAAAATTTGTAAAACATATATGTACAAGTTTTTTCATTAAAATAAATTCCACAAAATACATTTATATTATTATCATCATTATTATTATTACAAGTTAATATCATCAATTTAGTGTCATTTGAACTATTTTTATTTTTATATCTTGTTATTTGGTTGTTGATCTTCCTTAACTCTTTTCCTCAATGATGGAAACCATAAAAAGAAACAAATAAAATTAATCAATGTTAATAATAATGATAATAAATAACACAAAAAGAAATAAATAAAATTAATCAAAGTTAATAATAAAGTTAATAAATACAATTTTGAGACAAGATTTAAATTTAATTACTCAGAGCTCAGAATAGTACTGCCACTTTCGAGATTATTAATACAACAAGTTATTATTATTCTAAATCTTTATTAAAATGTTAATACAAATAATACCATAAAAAGTCGATAAAACACAAATTTACAAGTATTTTCAAGTATTTTCACTAAAATAAATTCAACAAAATACATTATTATTATTACAAGTTAATATTATTCGAAATCTTTATTACAATTATTAATATTTTTTATTACTTTTAACAATGTTATTATCATTAATTCTATATTAATTTTTATTATACTAATAAAATGCTGATAAAACGCAAATAAAGCTTTATAAATCTTATCGCAAATTATAATATTTTTATTAAACTTAAGTTTTTAACAATAACTTTTATTAAATTTGTTAGTTCTTCAACTAAAAATTTTTAAAGAAAATAGTACTTATCAATTAAAAAATTAATTAAATTAACTAAGTTGTAAAATAATTGAAAAAATTTATTAGGTAATTTTTTAAAATTTTATAAGGTTGTTTGGTAATTGTTCTAGGTACTTGTTGAATAAAAATAAGTGTATGTTATCGACTGTCACAGTATTTAATCATACAATTTCTCTTCATTCCTGTAAATAATCATAATGTTGGACGTACAGGAGTTTTAAACTAAGGTATTATTCATCTCATTGATCTGACCTTCACTTGCAGGTCCTAGGGATAATTTTCCTGATACGCCGCACGATTTTGATAACCATTGCGCACCCATGACCGAAATCATGTTGGAACTGTGCACAATAGCCGAATGCCATTCGAGCAGGTGAGCGTTGCTACCAACACTACTCCTCGAAGGACCTTCGTATTTCCCGGATTATTAGCTGCCGCTGGAAGGACTTACGCTTATGCCTGTCTACCCCTATCTAGCTCCTACTTTTACCCTGATCACGGAGAAGAGATCATGGAGAATGGTTATGCCTAACACGCGCCTGCAAACCCTTTTCGAACCCCCGTTGCCGTCGGTGCCTCATCTCTCGTAATATAAATTAAGTGGAATAATGTATAACAGAAAGAAGAATAAAACAAGATTTCAGGAACACCATAAATAAACTATATTGACCAAAACAAAATATACCATTAAGTCACTACATGGAACAATAAACGACAAAACATTAAAATCACAAATGTCACCGACCACCTGCGAGCCCCGGAATCTCGAATTCCCGATACGGGGGCGGCAAGTCGTCGATCCGATATGTATCCTCTGCGGCTCTCGTTTCCCGGAAACGCTCTTCTTCTCGACGGCGTCGATCCCGACGTCGCCTGTTCCGGTTTGGCCTGTGGCGAGCCGTAGAGATGGCAGAGTTCGCCGTGATTTCTGCTGGCGGAGGGTTTAGAGAGGACGGAGGGTTGACGACTGAAGAAGAGATGTGGACTGTTGTAGCTGGGAGATCCTTGATGTTGGGGAGATGATGGGCCGGGATGATACCGAGTTGACCGGCCCGGACACTCCCTGGGACGTGAGTTCGAAGCTCTACGTCTGTGAATGCCTGTCGGAGTGCCATCGACTGTTCGCGTATCAGTAGTCGCTGGCTGCGTGACTCGACGATTAATTCGTCACGCGCCTGAGTGAGCCGGAAGATCTTCTGCCTGAGCTCCCTGACGGTTTCTGGCGGAGCCCAGGTACCCTTCATTCTCTCGTATTTAGCCTTGAGATCATTGTGTTGTTGTTTTAGGTCTTCGTATTTATGCCGGACAGCTACTATGGATGGGGGCAGTCTGGGAATTCTTGACGGATTGGTTGATTCAATATTTTTGTCCATGCTATAAAGAAGAAAAAGAGAAGAGTTAAAAAATGGAGATTATCGAGAGATGAAGTAAGTAGATGGGAAGTTCGGGATGGGATTTTTAATATTTATTTAACAAGGGGCTTCCTGTTTTAATTAGTTTCCTACCCCGTGACCCTATGCGACGTGGGTCTACCTCAATCTTACTACATTATCGTCCCTCAGTTAGTTTTATGGGGGTAATTAGAGGCTATCTCAGCTGGTTGCGATTCCTATCCACCCGATTCGATTTACAGGGTGTGTTAGATTAATAGATCTTAATGATCCTAAAATTGATAATAACATGACCGAACTAAAAGCCCTATGATCTAGTAAAATGGTAATCCGATACTTAAAACACTCTTTACTATATTTTGGTCCATAGTGTTGTCATACAATGTTCGTTTGAGGTTCACTCTAAGTATCGAGTACATTTTAGTTGGAAGCGTTACGGTGGGATGACTGGATTTTTATAAAACCTACGTTCGGATTAATACCGTAAAGGGGTAAGATTTGTTAGAGATATGCAAGGTCTCGCGCAATATAGATTCTGTCCGCTAATATTATAATGAATAAATCCCACTATTATATTTCGAGGGTTTGGGGTTTAGAGTTTGCAATACTGAACATACCCGCGGAAAATCCCTGCGTCAGCAACTCGGAATTGACTTCTTTTTTCGAACAAGTCGAGTTATCGCCTGCCAACTGCTTTAATTTCATATTTTTAGGAACTAAGTTCATTTAATAACCAAATTTATAAAGATCCACATGTTCGATTTATTATCAGGACAGTAATTAGTCTACAATTTAACTGAGTTTATCTAAAATTAAATTCGTAACTAAGTTCAACTAACTATTTGGCAATACTTAACTTGTAATTTAACCCAGTTTATTAAAATTAAAATTTACAAAACTAGTACGTTCAACTAATTATCCTACAATAAATATTTTATAATTTAATTAAGATTATTTAAAATTAACTTTACAAAAATTTATAAGCTTAATTAATTAGACGGCAATAACCAGTTTATACTTTGACTATGATTATTTGAAATTAACTTTATAAGATTTAATAAGCTTAATTAACTAGACGACAATAACTAGCTTATACTTTGACTATGCTTATTTGAAATTAACGTTACAAGATTTAATAAGCTTAATTAATTAGACGACAATGACTAGAGTATAATTTGACCATGATTATTTAAAATTAACTTTACCGGATTCAATAATTTAAACTAATTCTTTGACAATGGCTAGTCCATAACTTAGTTAAGTTTATTTGAAATTTGATTTACAAAAATTTACAAGTTTAGTCCCGTTATATTCAATACTTGAAAAATACCTAGATTATAATTTAACAAGAGAAAATACCTTTATTTAAAAACAAAATAAGTAGTCACTTAGCGAGTGAATTTTTTATTGGAAATTTTGTGCAAACCTGAAAGGTAAACTCATTGTTACTTGTTGGTTAAATTATTGACATTTTTAGAAATAATTAATTGGCTGAGAATGGAGATTTTATCTTAAAAACAATTTATAGGGACTTACAGATTTTTCCAGTGAGTAGCGAACTCGAAAAAGTTCCAAGAATTACCCAAAATATAAATGTTGTTGACAGCTAGAAAAATTTATGGATCTGAATTTGTGCTAACTCAAATAGAATTGGATTCTCAACTTTCTTGTCTGTGCATGTCAATGTGATTGGTCAATGTGTATATCTCATCTCAGAGTTCAGTCAGCCATGAAAATTGTGGATTTTAGAGCGTCAGATTTATTGAAATTTCTACTGTAGTCAGATTTTTGGAATTTTATCGTCTCACTCTCCTAGCTATGCGGACTCCTAGTTCAAATACCAGATGATTTTTACAAACGTTTGTGGCAGATATTTCGTTCATTCTGCGTCAGTTACTCCTTGGAGACATTGATCATTTAGGAATTCTCTACTTCAATTTCATCGGTCAGGATAGATTATTAGTGCTACACTCGTGTACTATGGGACATCCGTCGAAGAGTGGTGAAAATTTGTATCGATTTATTTCTAATTTTTAATTCTAAATAAATTATGATGTTATTATTTCTTTCCTATCATTTCTGAATTTTTATGTAGATTTTCGGCTAACATTAACCTAAATCTTATCCCTGCTACCCGTTATTCGCTCGTGAATTTTTGTTCGAAAGATGAAAAAATTTCTCTGATCAACCCGTGATCTTGCTTAATTTCCCTCTAACTAGAGTTGTTCACACTTCCCGAGATTTTAAAACGATAATAAAAAACGATCGTTTTTAACGACGGCGCCCTGCGTAGCGGTCCTGTGCACAAGGCCAGACCCGACTGCGGACTGCCGAGGGGTTCACGAGGCATGACACACGAGCTCAACTAAGGGTTTTCACCCACTAGCCGGCACGCGGTCCGTCCCATGAACCGTCTATTGCAATACTATAACTATATATAATTTTAATGGTCGAACTATAAATATAGATATATGAGGTTATTAAGATGAATTAACAAAACATTACGCATCAAGAAGTTTAATTTTTGAAAAAGAACATATTATTATCATCATAATACATGAAAATCTACAAATGACAATGAAAAATTCCTTACTCTCTTTAAAATTGACGATTCTGTATGACGTTCAAATTTTTCAGTGAAAAGTATAAGATTAAAAGTAATGAAATTCATCACTGTATTTATACTATTTTCATGCATGTGTGCGACCAATAGGCGGTTTTCTGCCATTTTTAGGGCTTTTTAATTATTTTATTACTTTAAAATTATTTTTTGTATATTTTTATTTATTTTTTGGTATATAATTTATTTTATGTTTGGATTTTATTTTTATCATTATTTTCTTGTAATATTATTTTTAGCCCTTTTTATTTGTTTTCCGGTCGCCACTTCTGCCTATGTTTTTTCTAAACCTTATTTTGCAAGGTTTTGGCAGTTTATTTTATTTCTTTGTATGTTTCTTTTTGCATCTGTAGGCATTTTTCCGAATTTTAATTAATTATTTGTTTTATTTAATTTTTGTTGTTTTTATTTTGTTTTAATTACTATGTTATTTATTGATTTTTAGTATCTTTGTGCGGTGCATGTTTATGTACAGTGATTCGTTCCATTACTTCCACTCTTTGACCTTAATTTTTTTTTTTAAATTGTGGCTCTGAGTCCAACAGTAAATATTTAAATTATTTATAAAATTGTCAATAAAAACATAAATAATAGGTAACAAAAAACTTTTAAATACTAGCCAATTTTAGTTTTTAATTTAATTACAAATATAATAATAAAATCAAATAAATACTTACTTGTATACAAATAGTTACATGAACCAATCAATTTCTTAGAACTGAAATCTTATCGATATATTCTGATTAACCTTAAATCAATGAAAAAAAAGTAACAATTTTCATAAGTATTTTATAAATTCAACCAACTCAATCCCCTTAAAAATACTGTAAATTCGCCTCTCAACCAATCATTCCTCTTCAAATGTCATTTTTCACTCCATTATACCAACTATATTCATAATTTTCATAAAAGCATATCAAGTAGATAATATTTTCCTTTTGAATACCAATATTCATCCCAGTATATTCCTTCAAAAATATTATAAATTCCTCTCTTGACCAATCATTTTCAATCAAATAACAATATTTCCAGCCATATTCAATATTTTTCATAAAAAATCATAAAATAACCCTATTAGATAATATTTACCCTTTAAATAACAATATTTAACCAACTCAAATACCTTAAAAATGACAACAAACTTGTTCTTAATCGACTATTTCTCACTAAAGTAAATTACATTCTTGACCAATCATTTCCCATCAAATAACACTTTCCCTTACTCTAGCAACCATATTCATTATTTTTTATACAAATCACCCTTTAAATAACGATATTTAACCGACTCAGTACCTTAAAAATATCAACAAATCTGTTCTTAATCGATTATTTCCACTTAAAAGATCATAAATTCTCTTCTTAGCCAATTGTTTCTACCTAAAATAAATTAAAATTTACTCTCAACCAATCATTTTTTTTTAAATGACAATATTTAAATTCCTTTAGCTATATTCATTATTTTTCATAAAAATCACCGACTTACATCAATATTCAGTCGAAAAAATTTCTTGAAATCCACTTAAATGATCATAAATGAATCTCTTGACCAATTATTTCTCTTTAAATGACAATATTTTCAATCGCTCAACAAATTTACATATATATTGATATATATCCAAACAAATCCCCCTAAAAATATTATAAATTCCTCCTCTATATTCTCCATTTAGAAAATATTTACCCTTTGAACACAGATATTCAACCAACTCAATCCCCTTAAAAATATCAACAAACGTTCTTAATCGATTATTTCCAGTTAAAATATCATAAATTCCCCTTTTGACCGATCATTTCCCCTTAAAATAAAATTTACTATCAGCCAATTATTTCTCTTCAAATGACAATATTTCCCATGTTAATTCATTATTTTTTCATAAAAATCCACATTTAGATAATATTTAGCATTAAAATAACAATATTCAACCGACTCAATCCTCTTAAAAATATTATAAAATTTACTTTTAACCAATCATTCCCCTACAAATGACAATTTCCTCCACAGCACCAATGATATACATATTTTTTCGTAAAAACCTACAAAATCGATAATATTTATTCCTTTAAAATTATATATTTAACTCCTTAAAAATCTATCATTTGGATCATATTTACCATATATATTCAAACAATCAAATTCCCTTAAAACTATCATAAAAATCTATATTTTACAAATAGAAAATAATTTTTCTTTAAACTATTATAATATTGATTTCGATACCCAACATTTTTCATCAAAACTCATCACAATTTCATTCTGGCAACAAATTCAAGCAAATAAAAATTCATCGAAAATGACTAAAATCGAATAAAATCTATGTTTTCCACATAAATTAAATTTCACTAAATTATTGTAAAATCACAAAATATATATCATATTGCTCAAATAGTTAAAATTAATCACTAAATCAAGTATAAATTCAATAAAGATTACCAGTCAACCATTAAAGATAATTCAATGATAAATTAATGAAATGTCACGAAAACGTCCTTCTCGACGTTATAGGGTTAATAATATAAACATGACCCCGACTCGAACATCACTTATGGATTTCAACAGGTTCATAATCTTTCATAAGTATTTTCATATGTATACTGATAACCACACTGAGTATCCCCTTAAAAATCTCTAAATTATACTACTTTTGTGATTGATATCTATGAAATCAATAAAATTGAAAATGAAAGTAAATAATCGACCCCTTATCTCAAAGATATTTTATTCTTTCTAAGTTTAACTAAAATATTTTTAAAAATCAACTGAATTGATAAAAGTTTGGTTTAATTAACAATAAATTTAAGTTAAATCTTGTCTCTGTGTATTCCAAAAGTTGATTGTAATTTACTGTAAAATACATTAATCCCTGCCCAATAATCCTCTGAAAAGCTTTACATACTTTCAACTTTTTAAAATAGATCATAAAATTATAATTAAATATCATTTACTAATCAAAATCTATCAGTCAAATTGTATTCTAATTGGCAAATAATTATCTTAAATAGATGTTTCATAAACATTTTGTTCCTAAAATAAACTTTTATTTAAAATAATCTTAAAATCAAGTTAAATCTATTAAATTATCAAGAAATTAAGTGCTTCTAAAATTATAGATTTACCCTCATTTCTTCAAAAATTTCTACAAAAACATAATAGTCCCCCAAATCCATTAAAATTCAACAGAAAACTTAAAATTCACAAAATAAAAATGATTCAAAATTTAATAGGAAATGTTAAATATCATCTAAAACTTGATATTTCATTACTAAAAATTATCATAAAATTTCCCTAAAAGCTCTAATTAATTTAAATAGCCTAAAATTATTTTATTTTTGCCAATTACAACCTTATCTATTGAAGGTTGTAAACAAATTTATTAAAAGTTAATTAAATTTTCATTGAAAATGACAAGTCAGTAACAAGTCAACAAATGGAATTTTAATCCCACTACTCTTGATACGTTTTAATGAAATGTCACGAAAACGTCCTTCTCGACGTTATAGGGTTAATAATATAAACATGACCCCGACTCGAACATCACTTATGGATTTCAACAGGTTCATAATCTTCATCAGGTATAAATGAATCAGATGGAACCAAATTATAAAATCTTTAATGATTTCAAAAATTAAAATTTATTGAAAGATTATGTTTTGGAAATGGAATATATTTCTTGTTTATCAAAATAAAAGCTAAAATCTATAAATTTATTGATACCGATCAACAACAATTAATTTATTTTTATTTTACATAATTTTTTGTTAATTTTATAACCAATTTAAATTATTAGATTTTTAATTATAGTTCAATTTATATAGAAACTGTAAG
Source organism: Schmidtea mediterranea (assembly GCA_022537955.1). Lineage (NCBI taxonomy): Eukaryota > Metazoa > Platyhelminthes > Tricladida > Dugesiidae > Schmidtea > Schmidtea mediterranea. Next base: position 162,631,169 of record CM039680.1, read on the forward strand.
TGTAAATGTTAAAAATCTCAAAATAGAATTGTTTGAATAGGAAATGTTAAATATCATCTAAAACTTGATATTTCATTACTAAAAATTATCATAAAATTTCCCTAAAATAGAATTGTTTGAATGTCCTCAGATCAGCAGATTTATGAAGTAAATAGTAAAACAATTAATCAAAGGCCCGGGAATTCTGAGTGGAACTGAACTGTAGCATTGATTTATGATTATTATCGATAATTTGCACATTTTTCGGTTTTATATTGAAGTTGTTTTACTTTCCGAAATATTTGACAATTTCTGAATAAGCTAAATTTGTAATTTATTTTGATTTATTGAAAGTGTTCAATTATTATTTATGGTTTTGGCGGCGAATTAATTGCTCTGAAGCTTTCCAATAATGACAAATGAAATGTTTCCTTTTGAATTAAATATTATAACAATGATAATTGCAATAATAAATAACTAATAATTCTCTACTTTATTAAATTATTTTATCGGTAATTAATAATAGTAAAATAATTTATTTATTTGTATATGAATAAATTTATCCGTAATGTTAGTGTAGCATTAAATTAACAAGTCATGCTAGAAAATGGTTATATATATATATAAAATTTTACCATCATTCATTTAATTTTTATCATTATCACCACTGATTGAATATTTTCGATATGTTAACTTTCATTTTCATATAATTATAGATTAATAAATAACAGAAATTGTTTGTAATCACAGTGAGTTTTTTAATATGGTTTTTGCTGAATGAAATTCCTATTTACTATAAAAATTATATTAGATTTTTAGACCTTACAAACTTACTCTGGGTTACTTCTGTCTGACCTTAATAACTATTCATTTAAGTGTTGGGCTATAAGCCATGGTTAAAACAAAAATTTTATAAAATTTAATTTTTTTAATTGCTGCTGGTATTTCAATAGTTCCTGGTCTTTTAAATAGTTTAATTTTTTTAATATGAAATTGGCGCAAATGATTTTTATGATGTTTATAAAAGTCTAAATAGGGAATGGATTGGGAAGTTATGCATATGGGGCATATAAAGTAAATGGAATTATAGTATTTTTGACCATATTACTCTTCCATTTTTTTGTGACTTTTTTTACTATGAACTTTTAATTGACAACAATTGGGGTATAATTTACCTAGTAATAAAAATTATTTAATTATTTATTAAATTATTAAAATAAATGTGGAAGAAGTATTTGACCAATAAAAATTGATTATTTACTATAAATAAAATTAATTTTGTATGAAAAAATATCGAGAATGTCTAAAGTATATGAAATACTCCTAGAAGATAATAGTACAGCTGTTATTGGGATGACATTTAAGCCTCCTGTTCAATACCTTCAATACAGTATGAACTATTTAAATTTCCCTATTACATATACATTCAAAGTAATATTTATTTTAATTTAATTTGATTAATTATTTTTTTAGGAATAGGTTAATTTAAAAGCTTATTATTACAATATTATGATTGGAAATATTGTAGAGGGAGATCGAAAAAATATTTCAGATTTTCTCCATTTGTTGAATAACGATATGGTTTTTAATGAAAAATTTTCATTTATTAATTGTGAAAGCCAATTGAAGGAACAAGTACAGGATAATAAAAAATATAAAATTCGGATAATTATTAAAGGATTCAAGATTAACAAATCTATTATCAAAACTATTTGGAAAATACAAAATGTTATTGAATAAATTTATATCTTTTGTAAAGTCAAGTTTTGTAGAGTTTTATAATTTGTAACTAACAGTAAACTAAACATGTCATTTAAAAAAAAACCAAGAGTTTACCTCGAGTATCTATAATTTTAAAACATTTTTGATTAGTTATTGAATAATTATTATAAAAAATTTAATCTCTTATAATATCTCTTATAATATTAATAATAATAATAAGTGTTAGGTCTTCACATGAAAAAAATCAAGGGGTTTGGCTTATTTTGATTAAATATATATATATATATAATATATATATATATATATTACTATAAAAAAAACAATTAATACATACATTTTCTTTGATAAATTCCATCGTCCTCTTGAGAATCAGAGATTGGTAAATTTCTATCTAAAAATTATTAGATCAATTAATTGATAAATTAAAATTATTACTTGACTCGCTATTTGTCAGTATTGGTTGATAATTGGGATAATCTAATAATAAAGTAAAATTGTTTTAATAAAAATTTAAAATCTTACAGAAATTTGCATTTTGAAATTCTCCAACATTTTGAGCCGGACTTTGATTAAGTTATTGATAATTGGGATAATCTAATAATAATTAAAATTGCTTTAATAAAAATTTAAAATCTTACTAGAATTTTGATATTGATCTCCTCCATTGATTTGAGGATGATAAAATTGTGGATTAATTATACCTAAAGAAATATTAAATCAATTTATTAAAAATGAAAATCTTACTGAAATTTTGATAATTATTTTCTACATTTACAATTTGAGGATAATTTTGTTGCTAATATCCTCCATATATTTCTGGATAAATATATTCTTCAAAATTTTGGGGATAAATTCCATCGTTTTGATAATCTAATAAATTATCTAAATTTGATTTAATTTGATTTAATAAAAAATTTTAATTACTTGTTAAGTTTTCGTAATTACTGTTGTTCATTTTCTAAATTACATAATAATATTAATTAAAAATTTAAAAGAAAAATTAAACTTACAAATTAAACTGGTTTGTAAATTATGACAAATTGTAAAAATTTTTATCGTTATATTCAAATGTGTATTTATTTTTTTCTACCTATCAAAATCAACATACCACCACACCAACACATCTCCACTTGTATCAATCAACACTCATTACCAATCAACATGTACACAAAATCACATTAGGAAATAAATACAATGATAGAATAAAGATTTATTTAGAGAACATCGATTTTAACCAAGCTAAACAATGTTGGCCACAAGTTTTTGTCAACAGATTCTGATATCGAATTCGATTGTATTCAATTGGCATCAACATTGATTCTAGTTTTGATATCAATAAAAGGGGATAATAGAATCCTATCGGATCAAATACATATAATTTATCTGGTTTCACATAAACAGCGAGCCAATGTTCTCCACCGAGACTAGCAGATTGATTATTTACAATCAAAGCTTTGTTGATATTGATATATGGAATTTTGTCCAATGGAAAAACACCAATAAAAGTTTTCCCAATTAGTTTTTTAGCAATAGTTTGTATCTGAATAGAACTAAAATTAATTAAATTACTTACTTTATTTTTAACTATAACTAATAATACTTTGGTTTATAGTTTGTTCAACAATGTTTGTCAAACAAAATCAATCAAACAAGTACTGTACGGCTTGATGTGATTTGAATTTCTTTTTCAAAAACTCCGTATACAAGTACTGATACAGATTCGGTTATTGGATTTTCAAATTTTATATCCAATCGTAAATTTCCACTTTGAGGTAACTGACTTTGATTAAGATCAAAATCAGGTGCCAATACAAATGTAAAAAAGGGATATTTATTTTTAAAGTTTGACAAGGTAATACCACAATTCATATTTGTATTAAGATAACCCATATCTTTAACAATACTTTCATTAAACTAGAATTATAATTATCATTGGCAAAATCTTGATTATATTTTTCACGATAATCATTTCCTTTACTTAATGTTAAAGACTTAACATTAAAGTGTTGAAATATTGAAAATATTTCCAAATACGATCCTCCATATCTTTTATTCCCTTGGAAAGCAACAAGAATAAAATTTGGTAGTCGTCTATCACCAAATATTTGTTCCTTATAAAATGAAGATGAACCCATTGGCAATGAAAATTGAACGACTTCCTTACTTTTCATTCGATAAATTGCATTTCTATTAGCAAGCCCAATTTGATGACCAGCTAAAACTGACGGTTCAACATGAACTCTTCTAACCATTAACTTTGAATCTAATAATATTATTTGTGGAATTAATTTTGTACATGTTAAACTTCTTTCAGTATTGGATCTTGTTAATTTAATTTGAACACTAACACCAGGTAATAAATATTTTGGTTGATCAAAGAAATCTAATTGAAGTGGGGAACAAACACTGATTGGTTTTGATTTTGAAATCCAAATTTTTCTTTTTGAGTCATTTTCGTCATAACCCATTCCACCTAAACAAGCATGTTTTGTATCGTGATTGTAATTAATAATAGTTTCAATCATTGCCTTGTGTGCGAATACATCGTTACTTCCTTCAATTTTAGTAGAATTAAAAATTACTTTAACATCTTTAAAAAGAGTTTGGAAAAAGAAATTGTTTGCAGTAACATCTGATTCATTATATAAATTTTCCTCGTTACTATTTACCAATTTCATTTGAATGTAGAGTAATGTAGAGTATTGAATTGAGGTGTTTCCTGGATCTGTAATTGAATTCACCAGATAAATATCTTCCAAAGAACCATTTTCAATCACTGCTTGAGGAGATGGTCTATCAAAGATGCATAATTATGATTTTGCACTGGTATAGAATCTTTAATTTCAGATATTGCATTTGATTTTAAAGCAGGTAAGAATTGTGTATTATTATTTATTACGTCATTAGCAGTTTTCATACCAAAATTTTCAATACGTTTAAGAATAGGTAGTACTGATATCTTTATTCTCATGATCTGCTATTAAATACATTACAGGATTCTGTTTTGTATCTATTTTCTTTATTTTATATACTTCATCGCTCCAATTGTTGTCAAAATTCTTGATGAACGGAGAAGTACTGATTTTACTAATTCTTACATGATCACCAACCTTGTATTTTGGCTTATCGATTTTCTTTTCTTTAATATTTGATCTCTGTTGGTAATCCTGACTTTGTCTGTAATGTCAACAGGTCTGAGACCATTTAATTCTTTATATGGCGAATGATTGTAACTAAAAATAATTTTCGGCACAAAGTATTTTTTCAATCTTTTTCTCAAAGTTCGATTAAATCTTTCCACATAACAAGCTTTGAATTGCGAGAATATAGAGTGATGATTGGCTTTGATAACTTCTTTTACTTTGTTATTATAAAATTCTTTACCTAAAATAAATCAAAATAAATAATTAATTAAATTTATTACCCAAATCAGTTTGTAGATTGTGAGGTTGTTTGTCTTTAAACAATTTTTTAATTGCAATGGCCATTTCATTAGCAGATTTAGTTTTTATTGGAATAGCACGGGCATATCTACTGAAAAAATCAATACAAGTTAAAATATATATGTATCTCTTGTTGATTTTTGAATAAGGTATCATTTCCATCAAGTCCATTTGATTCCTCTTGTTTTGTATGGTCTGGTTGGGAATCTTTTCAACATTGGTTTATTTAAACTATATGCTGGTTGGTCCGATAACCATTTTTGAGTCTCTTTTTTAGAATTAATCACTCTTTTTGTTAATTTTTCTACACCACCAAAACCATCTGGATCTTTTGGGTTTGTCCATATTGTTTTGAGTGGATTTTTGGTTAATGGTTCCTTCATTATTACAACAAGATATTAAAATATTTAAATCAACTTTATCTGGTTTAGATTGTTGCAAGCCCATTAAGATCTTAAGGATAGAATTGCACTAATTGCCGATAAAACTATTGCAATTAATGTACCCAAGAACCCACCCTTTTGTTTATACATTATTCTTTTCATTAAACATCTATTTTTAGTGTTTACCAATGATAAAAGGGATATCTTATGTCTTTGTAATACCATTCTTTTAGCTTTACTAATATTGACATAACCTCGAACTATATTTACAATAACTTCAAGCAAATCGTCAATAACAAATGAAGGGAAAGCTTGTAAAATTGCTATTCTTTTATTATTTTGAGCCTTTACCAATGCATAGAAATATGGTAGACTACTATTTACAATCAATTATTATTGTTTATAATTTGATCCAATTCTTTTTTAAATTCGTCTTTACTTTTGGTTGGGGTTTACGAATAACTTTTTTGGTTTGAATTTCGTTTTTGACAAGTACTTTTTTAAATGACATGATTGATAATAATTTATTGTTTTCAATTTTGTTTATAAATCGTAACACGTTTTTTATTAAAAATATCTGTTCGGATACGTAAATCATCACTACATTGTTGAGTAAAGTCTAAGAATAAATATCCGTGGGAAAGCTTGTAGCATCTTGGAATGATTCAATTAAAATTTTTCTATTGTTTGGATAAGCTTGCCTAGCTAAGAAATCGATAATCGTTTGATCGCGAGGATTTTTGAAAATAACTAGGTATTGAACATTTAAATTACGAGTTCGATGACTTCCTCCTTGATGAAATAAATTTTGTGTTATGAACATAACAGTAACCCCGCAATTTCTACTGATTTTTATGAACAAGTTATTGAAATCTTTTTCCTTATTTGCTTCTTGATACAAATCATCTATAATTATTACATCGCCTCGACGTAACCTAGACGACCAGTTTTTATCAAATCCCTTAACTATTATCATTTTCAATTTACAAAACTGATTTTGTGTCAATCCAGGTTCTTCGTCTGCACCCCTATGCCAATATATTTGATTTAATTTTGATTTGAACAATTTGACTGCAATAAATTACATACAAATAAAGTTTTTCCGCTCTCACTTGGCCCTACAATTTGATATACTGCATCATTTCTTAATTCCATTTAATTTAATTTAATTTAATTTAATTTAATTTAATTTAATTTAATTTAATTTGTTTATAATTTGATATACTGAACATTTAATTTAATTTGATAGCGGAAAATGATTATTAATATTAATTATAGAGGAAGATGTGAAGTAACTGGAATGAAGTTCCCGACCGGAAAACTTCAACATGTAGTAGAAAGAAGTGGAAAATATCCAATCTTATTCTTCAAGAGCGGAAAATGAAGAGTAATGGGTTTCAAGAGACCATACTGGAAGGTGATCTCAAATATCAGATTCAAGATTTACAAATTCAATCATTATCTTTGAATATTGACATGGGTTATCGAATCAACTTGTATGATTTGTTTACCAAACCAGAACTGTTTCCAGCATTAAGACTTGTCAAGTATAATCCACTTTGTGTGAATGTATTTGCAAGCGGAAAAGTCGTTGCCATCCAGATAAAAACACTGGAATACAACAGTCTAGTACAAGAAATATTTAATTTTATAAAAATTTTTATTAATAAACTTAATACCGACGAAGAAATACTAGATTATTTATTAAGCACTGATTGTGTTTAAATAGATTGAATTCTGACGATTGTAAAAATTAAAAATGATCGACGAGCAAGAAGCATACGTATTCGAAACAATTCTGATGAAGATGGAAGAACTCTTTCCGAATATGAAAAACAAGCTTTCGTATTGTGCTCCTGAATATTTGGCTGCACGGATCTATCAAATGACAGGAATGAACATCGAAGAAATTGTACGGATGCACTACGAATCAGTTCAAGGATCTGGTTTGAAATGTTTATATGACTGCATTGTTTGTGCAGATCCCTCAATGTTGACTTGTTCATTTAGATGCAGATGCTGCAGGGATTACAAGAAGAAAGAAGTTGTACATTATTTTGTTTGCTGATCTAAAAAGAGCTTATTATAAGCAGATTTGTGATGATTTAAATTAAATAAATTTTGATCATTTTACGTGTTTATTTTATGTGTTGAGAATTGGTTGAATTATTATTTTTATTATTATTATTATTAATATTATTATTATTATTATTATTATTAATATTATTATTATTATTATCATTATTATGTTAACACTAAATTTCTTTGATCGTTATCAACATGTATAAAAATTTCATTGTAAAATTATCCTAAAAATTTCATCTTAAAAAATCATAAATAAAAAAATCCATTGATAAAATTATACTGAAAATTCTAATTAAAAATCATGTATAAAAAATTCATCGATTATACTGAAAATTTAATAATTAGAAAAATTATAAATTTTATTACTTAACAAAATTATATTTTAAATTATATATTAAAAATCATAATAAAATTTTCATTTTAAAAATTTATATATAAAAAATTCGTTGATTATACTGAAAATTCTATTTAGAAATCATATATAATTTAAATTCAATTTTAAAATTTAACTTAAAAAATTTAACTTACATAAAAAATTTTATATTAAATTTCAAAAATTAATTAACAATCGCTCCAAAAATTTGAAAAAAGTTTTATTAAAAAAATCACGCCAAAAATTCAAAAAAAAATACATAAAAAATTTATATACACAAAAAATTTATATTCACAAAAAAATACACAAAAAAAATTTTATACACACAAAAGTTTTAGTAAAAAATACGCACAATAATTATCTTGATTATGTCATTATGTAATCAAGACACATCGTAATTAATCAGTAATTAAACCCCCCCCCCACCATACTTATTATGCAATGGTGTGTGGGCACAGTGGACTACTAACTACCTACTGGCTGCAGAAATAAACACAAAACCAAAAAATAAGACCGCCAAAACCTCACAACAAAGTTTAGAAAACACATAGGCGGAAGCGGTAACCAAAAATCTGAAAGTAAATGAGTGAAAAAGAAAAATAACCATGAAAATAGCGAGATAATAAAAAATAAAGGTTAGGGAAAAAATACAAAAATAATATCAAAAAATAGGGGAAAATGAAAATGTATTTATAAAAAGGTAAAAATAATTTTAAACTAAATAAAACGCTTATACAATGGCCAAAAAGGCTAAAAATTCTCTGTTTGGTCACACACATGCACGCAGTTACTATATAAGTAGCAGTCATTTTCAGAAAGATAATCTTCTAAAACACTTAATACTTGATCACTTTTCACTTTTATGCCAATTTAGAAAATTTATTGAAATTTGTTCTGCCTCGGCCCTTGCTTTATGGCAAGGCTAGGCAATCCAACGTCATCCGCTGCAGTGTCCATTCTTGGACTCTCAGCAGTTACCACTATAAAGCGCGCATCCCACATAGCCTGTCAGTATTCCACTACCGATTCGGTTGGGAATTGTACGAACCTTCTCTCGTCGTCCTGTCCGCTTTGTGTTTGAATTAACTCACTCTTTCCTAGAGAAATGTAGATATATTCACGAATTATTATTACAGTAAATGTATAGATAAGGGTGCACTGTACGGAATCTTCTGGATTTATTATGACCAAAACGTTCTCTTTTGAGTTATTCGAAATTAATACCGTCGGGTTCGTGAAAAATCATGTACGAGTAGAACTACAAAAGTTATTTGGTATAGATTTGAAATGTATGCGATAAGAAAAGGAAATACGTAGTGAGTTCATTTGAGAAATAGAAGTCAGATTTGGGCGGGTTATAACAGATGACGAAAGATTACCCCATCCCATCCGCGTTTTAAACGTTACCCGAAATAAGAGACTTTTAAAAATATTTTAGGCGAAAAAAATAGTTTTTTAAAGAAAAAATAAAGAGTTAACATCAAACGAGGCCTCCTGATCTGATTTAATTTTCTTGTTCCTATTTATTAAATATTCGTTTTCAATCTTTAGTTTGCGCTCTTATGTCGGCGCTCTTTTGTCGGCAAATTAGTGCACTCTATTGTCATCTAGACGACATATTAATATTCACAAAGACAGAAGAAGAACATTATAACATATTTTGAAGAGTTCTAGGGAAGATCTCCACAGCAGGACTAAGATTGAACCCCGGGAAATGTCAAATATTTAGGAAAGAAGTGAAGTTTCTGGGACACATAATAAATAAAGACTGCGTACAAACAAATCAAAGTAAGAAGCAAAAGAATCATTTGAAAAACCAAAATTTGTAAAGAATCTGAAGAGGTTTTTGGGTCTCTGTAACTATTATCGATGGTTCATAAAACACTATGCAAAGAAGTCAAGAGCATTAGAAAGCATATGCAGAAAAAACAATGAGAAAATAAGATGAACAGAGATATGTGAAAAGGCTTTCAGGGAAATGAAAGAAGCATTAGTAACCACCCCAGTATTGGTATTTCGAGACTTCAGAAAAGAATTTATATTAGACACAGACGCAAGTTTCGATACTATTGTAGCAATGCTTTCACAAAAAGATGAAAAAGGACATGAATATATCATTGCATATGGTTCACATGCGATGACCAACCACGAAAAAGGATACTGCATTACACTATTTTTTTACTATTTCAATCATTACTTTTATGGTGAAAGATTATGATAATAACGATGAAACCGATAACTGCTCAATTCCAGACATGGATCAACTATTTAAGCAGTCTGGATATTAAAATGGAATACAGGAAAGGGACAATCCGTAAAAACGTTTATTGTCAGTAAAAATTGTGAATTGTCTTTCTAAAATGTGGCTGAAGTGTTTGACGGCTAGAAAAATTGCGAATAATTCTCAGTCAACTGCGCTGTACTTCGACTCTGCCAACAAAATGTTTCTTGAAAATGATTCTATTGGGAGTGAAATATTGTTTTTAATTTGATGAAGGACTGCACCTACAGCGAAATTGGATGTGTCTGTTTTGAAAGTGAACTGGAGGTCATTACACGAGTAGTGGATACTGGCAATATTGACTAATGCGTCTTTAACTCTGTTGAATGCGTCACGTGTTGTGTCAGACTAACTAATGAAGGAATTCTTTTACCCGGTGTTTAGTGTTGGAAGAGCCCCCGTTATGTGTGACGCGTTTTCTATGAATCTGTGACAGAAATTGACGATGCCCAGAAACCTACGAATTTGTGTGACAATGGTTGGTAAGGACAGTTTCGGATAATGTCGAGTTGTTCGAGAAAAGGCTCACAACTGGTAGATGAGAAAATGTGATCGATGAATCTGACGCGTTTTTTGAAATAAACTGTATTTATTTACAGTGATCTGTAAATTGTGGCGGTTCAATATGTCGAGAACTGCGTGCAAATCTTTAGTATGGCTGTCGCAATCTGGTGGTGCAATGATTATATCATCAAGTTATCAAAAAGCTTGCGGAACGTCACGGAGAATTGTGTCAGTAAAGCGTTGTATGGACTGAGATGTGTTTCTGTGGCCAAAAGCCATGAACATGAATGGTGTGAGATGACATGTTTAGTAACGTCATCTATGTATATGGGAAATTGTGGATTGGATTTCGAGACGTCTATAGTTTAGAATTCAGTGGATTGTGAAAAGCGTGTTATTAGATATTTGATAAGTGGTATTTGGTTTGCGCCGTGAACAATTCCTTGATTGAGTTGGCGTTACGTCATAAATTTTTGAGGATGTTATTGGCTTAAGGAATCAAATAAATAATATTAGCAAAAAATTAAATTATACAGATTGTATGAAGATATTTTTCTTTAATTTAAAATACTGAACTGAAAATAAAATTGAAATATTAAAATAAATAATTAAATTCAAAAAAAACATTTTAATGAATGATTACATCAAAAAGAAATAGAAAAGAAGCATATTGTTTCTGTTCTATGTGAATAAATATTTTATTCTTTAACAATAATAGCAATAATAATAACAGTAAAACTTAAACAATAAGTCATTTATTTAAACCATTAAAACAAAAAATCACCGCAATCGGATATAAATGTTGCGCTACCTGCGGATGATGTAATTAGTCAGCATTTATAATATCATTCAAGCGTATTATATATTTCAATTATGATCAATTTAAAAAACAAAGTTAATTACAAAATGTTTATTAAAAACAAATTGATTATATTTTAATTTCTACAATTATTTGCTGTTTCGTCAACAAACAATGAGAGAACGCAATGGAAAAAATAAAAAATAAATAAACGAAATCAACAAAACTAATAATAAAATTCAAAATCAACGTGAGTTTTAATTAATATAGTTTAGCTGAAAAATTCTCAAACGGGGAGGGGCATACTGCGATTTTCATATGCAAGGTGACCTGCCGGACGAATGCAGAGTGCATTAGAAATGTTGAACTCCAACCAACTGTCGATTTCTCACTGCCTCAGCAGCCCGTCTCTGTCAGGAGAACATTTCGATGAAAATTAAATAAATATTTATTTATACGAAACAATTTCATTATTATTCATTTTTAACATGGCTTCTAAAATTTATAAAATGGAATTCATGAAAACATTTTAAATTTTGTTTAATCTTTTAACGTCAATTTGAGAAAATAAAACAAAAATGAATTATATAGAATGCAATGTGAATAATTATGAATTGGACTTTTACAGACATTTTTCCCGTTATTCAACTGGGAAAATATAAACAAAATGTAAAATGGATAAAAAATGCCAAACTTACTATAACATTAGAAAGGATGTTTAAAATACACTAGGGCCCCGCAATGCGTCTTTTCGCTCTTGTGTCGGTTCTTTAAAAACAAAATGCCCGCTTTGCGTAGATTTCTCGTTGTATGTTGTTATTTGTTTTTTTAATTTTGTCTTCAAAATCATATTAAAAAAACAGTATATTCTAGATGTTTTCTTTCATTTTCTATGAATAATCTTATGAGAGTAAACTTATATTAAAAGATGTTGATCAATTTTAAATTTATTTATTTATTTTCAATTATGAAATAAAACTTTCTATAGTTATTGTACCGTTAATATGAACAGCAAACGTAAATATTGAAGAAAGGCTTTAACACTAGAAATAAAACTTGACATACTTAAGCGCTTTGATCGAGGACATAAGTCAGTAGATATTGCAAAGGTTCTTACTTTACCAGTAACAACCGTTGAAAGTATTTGGAACCGGTATGCTTCAAAAATAAAAGAAAGTGCTAAAAATGCGACAGAAATGTTATCTCAACAATGTACAAGTAATAGATCCGCCATAATGGTCAAAATGGAATCACCTGTAACATTGTATCTACAAGAACAAAATTACTGTAGGATACCTTTATTTAAAATAATCGTCAAAGCAAAAGCAAAATCTATCTATGGCAGTCTAAGGTTACAAGAACCAAGCACAAGTAAGGATACGAGTTTTGAAGCTAGCAATGGTTGGTTTGTTCGATTCAAAATCAGAGCAAATTTGCATTATTTAAGCCTTAAAGGGGAAGCTGCAAATGGAGATACTGTTGCAGAAGCAGTTTTTTTTAGAAAGATTAAAAAATATAATTCAAAACGGAGAATACTACGCAAAACATACATTTCAAAAATGGAAAAAATGCACAGGATTTAAAGCTGGTAGATAGCGACTAACACTTCTATTAGGTGGAAATACTGCTGGTGATTATTAAATTTAAACCATTTTTAATTTATGCTTCTGAAAATCCAAGAGATACACAAAAGAGAAATTTTCCTGCATATAATCGGTGGAATAAAAAAGCGTCGATTACTGCTAATTTGTTTTGTGATTGGGTGTCCTCTTGTGCCATTCCAGAGTTGAGATCAAATTGCGATAAAGAAAAGTTGGAGTTTAAAATACTAATTGTATTGGATAATGCAACAAGTCACCCAAATGATTTAGATGAATTTTCAGGGAATGTTAAATTTGTTTATTTACCACCAAACACAACGGCATTAATACAACCCATGGATCAATGAGCTATATCTAATTTTAAATCGTATTATCTTCGCCGCACTTTTAAGAACACTTCGCAGCCACTGAAAGAATTGATAATATTACTATGAAAATCTTTTGGAAAAATTTCACTATATTAAAAGGAATTAAATTTATTGCATTATCTTGGGATGAAGTAACCACTAAAAGCATAAACGGATGTTGGCGTAAATTGTGGCCAGAATGTGTAGAGAACCAATCGGAAAATGACACGAATGATACAATAAATGTAATTCAATAAGTAGCTGGCTTAGCCGCCACATTGCGAGTTGAAGGAATGGGTGTCGAAGATTAGAAGAATTATTGAACTCATACAATGAAGAGATGACAAATTCCGAATTAATGGAAATTGAATTTCATCCAGCATACAGTAGTAATTCTGACCAAGAAATTGAAGAAATTGTTCCAGAACAAACTCTTACAGCGAAACGTTTTGCGCAAGCTATACAATTAATTGATAAGGTTTTGCATATTTTTGATCAAGATGATCCTAACCAGGAACAAAGTTCTAAAGTAAGCAGAGCAGTAATAAGTAGCATAAATTTTTATAAAGAAATTTATGAAGAAAAAAAACACCATAAAATTCAAACCACTTTGCAAAAAAATTTTAAAAAAGTAAATAAGATCTTATAATTATTTTTTATACAATTTGTATGTTTTCTGTAACATATAAATTGAATTTTTTGTGTATTTCTTCTTTTATTTTGCATTTTATTTAAATAAATATATCGTATATTTTCTCTTGCAAAATATTATAATTTGTTCGCTATGCGTCGAAATCCACTTTGCGCCTCTACTTGTGGAACCGAATAGTGACGCAAAGTGGGGCTCTAGTGTATATTTATAAATAATTTAATAATTTAATGTTTGTGGTATGAATCGAATAAATATATTAAAATACAATAAATAAATACATTGATATTGTGAGAATGTAATTTAATTAATTAATTAATGTGATTAATTAAATTAATAAATATTTTTAACAATTTAATAACTTGCAAATTAATTTAATATCGTGTGAGTTTATGTTGTTGTTTGATGCGATTTGTTGAATTCCTTATTTATACATTAGTACATTGAAAGATTTTCCTCGGAAGTTTTAATTTTCATGATATTGGAGAGTATTGTTCCTGAATTAATAATATTTTATAGTTAATTTGGCTTTTCTCTATGAAAACAAATAATACCAAAAGTATTGTAGCTAATAGATATTATTGCGAAATAAATTAGCCTCGGTGACAAAGATCAGTCATTTTTAACCTTTTTATAATTAAGATTTATCTAGTAATCAGAAATTATTTGGGCTACAGTTTTTTATTATTTATGTTTTTTTTAAATTATCGATTTTTATCACCTTACTAATAAAACAAAAATTAATTTATTGATTAAATAAACATTGAAATTGTGCTAAAATAAAAAAAATTTCCAGGTAAAAAATTTTCTTGGTGTTTTACGTTGAGTTTCATATAATTTGGGTGACATCCACCGAATCTTCTACGATTCTCTGATTAAGAATAACTAGGGAGCTGCAATTGTATGAAATGATGTCGAAGGATCTGTAAATAAAGACAAATAATATATTTATAAACATATGGGAGATACAATTTAGCTTTAATACTTATTCAGCTAATACTGCATTTTTTAATATATAAGTAATCATTTTAGTAATATATAATACTCATATCAATGTAAATACAGTATTTTTTGATATAGTAATGAATTTTTTGTTTACATTTTTAAAAATTATTATTTTACTTAAAACCAATATTCATGTGTATCAGTTGACTTTCTATACCTTTACAAAGAAAAATTTTCAAAAAATTAATTTAAAATTAAATTAAAATATATAATAAAAGGTTGTCGTGGAATTTGATACAGTGACAAAGGCTAAAAAGGAAATAGGCTAAATTTGGACGAATTTAATTTAGTCTCTGAAGAATTTCGTTTCACTAATTTTTGCTTTCCTAATTTATCATGTATTTGTTGGGTTTTAGTACTTGAAATGATAATAGTAAGTTGTTCTGATTCCACATTCTCTATAAAATAAAACACAATACTCCCAACGAATATTTGTATTTATCACTAATTACACACTAAAAGTATTAAAGTAAGAAACAATATGCATTAGAACCCTTGCAATTGTTTGTCTTCGTGTAGTTTATCAAAATAATTACCTTCAATATACTGATCATGTCTTGACTTTTATGTTGCCTATTGCAATAAATTGTACTTTTCCACAAACATTATTCTCAGTTTCTTCGTCACTACCTGAGTAGTGGGATGTGTCACATCCAGCACATGTCACATCCAGCACAGTACCCCCTCCCCCCCCCCGGCTGAGAGAAAATTTTTCTAAGTCCAAAAGACAAAGACCATGACTCATTCAAGGTCATTTGAACAAAGACCATGACTCATTCAAGGTCATTGGATGACTCATCATATTTTTTCAAGGTCATTTAAACAAAGACCATGACTCATTCAAGGTCATTGGATGACTCATCATATTTTTCAAGGTCATTTAAACAAAGACCATGACTCATTCAAGGTCATTGGATGACTCATCATATTTTTTCAAGGTCATTTAAACAAAGACCATGACTCATTCAAGGTCATTGGATGACTCATCATATTTTTCAAGGTCATTTAAACAAAGACCATGACTCATTCAAGGTCATTGGATGGCTCATCATATTTTTTCAAGGTCATTTAAACAAAGACCATGAATCATTCAAGGTCATTGGATGACTCATCAAAAATTTTCAAGGTCATTTAAACAAAGACCATGACTCATTCAAGGTCATTGGATGACTCATCAAAAATTTTCAAGGTCATTCAAAAGTAGGTCAAGGTCATTCAAAAGTAGGTCAAGGTCATATTATTTATAAACATTTTTAAATTTAAATTTACTACTTATAAAAATAAGTAGTATATATTTTGTAAATTTATTTTATTATTATTTTTATTATTATTACTATTATTATTATTATATATTGAAAACCGAGACAAATACAACAAATTTATTATAAAGAGACAATTCTACTATAGTAGTATTGTCTAAGAGCTTTATTCAAAGCCCATTCCACATACTTCCGATATCGGGCGGCGCAGCAATGACATCCATCACCACAAGGGTATTCGGGTTCCATATCTTTTGACAAATTGTTTTGTTCGATATCCCATAGGAACTCATCTATTACAGTAAATATCCATATTGATGTATGATTGAATATCAAGTCTGGAATTATTGATGCAGGCTTATCCATGATTCCATGTATTTCTGGATAATAGAATTCCAGACGTTCTTTAATAACTTTAAAATAATCATCTAAAAACAAGTAATAATAATAATATTAATAATAAATTACCGTAATGTTTAATTTCATTCATAGCTTGAACTGCGCTCGGTACAACCATTTTAATGATAAAAAATGAAATAACAATTACTTTTATACTAATTTAGAGACACACACACACATCTTTAGCTATAAACAATAAATATTAATTTATATAGATTTAAAAATGATTAAAGAAATTTTATTATTATTATTAGTTTTTAATATGGCCAACTCAATTGTTGTAACCGTTCAAGGTAAAAATTCAACAAGATGTGTATGTCCAGATACCGCTGTATTGATGGATATTTTGTATATGATAGATAGGCCTAGATATTTGAAAACTCCAGTCAAAAGATTATCTGAAAGAATGAGTAATTTAGAATTCCGATTTGAACATACATATGAGACTTTAAAAAGAGCTAAAACGAATTATATGATGATATTATATATCTAAATAAGACCATTGGTACTATCAAAAATGAATTAAGAAAATCAATATTAGAATTGAAAGAAAATCATAAACTTAATGAAAAAATGATGAATCAAGTTCAATATAGTATAAAATTTTATTCTAATAAAACAACTGATCAGTTCAATCGTATAATGAAATTACAACAACACCCAGTTAACAGTGGCGGCAACAGCTTGAAAGAAGTTAACAGTGCCAACAAATCATCATTGCCATTTCCATTATATATTTTTACATATTTTCTTAGTATTACATGATTCTGATTGGCCGAATATAGTATAAATAAGCTTACACTTTCATATATTTTTATAAAATGCCAGAAACTAAATTTTTTATAACTTTGTTGAATGAGCTGGTCTCTAATAATAGAGAAGAAGATGAAATCATTAAAAACATGAAATTTATGGTAAACCGTACCGAGAAAATCGTTGAAGACATCCCATTCGATTATGAAAAAATTCTCAATTTGCCACCATTGGAGAGAAAGAAGGCATTCCAATCAATATTTAGTTACATGTTCGATGAAAATAATAAATGGATGCGAATAATAGTAGGATTAATGTATATGAAACACATGATATTAAAATCTGGATCCGACTATGAAAATTATTTCCAATGGTCTATAGAGGTATATTACTTTATATTGTTATTAATTTATTATTATTTAGGTGATAGAAACAAAAATTGATCCGTGGGTAGAATCAAACGGTGGATGGACAGCTATTATTCAAGTTGCCGCAGAAGCCAAACGCTCTGATATTTATATCGAGAATTGCAAATTTTTATTAAAACTATTCACTGTAGTATCTGTTTTATATTTATGTAACAAGGTTTATCATAGATTTTAATAAATATTTCTTTGTTATTTTTATTAATAAAAACTATATTTTAAAGATTTATTGATCATTACATGTACATTCTTCATCACCACAAGATTCTATCATAATATTTTCTATAACATGATCAATACAATTCTTAAATTCGGTAGGCTCATCTTTTTCGGTATCTTCTTCAACATTAATAATTTCTTCAGAATCATTAATAATTTCAGTATCTCCATCATTAACAATTTCATCACTCTGACATCCAGAATCACTCTGACATTCAGATTCGCAATCCGATTCTTTACTCAATGCTTCAACTAGAGTCAACATATCTCTAATTTTTACACCGGTTATTTCTTCAAGTTTATCAAACAAAAAGTTTATTAAATATTCTAAACCAAAATTAATTAATTATTTATATTTTATATTTTACCTTTTTCAGACATCATTTTAAAACTATTTTAAAACTACTTATAATTTTGTTTATAGAATAACAAAGAAACATTAATACATTTATTAAACACTATACATTAAAATAACTGTGAAAGTCTAGCAGTAACAATTTTCCAGATTGGAGAAAGCACATCGTTTTGATCTGCTTTATACCCTTGGATTGTTATTGTTATATACCAGTTTTCCTGTTCTTTGAATCCTATTTCTGTAAATGCATCATAATATCTGGTATATTGACTCGTGAAGAAAGCATTTTCATTGCATTTTAAATTGGAATTGATCTTTTTGAATGTATTATCAATATCCTTGATATCTAACATTGAGAGAGTACCAGCAAGAGATTGAAATTGCGTTTTATTGAGTTTGACTGGATTTGCCAATTGCATATTGATAGGCTCCTTTAAAAAATACATTTTATAATTGTGGAACATCTGAACTGGTTGGACACTTATTTTCTTGGTCATGTTTGGTTTATGATCTTTATAATGTGGTGACGCACTTTTATACCCTGACAGATACTGATTAACCAATCAGAATCATGCATGATCACAAAGACAATGCATGATAAGTGCATGATAAGTGCAAGACAAGTGCGTGACTGGAAAACTGTATGTGAATTAACTCGTGGATTTTGTATATGATTTTACGCATTCATCTATATAAAATGTATTATTAACATCACGTGTTTTATTATTATTATTATTATTTTTATTATTATTATTATTATTATTATTAATATTATTATTATTACTATTATTATTATTATTATTAATATTATTACTATTATTATTACTATACAAATAAAATTACTATTATTACTATTATTACCAAAACTAACAAAAATAAAACTATTACTATTATTAATATTATTACCAAAACAATAAAACTATTACTATCAACACTAAAACAAAACAACAAAAATAAAATACAAAAACATTTATTACCAACAATAAAACTACCAAAACAATCAAAATAAAATACATTTATTGTCGTAAAAGTTGCATTTTTTGAAAATTTCGTATGGAATTTGTCAGATTCCATTCGACATAGCGCTGATATCGGAAATCACAGCAGCTACACCCCAGAATGCATGGGTATTCAGTTTCCATCTCCTTGACCGTTCGGTTTATTTCATTGTCCCAAAGGGCTTGTTTAATCAGATTTGAAATATCGATTCGTGTTTCATTATATATCAACTGTTGATGCATTGAAGGTTCTTGATTCTTCAAAATCTCCTTTATTTGAGGATAGTAATAAATAATACGCTCGATTAGCATTGGAGCATATTTGTCTAAATAAAATATAAAAATGAAATAAAAATGATAAATTTACCGTATTCAGCGATATTTTTCTTTGGCATAGCATACATAATATTTTCCATTTTAAAAATGAAATAAAATGAATAAGCAATTTGTTTTAATCAATCATTAGCCAATCAGATATCAACCAATCCGGTGATTTCATTTTGTATGTCACAAACAATATTTTTGTACTCTAGATTTCGCACCCCTAATATGACTATTTTGCCGCTAGCAAACACGTTAACACACATTGGGTTGTATTTTAAAAGCCTCAATGCAGGAAATAATTCCGGCTCGAACATACAAAGACATTTTGTTGACATGTTGTATAGATTGATAGATTGTCCTATATCCATGGTAACTGTAATTGACTGTATTTTAAGATCCTTTATTCTATATTGTAGTTTATTGACATCTAAAGGTTTCTTACATCCCATGATTCTGCATTTGCCGAATTTGAAAAATATTATAGGGTATTTTCCACTCCTATCTACAATTTGCTGGGGTTTACCATTTGGAAACGTCATTTTTGATACATCGAAAGTTCCTTTATAATTTATATTTGATAACATAATTAAACAATAAAGAAATATTAAGCTATATATATAATTTTTAGGAAGAGTTCATTAAATCATATAATATAAACAAAAACCTATAATTATACAAATTAATAATGGAATTAAGAAATGATGCGGTATATCAAATCGTTGGCCCAAGTGGTAGTGGTAAAACTATGTTTGTGTGTAAATTACTGAAATCTAATTTATTTCAAACAAAATTCAACAAGATTTATTGGCATAAGGGTGCAGATGAAGAACATGGATTAACTCAAGATAATTTCTGTAAATTGAAAAACATGAAAATAGTAAAGGGTTTCGATAAAAACTGGTCAAGTCGATTAAGGAAAGGTGATGTCATCATTATTGATGATTTGTATCAGGAAGCTAATAAAGAAAAGGATTTTAATAATTTATTCACAAAAATCAGTAGACACGTTGGTGTTACTGTGATCTTTATTACTCAAAATCTATTTCATCAGGGTGGCGCCCATCGAACAAGGAATTTAAATGTTCAATATTTAGTTATTTTCAAGAATCCTAGAGATGCAACAGTTATTGATTTTCTTGCTCGACAGGCATACCCTAATAATCGTAATTTTCTCATCAGTGCATTTCAAGATGCTACAAAATCACCACATGGATATATATTTCTTGATTTCACACAACAATGCAATGACGATTTACGGGTAAAAACCGATATTTTCAATAAAGAAGGTGCCATGGTATATAAACAAAGCTGAAAACTTTAACATGTAAAAATGTTTATGAAATCCAGGCTTAAAAATATCCGAAAACTTAGACAAAGTATTAAAAAGACTATAAATAAAGTTCCACCAAAAACCAGTTATACACCATCTAAAAAACTAATAACCGAGAATTACCCTGCAATGAATCTAATTTCGAAAAACATTATTAAAAAGAGTAAGAAAACAGATAAAATTGTAAAAAATCATAGGAGTTTCCCATATTTTAATGCATTGTTAAAGGCTTCGAGTATGAAAAGAATGTCTATTTTACAATCTTTTCCAACTTTTGTTGTCGATGATTTACTCAAAATTCTATTAAAAGTAGTCAGAGGTAAAATTAAAATCAGTAATTCTAAAAAACTAGTATTGAATAAACATCGTAAGCCTTTGTTATCACTAGTAAATAATAAAAATCGTAAGCAAATGAGAAAAATCATATATAAACAACAAGGTGGTTTTATCGGAGCAATGTTACCATTAGCATTATCATTATTATCACAATAAACGATGGGGCAATCATTACCTAATGTTAAATTAAAATTTAAATCATCTTGTTGTAATGGAGAAGATTTGGACGAACCCAGAAGACGAGGCAGGTTTCGGTGGAGTGGCAAAGTTAAAGAAAAGAGTCCCAAAGTCGAAAAAGGAAACGCAAAAGTGGTTGTCAGATCAGCTTGCGTACAGTTTAAACAAACCAATGCGGAAAAGATTTCCAACGAGAGCTTATAAGACATTCGGTATTAATGATTTATGGCAAATGGATTTGATGGAGATGATACCGTATTCGAAGATTAACAAGGGTTATAAATATATTTTAACGTGTATTGATGTTTTCAGTCGTTTTGCTCGCGGTGTACCAACAAAGACAAAATCTGCAGAGGAAATATCTAAAGCAATTAACTCAATGTTTAAAAATGAGCATCCAGACAATTTGCAAACCGATTTAGGTATTATTATTATTATTATTATTATTATTATTATTATTATTATTATTATTATAATTATTAATATTATTATTATTATTATTATTATTATTATTATTATTATTATTATTATTATAATTATTAATATTATTATTATTATTATTATTATTATTATAGGCAAGGAGTTTTACAATAGTAAAGTTAAGCAAATCCTGGATCGTCTGAAAATAAATCATTATTCTGTACATTCTCAATACAAAGCCGCTCATGTTGAAAGATTTAACCGGACATTGAGGGATAGATTGAAGAAATATTTCGTGCATCAAGGTAATAAAATATGGATAAATGTATTACCGAAAATACTTGTTAGTTATAATAATTCATCACATCGAGGTCTGAATGGTTTGAGACCCGTAGATATCAGCTCGAAAACATTAGCTAAATCAGTACGATCTAAAACAGTTGCTATTACAAAACCAAAATATAAAGTTGGTGATTACGTTAGAATTAGTAAAATATCTGCTTCACCTTTCATCAAAAATTTCGATAGTAATTGGAGTGATGAGGTATTTCAAATTACTAAAATTAATACTAAACAGAGTCCTGTAATGTATGTTATTAAAGATAGTGATAACAATTTAATACAAGGGAAATTCTATGAACAGGAATTACAAGTTATTTCCAAACCTACAGTGTTCAGAATTCAGAAAATATTGAAAACTAAAATGGTGGGTAAGGATAAACAATACTATGTCAAATGGCATGGATATCAAAAACCCTCATGGATATCATCAAAAGACCTAGTAAAATGAGTTTCTATACAATTTTACCGAGTAATAGTTGCCCACTAATCCATCCGGAAAATCAAGCAAGTAAATTTATGGTTGATCTTCAAAATCCCATTTATTTACATGGAAATTGGGAAGTTGCTTTGCAAGACTTTACATTTGTGTACAATACATTCCCATTTTATAGTCATTGTAAAATCGGTTACAAGAAACGTGTACCCAAAACCTGTAGTGGTATTTTCTCAATCAATAATTTTGAACGATATTGTCATATTCCGAATCAGATTTTAGATGAAAATTGTGGCATGTTTTTCAAAGATGGATTGAATGTTAGTTGTGATTATAGTCCATTTACAATAAAGTTTGAAAGTATTGAGGATGCCAAGCGAATGGGTTGTGATAAGCTTAGCATTGTTGTTCCTGGTACTGAATACCTAATACGTTTCAAAACATTTGATGAAAAAAGTGTAACAATCGAAAACATCAAAATATCACTATCATATATTAATGAAGTTGAAGAGACATTTACATTTACTAATGATTTATATATTGAAACACTTGAAGAATTACATAAATATATTTCATTCAATTGTTTACATATATTTAAAACTATTGAATTTGTTAAAGATGTATTATGTAAATTCAGTCTGAATAATAACATTTGTGAAATTACATTTGATAAAAATTTGGCTAATACATTGGGATTAGATAAGCAAACATATAGGACAAGTGCTTTTGGTGTACGCAAACCAAAAATAATAAAACTTCATAGGCAAATGTTCATATATACTAACATCATCGATCCTATAATTGTTGGTGATTCTTTGGTTCCTCTTTTGAAATCTGTTTGGGTTGATAAACATGACCAGGATGAAGTTGTCAATATAAATATCGATAATCCCATGTACTTACCGGTATCAACATCATGTATAAACAATATAGAAATAAATATTCGTGATGATAGCGGTAAATTTATTGAATTTAGTAAAGATACAAAAACTCATTTGACATTACATTTTCGTAAATTAGATGGCCAATAACGATATTATTAGTATGTATAGTGGTAGCCAAAGTGGTGGCGAATTACCATATTTTATTGGTAAACAGTATGGATCAGGTTGGTTGAGAACAATTGGTAGATTTGCACTTCCTATTCTTAAACGCCTTGGTAGTTTTGGTATGAAAACTGCTAAAGATGTGATAATGAATGAGCAGAAAATATTGCCATCTCTGAAATCAAATGCATTATCCGAGTTAGGGAAAGTTCTACCTAGTGTTGCAGGTATGTTTCAAAAACAGGAACCAGCACCGGCTCAAAAACGTAAAAGACATCATAAACATATAAACAAACGAATTAAAGGACATGGAACTATATTTCAAAAATGATTTGTGGTAAATCTGAATTGTGCTTATTTGATAGACCGTCTCCCCAAGCAGTAATTGAAATGGGGGCATTTGAAGAGGTATTCCCGATGAATTCTATTATGGATAGTAGAACCGATATTGAATTTTATATTAATGGTTCCCAAACTGAATATTTAGATTTGAATGATACATTGTTAACTGTTCAGATCAAAGTTGTAGATAAAGATAGAAAACCGTTGGGTGAACCTAGTGATGTAATACCAAACAATTTCTTGTTTCATACACTTTTTAAAGATGCAGTTCTCGGATTTAATAATATCAAGATTGAGGGTGGTAACAGTACATATATTCACAAAGCTCTAATAGAAACTATTATAAATTACAATAGTGATACTAAAAATACATGTTTAACTCCTATGGGTTATGGTAGTGAGGATGATAGGAAAAAGTGGATTAAAGGATCGAAATTATTTACCATGTGCTCATCATTACAACTCGATTTTATGGATCAACCGAAATATTTACTCCCAGGTGTTAATGTACACATTAGATTGAAAAGATCTGATTCGGCATTATCACTAACAAGTGCCACCACAACACCAATTCTTCAATTAGTTGATGCAAAATTATTGGTAAGAAGAGTTCGTGTTGAGCCTTCTGTATTAGCCGGTCATCAATTGGGGCTTAATTCTAAGCATGCAATATATCCATTGAAAACAAAGGAAATTGTTCAATTTGCTATTGCTAAGGGTTCAGCTTCTTTCTATAAGGAACAAATATTTGGAGATAGAAGAATGCCAACTTTATATTGGTAACATTTCAAAGTGAATCTCAATATAATGGATCATACTTAACATCGAGCTCAATTTTCAAAACTTTGGTGTAACATCGCTAACTTTATCGAAAAATAGTGATTATAGAGAAACATATACTCAAGATTTCGAAAATGATAATTATTGTGCTACATATATGCAGAGTATAGTTAGAAATATGGGTTATTTGGATAAAAACCTTAATTGTGGTATAACTCTTGAAGATTTTAAAAGCAAATATCCATTCTTCACATTTGTTTTGGCACCCGATTTCGATTTAAATCAGAGTCAATTACCTCAAAATGGTAATTTACGATTAGATATAAAGTTTGCTAAAGCTACAACTGAACCGGTACATGTTGTAATATATGGAGTATTTGAAAATGAGGTTCAAATAACTGCAAACAGAACAGTGTTGGTTTGAACTAACATTATTGGTTTGAACGAACATTGTTGGTTTGAAAATGTTGGTATAAATGTATAGATAATTTATGATAGTTTGTCATGGAGTAAGTTTTTAAATGTATTATTAATATTATTGATGTAGTTCTGTTCAGGTTTATCGAATTGGAAAACAAATACTAGGACATGAATTTTTAGGGGTTTTTCCTCTTGATAAAATTCCATATTTACGTAATAATCAAGCCATAATCGTCAATACTCAATCATCTCATCTCGGTGGAGAACATTGGTTAGCAATATATATGAAGCCTAGCAAGATATTTGTATTTGATCCTATGGGTTTCTATTATCCGGCTTTAATGGTTTCGAAACTGCAAACAATGGGTAAACCTATTGTCTATAATAAAACTATGTATCAAAAACCATGGACCTTAACATGTGGTCAACATTGTTTAGCTTGGTTATTATCCAAGAGATTTGATGATTAATAAATGTATTAATGTTTATTGTTGTGTTTTACCTATTAATATTTATTATTATTATTTTTATTATTCTTTTTATAAATATTATTATTTTTATTATTCTATTATTACTTATTATTATTATTTTTATAAATATTATTATTATAATAATAATTATTATTATTATTATAATTATTATTATTTTTATTATTATTATTAATATTTTTATATTATTATTATTAATATTATTTTTATTATTAATATTTTTATATTATTATTATTAATATTATTATTATTATTAATCTTTTTATATTATTATTATTAATATTATTATTATTATTAATCTTTTTATATTAATATTATTTTTATTATTATTATTATAAATATTATTATGTGTTTAATTAAAGATAATGCATCATCACAAAGACAGTGCATGATAAGTGCGTGATCACAAAGACAGTGCAAGATAAGTGCGTGATCATCACATGATAAGTGCATGCATACACAAAATTGAATAAAGAAAACACATGCAAACTCAATGTATGTGATTTACAAAGAAAACACATACAAACAAAAGTATGTATGTGATTTTACAAAGAACGCATGCAGTCACAGTGTAGACTGCATGTGTTTTACAAAGAAAACATGTCTAAAAATCTCTCACCTATATGTGTGTATTGCTTAAATGTGATTGGCTAAATCTTGAAAATATTATTCTCTTTATAAACATTGACAAATGTAGAATTTGTCACAATTATTTCAAAATTTTACTCGCGGGATTTCAAAAATTTTAAAATGGAGAACTCAAGAATTTTACGTCAATTGTTGGTCGATGAAAATGGTAAGGATTTTTAATTTATTTTTAATTTTATTATTATTATATTTTTCTAGATTGGTATACTTTAACAGAAATACAAGATCAGTTAGATCGTCAAAATGATGTTATAATTATCGAAGATGATGGTAAATTTTAATTTTATATATGTTTTATTTATAAATTATTTTAGAAGTTATTTTAATCGAAGATACAATTGTTATCAGCGATAGCGAAGAGGGTATTATCGAAGATGGTAAATTTTAATTTTATATATGTTTTATTTATAAATTATTTTAGAAGTTATTTTAATCGAAGATACAATTGTTATCAGCGATAGCGAAGAGGATATTATCGAAGATGGTAAATTTTAATTTAATTTTATTATATATTTAAAAAACATTTTAGTTGATTTGGATGCAGATGACAATAATTATGCCACCGTTTTTGGAGATGCCCCCATTTCTGGGGATGACAATAATTATGCCACCGTTTTTGGAGATGCCCCCATTTCTGGGGATGACAATAATTATGCCACCGTTTTTGGAGATGCCCCCATTTCTGGGGATGACAATAATTATGCCACCGTTTTTGGAGATACCCTCGTTACTGGGGAAGATATGGAGGACCTCTCTTCTATAGAGGATGATGATTCGTCGGAATCAGGAGATAAATGTTAGTTTTTTATTTATTTTTATTTATCGAAATTAAGTTAATGATATTTGAAGTATTATTAAAATATTACATCAAATATCAATAATTTATAATAATTTATAATAAATTTATAATAAGAATCTATTTATTTCAAAAGTTTTATGATAAATATATTTTTAAATTGATGAAATTTAAAGTATTATTTTAATAATACTTCAAATATCATTAATTTATAATATATTTTAAAAAAGTATTATTACTGAAACATATATTAACATAATAAATTATAAACAAATATAGTTGAACAAATAGTTTTTGAATTATATAAGCATTTTTATTATAGATCTTACGTAATTGAATTATATATATGAATTATATAGGAATTATTTTAATAGATATTTTATTTAATAGTTTGCAGTGAGCATGCAAATATTATTGTATTTAAGGTTTTATTTATTAGAATTATTTAATAGTTTGCAGTGAGCATGCAAATATTATTGTATTTAAGGTTTTATATATTAGAATTATTAAATAGTTTGCAGTGAGCATGCAAATATTATTGTATATAGGTTTATTTGTTAGAATTATTAGATATTTTATATCATAGTTATTTTATATAGGTTTTTAATTTAATATTTTTATTAGGCACTTTTTATCCAAGATATTGCATCTCATCATTGCAACATAATGAAAGTTGCCATGAAGAAATGAAAAATATTACCGCCATAGATTTAATGGCATCAACTTTTTTATCTGCGCCATATGCAAAACATCCCAGAACATTAAATATAAAGAATTTTATAGGGAACATGGGGTTCATTTAAATTCTTTCAAGTCGAGTAAAATAAATATGTTTAAGAAAATTAATAAAAATAACGTCGATATTTTGAATATACTACAAAATAAAAAAACATCAAATAAAAAGAATAAAAGACCTGCTGCACCTATTAAAATTAATATCCCAAATAAAATAATTAAAAAAGAAGTCATCGAAATCAGTGATGATGATGACTCTAATATTATAAATAATGAAAATATTATAAATAATATACCTATTATAATTAATGAAAATACTATAAATAATGAAAATATTATAAATAATATACCTATTATAATTAATGAAAATACTATAAATAATGAAAATATTATAAATAATATACCTATTATAATTAATATACCTATTATAATTAATGAAAATACTATACCTACTATAAATAATGAAAATATTATACAATTCGGAGGTTCTGTATTAGAGAATGAGCCGAACATTTCAGTAAATTTAAATGGCGCTATCAAAACTTTACGTTTTGATATATCTAACGCGCAACTAATTACAGTAACTTTAACTGAGCGAATCAGTAATAAATTAATTTTTGAGATAAATAAAATGGGGAGCGTTAAAATTCAATTCGCGATATTAATTAAATTTGAAAAAGATGGCGAGATCCGTGACAATTATTTTTCAAATAATGCGGAGACATTTTCAGATAACTTTTTAAGTGAAGGGGTTAATAAGCTTAATGAAAAAATAGAACAATTCACCCATTTAGGCAGTGGATGGCGTGTTATTAATATTATGGAAATTCACTTTATTTTAACAAAATATGCTCCTATTAATCGTTTGTCTGGACATAAATATATTAAAACCCCTTCTGCATTGAAAAATAAAGGAGCCATAGTAAATATAAAAAACAATGATGACAAGTGCTTCCTTTACTCTATTCTTTATTTATTAAAGAAAGATATAATTGGTGAAAACCCCCAAAGAGTTTCTAAATATACCGAGTTTTTAGACGAATTAGAGTACGATGAGATCACGGATTGTCCCATGAAATTAATAAACATCCCAAAGTTCGAAAAGAAAAATTCGACTTTAAAATTAGCAATAAATGTGTTTTCGTACACACCAACTGTTATAATTGATGAGGTTCCAGATAATTATGTCTTTCACCATCCTCATTTAAGTTTGATCCATAGAAGCAAAGTCACTGACGGAAACCCTAATTATTTATTACTACTTGAAAATAATGATAGATATCATTATACCGCTGTGACCAATATCAACTGGTTAATGAATTGCCATCAAAACCCTGACTGTAACATTCAAATTAGATGTCGTTGGTGTCCACATTGCCTTAATGGGTTTAGATTAGATAATGCATTCAATACACATGTTGCATTATGCGCCAAAAATCAGACTGGCACAACCCTATACACGCTCCCCGAAAATAAAAATTTAGAATTCCTAAATTATTCTAAACATATCACCCCACCTTTTGTGATTTATGCCGATTTTGAATCGGTTTTACCTCCTGATGATAGACATCATCAAATTCATATGCCTATTGCAGCAGGCCTTTTATTAATTAATAATTATACTAACACAAAATCATATTATTACTTTTACGGACTTGATTGCATTCCTGATTTTCTTAAGAAAATTGAGGAAATTGCAACTGAAATTGTTATTCCGTACTATGATTCGGAAGGTGATAAATTGATAGGGCCTATGTCTTTCAGTGAGGTTCGACAGTTTAAATCTTGTCGAACCTGTTATTTATGTAAAAAACCGATTGTAAATCCGGTTAGAGATCATTGCCATTTTACTGGTAATTATCTAGGGGCAGCTTGCCGAAAATGTAATATAGCTCGTAGGATTTATCGGTTGCTACCTATAGTCTTTCATAATTTAAGAGGGTATGACCTTCACCATATTTTAAAATATGGTCTCGATCGCTTTCCTTCATGGAATTTAGATATCATACCGACCTCTACAGAAAAATTTATTTCATTAATTGTTCACATTAACAAATTGGCTGTTCGCTTTATCGACAGTATGCAATTTGTTAATTGTTCGTTAGCTAAGGCTGTGAAAACGCTAACTTCTCTTCCATTGACTTCGTCTGTCTTTCAAGGTTCTATAGTCGACTGTAAAGGTATTTTTCCATATAATTTTGCTGTTTCGGAGGAAGTTCTTGAGACTACTTATGAGTTGCCTCCAATTTGGGAGGGCGTAAGTGAAGATGAGTACGATAGGGCACAACTAATCTGGACGCAGCAAAACTGTAGGACTTTGCGTGATTATATGTTAATTTACCTTAAACTTGATGTATTCCTCCTTGCGGACTATTTTCAACAATTCCGTGCCAAGGCTATTGTTTACAATGGTCTTGAACCTCTAAACTTTTATGGCATTCCGGGTATGTCATGGGCTTCAGCGCTTATGACATTAACGGAACCCATTGAACTTTTACAGGACATGGAAATGTTCAATTTTTACGAAGGTGGAATACGGGGTGGGTTAACATTTGTTAACAAACATTACATTGCTGCTTCGGAGGATACAGAATTATTGTACATAGATATAAATAATCTGTATGGTTGGGCTCTCAGCCAAAGTCTTCCTTACGCTGATTTTACTTGGGTGTATGATGGTTTGGATGAGGTTTTGAATGAATGTGCGAATGTTGTGGATATTGAAATCCTTCCATATGGATATACTATGGAAGTTGATATCGAGATTCCAGATAATTTACATGATTTTCTAAATGACTTTCCGATTGGACCGGAAAAGATGTGCCCACCAAATTCAAAAGTTGAGAAGTTAATGCTAACGCATTATCCTAAGAAGAACTATGTTCTTCATTGGAGGCTTCTCAGGCTTTATCTTTCTCTCGGGCTAAGGTTACACACATACATAGAGCTATTAAATACAAGCAAGCTCCTATTTTTAAACATTATATCGATAAAAACACTAACTTGCGTGCAAATGCAGTTAGTGAATTATATAGAGATTTATTTAAATTGTATAACAACAGTCTGTATGGTAAATCTGTTGAGAACCTTAAAAAGAGGATGAATTTGCGATTATGTAATTCAGCTGAAAAGTTAATTACATATTCGTCAAAACCGGCATTTAGAAAAACAATAGAGATTACTGATGATCTTTTTTCCGCTCATCTTAATAAGGACTCAATATGTTTGGATAGACCTAGTTATATCGGTCAATCAGTTCTAGATTTATCCAAACTACGGATGTACCAGTTACAGTATGTTGAGTTACAAAAATATCGTGATATTTACAATTGTGATATCAATCTAGTAGCGGGTGATACAGATAGCTTCTTTTTGGAGATAAAAATTTAAAATTAGAAATTTTATTAAAAGCTATGATTTCGGATGATCTGTTAGATACATCAAATTATGATCCTTCTCATCCTTTATATTCTAGACGACTTGACTCGGTTATTGGCAAGTTCAAGGATGAGAGTAAAGGTTTAGGATATAGCGAGTGGGTTTTCTTGCGCCCTAAATGTTATAGCTTGCTAGGAAATAAATCAACAATGCGAGCTAAGGGTGTAAAATTACCGGGTACCGACATTAAACACCAATCATATTTGAATTGTTATAATAACAATAGTATTATGTCGGTAGTATTATAGGGACCCGAAATCATCAGCTGTTCACTTTTAAAAATTCTAAAATAGCATTAAATAATCATGACGACAAGAGAGCTTGGGTAGGGAAAAACTCGAGTTTTGCATATGGTCATTATAGAGGGGTTGATGTCCTTGATGTTGGTGGTAATATAATCATGCCTGAAACCGATCCAACAGTTCGCAATCAGCAATTTGATGAGATATTTGAGAATGTTATTGATATTTATTAACAAATTTGTATATAAAAATAAAAATTGTGAAAATTTCTCTTTGGTATTTTCATTTGTTTAAAATTTATTATTATTATTTTTATTAGCAATATTTTCATAATCAAATGCCAAGCGTGAAGAAACGTGAAATAAAACTTGATATTTGTTTAATTGTATAATTAATAATTGATTTACTTTTTATGAAGTTGTTGTTTTTTATATATAGTTGTTTTTATATAGATGTTTTTTATATAGTTGTTTTATGTATTTGTTTTATTATATATATATATGTATTATTAATAAAAAGTAATAAAAATAATAATAAATAAAACTTGTAATAATAAATAAAAATAATAATAAAAAGAATAATAAATAAAACTTGTAATAAAAATTAAAACCTGTAATAAAAATTAAAATATGTAATAATAATAATAATAAATATAATAATAATAAAAATAATAATATTAATAATAAATAAAGCTTGTAAAAAAAAAATTAAAACATGTAATAATAATAAAAATTATAATCTTAAAAAATAAAACTTGTAATAAAAATTAAAATATGTAATAATAATAATAAAAATTATAATCTTAATAAATAAAACTTGTAATAATAATAATAAAAATTATAATCTTAATAAATAAAACTTGTAATAATAATAATAAAAATTATAATCTTAATAAATAAAGCTTGTAATATTAATAAAAATATTAATAATAATAAAAATAATAATAAAAATTAAAAGAATAATATTAATAATAATAATAATAAAAATAATAATAAAAATAAAAAGAATAATATTAATAATAATAATAATAAAAATAATAATAAAAATAAAAAGAATAATATTAATAATAAATAAAGCTTGTAATAAAAAAAAAAAAAAAAACTAAAACATGTAATAATAATAATAAAAATTATAATCTTAATAAATAAAACTTGTAATAATAATAATAATAATAATAAAATAATTGACTTGATTAAAAAAAAAACAATTTAATTTAATAATAATAAAATAAATGTACAAAATATATACTACTTATTTTTATAAGTAGTAAATTTAAATTTAAAAATGTTTAAAAATAATATGACCTTGACCTACTTTTGAATGACCTTGACCTACTTTTGAATGACCTTGACCTACTTTTGAATGACCTTGAAAATTTTTGATGAGTCATCCAATGACCTTGACCTACTTTTGAATGACCTTGAAAATTTTTGATGAGTCATCCAATGACCTTGAATGAGTCATGGTCTTTGTTTAAATGACCTTGAAAAAATATGATGAGTCATCCAATGACCTTGAATGAGTCATGGTCTTTGTTTAAATGACCTTGAAAAATATGATGAGTCATCCAATGACCTTGAATGAGTCATGGTCTTTGTTTAAATGACCTTGAAAAATATGATGAGTCATCCAATGACCTTGAATGAGTCATGGTCTTTGTTTAAATGACCTTGAAAAATATGATGAGTCATCCAATGACCTTGAATGAGTCATGGTCTTTGTTTAAATGACCTTGAAAAAATATGATGAGTCATCCAATGACCTTGAATGAGTCATGGTCTTTGTTTAAATGACTTGAAAAAATATGATGAGTCATCCAATGACCTTGAATGAGTCATGGTCTTTGTTTAAATGACCTTGAAAAATATGATGAGTCATCCAATGACCTTGAATGAGTCATGGTCTTTGTTTAAATGACCTTGAAAAATATGATGAGTCATCCAATGACCTTGAATGAGTCATGGTCTTTGTTTAAATGACCTTGAAAAAATATGATGAGTCATCCAATGACCTTGAATGAGTCATGGTCTTTGTTCAAATGACCTTGAATGAGTCATGGTCTTTGTCTTTTGGACTTAGAAAAATTTTCTCTCAGCCGGGGGGGGGGGAGGGGGTACTGTGCTGGATGTGACATGTGCTGGATGTGACACATCCCACTACTTACCTGAACCAAAATGCAGAATATTTCCAATTTACACTTGTGCTGGTGTACTGGGTGTAATTAATTTTGTTTAAATCCGTGCTCATTTGTTTCGATCTCCCTTGCTTCAATAAATCCTTACTTTCCTAGGGTCGATGCTATCTCAACCAGACGCCCCAAAATTTTGACCTTATTACTATATACCCATGAGCAAGCTCATGTTGGTACTGTATATAGCAGCCGAGAGTCCACGAGCAGGTGAGCCCCATTTCTAAGACTACTCCTCGTGATAATCTCGCTTTCAAGTTCCTGACTGCCAATGGAAGGTCTTACATCTCTTTCTATCTATACGCTTGTTCATACTCATCTATTTCTACAATTCCTATATCAATTTGTCATCATTACTCATTATTTAATAAAATATTTTTCAAAGATTTGGGCAGCGTTCCGCCCTTATTTTATGGAAAATTCCATGTTTCATAAAAACGTTAGCCTATGGTAAATTGAAATAAATACATTATTATAATGTCATTATTTTAGTCCAACATCACATATTTGCTTTCCTATGGTCGCCATAGTTACCACCATTCGTAAATCTCTATATTATCATCTCACAGATCTATGCCAAAATGTATCATTTTATTTTAATTTTCCACCGCGATGATTATCAAACAATGTACGTGATCTAACCCTAATTTATACTTTCGTTGACCTAAATTTCTATCACTAGTCGTACCCTTTATAATATAATAATCGGCAGGAGTTACATAAAAATTCAATTTTCCTATTTAAACATATAATAATGTTGCCCCTTTAACTCTTACCACTTCGTCCACGCAAAGCATGGACGCCACAGTGAATTCCAACGGTGTCCTACTCCGAGATCAGTGCAAACGAGGCCGACCTGTCTAAGCAGACACCGAAGTGTGGTCAATGATAAAACAATACATCAATGTCCTGCAAATTTAACCCGCAGGAATTGAATATTATTTCACCACCTTCCACAAACTAATATATATAAAATGAATATAAATAAGGTAGGGGGAACCTGCCGAGCGATGCCAAAAGACATCGAGGCCATCCAGAATAAGTTAAATTAAACAAAACATTAACTTAGAAAAATATATTTCTACAAAAAAACAATACTTACAATAAACAAGTTTGTCAGTCAAGCATCCAAATTTGAAAAATTTTCATACGTCGGCATAAAAATTGACTAAACAATTGTCTAAAATTGTTTGTGTCTAACACAAGTGTCTAAAACAAATTGTGTCAACAAATGTCTAAAAATTTTGTGTCTACAAAATGTCTAAAATTTATGAAAATGACTACTGTAAATATAGTTTTTTCATGCCTGGGTGCGACCAATCAGAGAATTTTGAGCCTTTTTGGCTATTTTTCGGGGGTTTTTATTGCTTTTATTTTATTTTAAATATTTTATGTTTCTTCTTATTTTTTTCTATTTTTTGATATTATTTTCTCAATATTTCGTAAATTTTTATTTTTTATTATTTAACCATTCTTTTTGATTGTTTCTCTTTTTACCCTTTTATATTTAAATTTTTGGTCGCCGCTTCCGCCTCTGTATTTTCTAAACCTTCTTTTGAAAGGTTTTGGCGGTTTTATGTTTTGGTATTGTGTTTTTTTCTGTATCTGTAGGCTTTTCAATGATTTTAATTAGTATTTGTTTTATTTAATTTTGTTATGTTTTAATTTTGTTTTATTTAATATATTTTATTTTATTTTTGATTTCTGCTTGCGGTGCATCCTTATGTTACAGCAGTCATATTGACAATTTACAAACCTCATTAATTATTTTGTTTTAATTTACACAATTTTCTCATTTTTGTTTAAATTATGGCTTATAGCCCAACACTTGTCTTATATAGTAGTATAATCCATTTGATTAATGATTCCCAACCCAAATCGTCTCTGTTTGATAATCCTCCCTCAGCAGCTTTCTTTCATTATCTCTTTGTACAACACTATAATTAATCACTCTTCCATGCATTTTCCTTAAGATAATCTTTTTTTCACATCTTCCCATCAATCATGATGTCATGAAAATGGCCTTTCTAATTCTGTCTTGTAAACTTTTCTTATTGTTTACCAAACTCGGGTTTTCGTTAATTGATTAATTAACGTTTTCCTGTATTTTTATACATTTCCTTGCTTTCCGACCGTTTCTTATCAAATCTTTACCCGACCACTTTTTCAAATTGAAATTTTATCTGAGCTTTGGCATTTTTTACACCGTCCAATTCTAATTATGACTTTTGCTACCTGCTTCCAATCTTTTAAAATAATTTTGGATTTATAACCCTAACATATTCATTAAAAAAATTGCTAGTGATCTCCAATCTCCAATCAAATTATTATATTCGTATTCATCCTTTAATTTGCTACCTGTTCATACTTTTCCTTTGAAACATTAATTTAACCCTATTTTATTTTTTAATTTTGTTACATTTAACTTTGTATGTGTACATTTCTTGCGCATTTCGATTTGATTTGCATTTTTTTTGTATAACCTTAAAAATAATAAAATTCACTCTTAACCGGCCTCGCTGAATTGACAAAAAATAGTTTACAAATAGTCAATGTAATAAAATTTTAAAATTTTAATTTTCTAAAAATTGAAAAAAAATTTCATTTTTGTTGTTTTGTTGTAATCTTACAAGCTAAGTGATTACATATTCATTCAAACAAATAAATGCAACTGATCATTCACTAAAGCTAAATTGCAACAGGCCACTAAACTTGAAATATCTGTAATTGTTTTTTTAAAGTTTAGTAGTATATAAATATCATCCTACTGACGATTCAGAGCTCTATGATATTTAAAACAGGTTTTGTTGCTATTTTTATTTACCGTAAATGAGTATATAAAGAAGTTCTTTATATGCTCATTTACGGTAATTAAAAGAACAGATTTTCTTGTAACATTTCAAAATGTATTTCGGTAGATTTTTATTTTTAAGTCTCTTAACCTATGTGACTACTCTAACGATTGGCCTTCAAGATCCAAATGTTGACATTCAACTGTTGCTCTTCCATAATCCGACGGCGATCATTTCGGTCAAATGTTCCGATGAAATGCTTGGGAGATTTATGGAGATGTATTTTTACAGAGTCATTGATAACATGGATGTACTGCAGGAACTAGTGGTGAAAAAGTGTTCAAACAGTGACAATGGGATATTGTTATCCCGTTTTCGAGTCACTTGTTCCTCATTCTATCTAGTGAAAGTAAGTGCTAGTCCTATGAATGGGAAATGCGATGAATTGTGTGAGCAGTTGACATCCAGCAGATTATGGTGGCTTCAAGGAGATCAATGTGACTTTAATGTGAAAAAATAAACCATTAAAAATTTATAAATATAGAGCTTTTATTAAAGTAATAAATACTTTATATCATGTAAAGACCCTTATGGAATTTTTTATTAACTATGATTATTTATTAACTATGATTGAACTTTAAAAAATTATTGAAAATGGAAAAAACAATTTACAGAGAAGAGCCAAAGTAAGGAAAGCTTCAAGACAACAAAAATTAAATTTCAAATATAAAAAAATTGAGAAATCATTTTACAAAAGTCGTACGGAAAATTCGTGTTAAATAAGTAACTAAATATTGGTTTGCCGTTCGGAAAATAATGAATATAAAATCAATTCATAAGAAGTGAAAAAAGACACATTTAGACATATTGATATCATTAAATATTCACAGGAAGTGTCAACAGTTACTGGGGACTCTATCCCAATAAATCCCCTAAATAACAATATGGAGATAACCTGGGCCCCCCGCATTATGTAGCTTGATATTACATTACTCAATAGAATGAGAAAGTTGAACATTGCGGCTTTAGAATTTATTTCAATTATGTCGGACCAAAGTTATGCGAAAATAGTATTTTATCCAGAATGTCAACGTGTTTCATTTGGAATTTTTCTTCCCCAGTAAACATTATTTTTTCAGTTAGTTAAAACAAACAATTTATTTCTAGAATTTTTTATTATTAACTAATTTTATTCCGAAATATTTTTTAATTTTAAAGTTTGCTATAATTTCCAATTTTACAAAAAAATGCAATTTTAATTTAATATTTCACTATTACGGAGTTTAGTTATTTGTTTGGGTTTCACTAATATACAATCACAAAAACGTAAAATTATTGAAACTTTATTTACAACACAATTTCACACAATTCATTTTTCAAATTATAAAATTGGTAAATCTTCCAATTAGGGCTGTCAGTTGTCTCTTTTAAGCGGGACTGGCCCAAGTTCAACATGCACATTTGGAGTCCTACACTTAACAAAATTTTTAAATGTACAAAAGTGAATGTACATAACTAAAGAGGCTCGCTAAATTTGAAGAGACTTTATTACTTGATGATTTGATTGGTGAAACAACTTAATATGATTTCGAGAACTTGAATGCCATTAATAATGTACAAAAGAAAGCAAAAAAGAACTTATAAGTTAGAACAGCGAAAAGACAAAAATTAGTGTTCAACATTAAGTGGACAATTTCATAATTCCTTGAAGAAATAAAAGAGGAAATCTTTGAAGCAAGGTTTTGCCAATTGAAAATTTCTTTGATGAGTGTATTCAATTTGATAATAAAACCGCCAATCCGATGTTTGTTTTGTAGAAAGATCATAAAGCAAAGAAATCAAAAGTTGGAATATAAAAATTAGAATACTATCTGAAGTTAATACATTTAATACACAACTGTAAATTAATTGTTCGATTAAATATATTTTTATATTTTTATAATTTTCCAATAATAAATAATGACATAATCTATAAATCCATTAACATAGGATTCAGTCAATCAAATATTCCTTTACAATTACATCATTACACAAATAGATCATTTCTCCAATATTGGAGTAAACTAATAATTTTTCAGTAAATTCTAAAAATTAATTCCTTCCTTTTCTCAAAACAAAATATCCAGTAATATAAATGTATGTAAAAGTGAAGTTGAGAAAAATTTTCAATTATTTTTTTTCTTTTATCAAGTCGGTTTAATTGATCAGGGTATATTTAATCGAATTTCAACAAAAATTTTGAGAAAATTTTCTTTATTTTAAACATACTAAAGTACATAAAAAGACAGTTTCAATTATTGTATATGTTGTATAATTCCGACAATTATGGGATTTTTTGAAGATTGCACAAGGACGGTAAATGAGAGTGTCTCCCTAATTAGTTTCCTTCGTCGAAGCGATTCGTATGTGACAAATTCTTTTGATCAGGCAGTGGAAAAGGGATGAATATCAGATATGATACAATCGTTCATCATTAATTAGTTTGTAAAAGATTTCATAGTTCAATAGTTTTAATAGGTGTAACCGGTGAATTTGATCGTTAAGTAAGCTAAAATTAGTTTTTGCTATTCTTAAATTTTGTATTTAATTTTTTTAGTTTACCAATTGTGCAGTCATTTAAGTAAGAATTTTATTTAACTATGTGTAAATTAGTTTTATATTATTAGTTATTTATATATAAGATAAACATAAAAATATCAGCAATAAGTAATTACTAATAATTAATTAAAAGACATCACTTATACGATATATTTCGAAGGATTAATTGTCAACATCAGGTAAGAAATAAGAAATCATATCGATTTGAAAATGATTATTCAAACATTATATTAATTTATGATCAAAATAAATGTTTTTTTAAAACGAACTTAAAACCTCATTTTTAAACAAAACAAAAATTAATATTGTAACGTAAAACTCTAATCATTAAATCCATTCTATCCGTTCAAATATAACAGCTGCTAGTTTTAACGCCTCAAAAATAATCGCTAAATACGGAAAACCATTTAGTGATGGAGAATATATATGAAAGAAGAATGGCTATAAAGCTCTCCCAAACTCTTTGAAAATTTTGAAAACAGAAAAAATGTAAATTATCAGCAAAACATAGATATAATGTTTTCAGATTTAATTTCTGTTTGCCTTGATGAAAGTAATCATATAACTGGATCAGTTCGTTTAGCAACTTGTACTCGATACTGCAATGAAAAGAATAGATATTTGCACTGCAGTTGTAAAAACACTGACTGAAAGAGAAATAGATCTTTCCAAAATTGTATCAGTATGACTAGAGATAAAAATGGTTTTATCAATTTATTAATTGAACTTATTGGCGTTTCATTGTATTATACACTAGCAAGGTTTATATGTAAAGCATGAATTTAAGTCACTGGAAGATGTTATGATTCTTAAAACAAAATTTGTTAATTTGATATCTGCACGCGGATTAAACAAAAAAAACTTATTAGAATTATTAAATGAGATAAACTCAGTGTATGCTGGTTTACTTATGTATAACAATGTGCAATGGTTAAGTCGTGGAAAAATTCCTCAAAGATTCGTTGAATGTTTGGATGAAGTTAAGCTTTTCAAAATAAATGCTTTTTACTGATTTTTACTTAATGATTTTCTTCGAAATTAAGACCCGGTCTTATTTTCGAAGAAAACCAGATTTTACTAACAGAAATGTTTTTGAACAATCTGTGATTGATTTCGACAATTTATGATAACATTTAATGCAAACTTGAGAATATAAATGATAATGATCTTTATGTGTTTATTTAATTATTTTTATTTAATTTTGTAAATGATATAATAATTAGATAATTTTTATTTTAATATATGTAATAAGGTAATGATTTCTATATATAGGGTGATCCAAAAAAACTTGGATTTTTATAGTATAGTATTCGACCAAATATATATTATGTTATTAGTGTGCATACTCATAGTACGTATTATTCAATACTTTTTACAGTTATTTCTGATTATTATTGCCTCCATATGGTGTGGTATTACGTTTTTCGTATACATGTGCTTTATTTCATTATTCTTAGGATGCGTGTTAAGATACGATGTGAAACTCTTCCTGACCATCTTTCTAGGTGCTCTAAAGAGATCTTCTTTCAATCACGAGCTGCTAAACTTGCGACAAGTCTCTAATTAATAATTGATGCTGGTTGAATGTATTCTCTATTACATTTATTAGTTGTTCATTTTGCATGTCATATGTAGAAATTATATTGTTATTGTGTAAAACCTGCATGAATACTATTATTATAAATATATTATATTATAAAAAACGAAGTTTTTTTTGGATCACTCTGTATTTATAAAAGATGCATTTGATAAACAGTATAAAGCCTAGCTTGGACAACTGCATTCGATGACAAAATCACATATAAAAACATTTTGTATTGACACAAAGCTTTTTGTGAAGGTGAATTGATTTTTTCTATAAAACATTTTTCTTATATCAATAAATCTTTAAATCCTAATTCTCTTTGTTTATTTATATGTGACCCAATTTGAGAAACTGGAACCGCGACAAAATTAAATTAGGGATAAATTCTCCAATTTTGATAAATTTAATTATAAAAGAAACTAATTATTCGCAAAAACATTTGCATCGAAAATTGCCCCAGAGAAACGGCCGAAGCGGCTGAAAGATCAAACAAATTAGTCCACTAGTTCCACAAGACCCCAATCAAAATTTGACTCAATCCAATTAGTTGATGAGAAATTTCTTTTATAAAGGAATCTCTAATCAATAATTTGAGACACAAATTTGAGCCACCAAATTGACAAAAAACGGGTCAGAAACTAGTCAGATTTTTGTCAAGGACATTTTGAAAGTTCTATAGTATTATAGATTAAAATGCGGCTTCCCATAAGGATCCTTGCCAGTGTTGACTTCCTTGAAAGTGTAAATCGTTGTGCAATTTTTGTATCAATAAAGATTATTTCTGTGTTGAGTTAATTCAGTGAATTTAAAAGACACATTGAGTTAAAAGAAACATAATATAAAATATTAACACAACAAATACATATATATATGTGTGTGTGTATCAGTTGTTTGATTATTCGTCAATGTGTATATATGTATTTTTTAGGTTCGATGACCATAAAAGGTAAACTTTTATTGCGTATTACAGTGTTTCCCAAAATGGGCGCTACCACTCCCTGGTGAGCGCCGCAGCGATTCATGGGGGCGGTGAAAGCTTAAAAGAAAGAAGAGAAGATTCAAAATAATTTATGTATGTATTCCGCTCATAAGGCTTCATTTTTCTTTGAATAAAGTACTGGAAGTTGACTCGGTTCCCGGATTCTCCCTCACTTGAATTGAATTATTACAAGCAAGATAAACTTGATTGGATTTTGGATCCTTTTTCAAGAGCAAATACAAAAGAATTTAAATTTCAATTCATCCTTTGTAGTTAATCTCATCACTTCTTCTTATAGCTGTGGAACAGCTACAAGAAGAACTGTTGAGATGAACTACAAAGGATGAATTGAAATTTAAATTCAAAAGCGATTACCTAAAATTCAGTCTGCAAAAAGAGATCCCTACGGCTTATCCTGAAATATGGGCTGTAATTCAAAGGTTCTTAATTGCATTTCCTTCATCATATTAAGGGAAACGTAGATTCAGTACGGTAAAAAAGAAACCGATTGTAAATAGTCAATCTCGGTGATTTAAGATTACTGCTAACGAAAATAGAGCCAAGAATTACTGAATTGGTAGCAGCATACGAGGTTCATCCTTCTCATTAAGATGATTTCGAATGTTTTAACTTTTTTTCTATTACCTTTCTATTCTGAATTCAATAAATATATCTCTTTAATTGCAAATAAAAATAGCTCAAGTTGACAATAAAGAAAAGGAGTGCCATACTACTCCTGTTATAGTTTTTGAGCTAATTTTGTTTGTACGGATGAACGAAACCAAAAACTTTGTTAAAAGTATTTATTCAGGAGTTTAATTCGCTTTAGTTCATGGAAAATTAATTTGTCTTATTATATGATTTAGTTTTATTGTAGATGTATTAGTTTTATTTGCTTCCGTTCATAAAAACTTGATTTTTTTTGAGTGATTTATAATTTTTCTAATTCAGAAAGATTTAAATTTATGTATTTAAAACTGAAATTAAATCGAGGAGAAATGCATGACTTCAAAAAGATGGCGGCCATTTGAATTTGCAAAAATAAATGACTAAGACCGCTATATCTTCTCGGTCACGTATATTTGACAATAATTCGAGTGATACTAACCAGGAGTTTCTGCTAGTTTCAGAATCTGAATCCACAAATAATTTTAGTTTTTATAAAAATCTTACCTTTTATTAAGGAAATCCTATTAAGTAATGTTACGGAAAATTCTGAGGAATTCATTCCATCGTGATAATATCAAAACATTATATTTCATCATGGTCGTTTGCGTGTAAATGTAACCAAGCGATCGTTCATTAGGAACATCCTCAAAATATTACCATTATATACCCTCCTGTCCCATTATGTCGCCTTTGTGTGTAAATACCAGCCGTAAAACAACATCAATAATAAAAGAAAACTAAATATGAATCTCATCCATCAAAAACAAGTTAAATGATCCCCTTTAGCAACTAGGAAAAAAACAAAAAACAGTATATTTATTAAAACAACAACCATTGAGCTGAATCATTCCAGGGGAGGAACAGAGGGATCATCGACAAAATCTGGACTATTCGATTGAATAACAACATCAGATTTAGGTTTGTAAACTGTTTGCAATTGGCCGCTGCGATCATTATTGCAGTCTCCGTTATGCTGGACAATATTTCTCCAATCCACGGTCAATTGAGGTTTCTCCTTCGGTAGACTACTAAAATAATGGCGAATATCAAAATAAAATTGCGTAATATCAAACATTTTATACTGAAAGTCGTTTGTTTACTTTAAAAGAATTTTCGAACAAATTGGATTTTAAATATTAATAAAATTCTAGCTTATAACTTCTGACAGCGAATAATATTATGATAATAATAATAATAATAATAATAATAATAATAATTATAATTATAATAATAATTGATAAACTTTAAAATCTTTTATTGTGTCGGTGGCGGAATTATTTATATAAATAGAATCTAAACAAATAACAAGGTTAGCCATATTTGTGCCGATAAACAGCCCTGATCACTCATAACCAAAAGTTAATTAGACTTTCACTTTCTCCTCTTCTTCTCTGATTGATATTTTCTTTCACTCAAATATATTCAATAAATATATTTATTTAAACAAATTTTCAAAATTTTCAAATTCGATTTATCAATATTATAAATTTGTTAGATCCGAAAAAATTTTTAAATTTTTTTAAAATCAAAAATTCTTTATTCAGATTTAACAGTCGAGTTTGCACTTCAAAAAAATGCAAATAAATAATATAAATAATTCCGCAACTGACACAAAAAAAGAAATCCAAAATTTAATAAAAGAATATTAAAATTTAATTATATTGAAATAATTGATTATTTATTAGGGAATGTGCACAGGGGTCTCATAAT
Organism: Schmidtea mediterranea; assembly: GCA_022537955.1. Lineage (NCBI taxonomy): Eukaryota > Metazoa > Platyhelminthes > Tricladida > Dugesiidae > Schmidtea > Schmidtea mediterranea. Next base: position 162,675,566 of record CM039680.1, read on the forward strand.
TATTACTAATGTTCTTTAGGTGAATTCTTTAGGTGAATTAAAAGAACCGCAGTTTAAACAGTAAAGCTGAATTCATAATCATCCAAACCAATTGCGGAATTCTATTATCATCGTGATCTTGTACATTTCAGCCGACAATGAATAATTATCTTCTAAATCAAATTATACCAAAGAATGTTTCAATAAAATGAAAGATTAGTTTATGAAAAAACGAAAATTGAAATTAAAATTGTAAATTTTAGGTTACTTTAAAATAGAAATTGTAAATTACGATAACATGTTAGGTTGTTTAAGGAGAAAGGTATGGAATAGTTGTTGTGAGGAGGAAGATTTAACTAGCTCTCAAGGAGCAATTATTATTGTGAAACATAGTCAAATTGCTAAGGTTTTAATTGTGTCCACTTTAAAGCCAGTTGTTAAACTCACCATGAACAGATATAATAATGTATTTTCGTATGCAAGAATTGATAATTTAGTTTTAACAATTCCAACCATTTACCGAAATGTGGATGATATGCTATTTTTCAATTTTATTTACAATCCATGAAGAAGCTGTGAAGCATCATTTCGATTTTCTACGTGTGCAAGGTGAGTGCTTATGGGAATTTGATGATAAATCTCTACATCCTCAAATTAAATTACAATTCCAAAATGGTGATATTTATCCATTTGTGGTATCAAAAAATGAAACTTGCGAATAGCTTAAATCTAAAATAGAAGAGTCTTGAGTTTTCGCCGAGTGATCAGAAATTTTGATGAAAAATTAATAAATTATGGATTAAAAGATGAAACTATTCTAGATATATCTTTCTATCCAAAAGAATTTGAAGTTTCAATGTGTCGGATCAATGTAGAAATTATAAATATTAAAACGAAATCCGGTGAATTTGTTAAGAATTTGAAATTAAAGTGTCAGAATATAGGTTATATATTTCCTGAAGGTTCTGGGCGAAAATAAATCATTGAATGAGTCAGGAATTAAGGACAGAAATAAAGGTCAAAGACGAATTTATTGCGAGAAGCTTTCAATCCCAGTTGAGGAGTTGGGAAACATGCACCAGATCCATTGCCTTTATTTCAGTGATAAATTCAGTGAAGAGCTGCTCCAGCTACCAGTCTCAACCATTAAGCTCCAATCAAAATCCCATCGATAATATCTCAAAGCAAACCAGTATCCGACAAAACTTCACAAATAATAAAATAAATAAACATTAATAAATAATAATAATAATTCATTAAAACAAAAAGTTTACATAAATAATTTTAAACGAATATTTAAAATATAATTACTAAATTTTATAAACTTGTACAAAAATATCGATTTTACCTCTTATCTTGGCGAGCATTAGTGTTGACTTGTTCAACTTTCTGCAGTAAGATGATATCTTTTACCTATATATTAATAATAAATTGTTGAAAATTAGATGATTATTATTATTGACGATTATTATTATTATTGATTATTATAATTGATGATTATTGTTGATTATTATTATTGACGATTACTATTATTGATTATTATTATTGATGATTATTGTTGATGATTATTATTATTATGATTATATTTATTATTATAAAATAGTATATAAATAATATATAAATAATATAAAAACATAAATAATATATATATATATATATATATATATATATATATATATATATATTATATATTATATTATATATTATATATTATATAATATAAATAATATAAAAAATAATAAATTGTTGAAAATTAGATGATTATTATTATTGATTATTATTATTGATGATTATTATTGATTATTATTATTGGCGCCCCGACCTTACCGCTGGTAACAATACTGCCGCGACATGACCGCCGCTGTTAAACGCCGATATATGCGTCAGAAACAAAAATAACGAACTTCCTCGTACCAATAATTCGGTGGAAGCGTGGCACCAATCGTTCCAGAAAACATTAAATATCGACCATCCCTCGGTATATAAATTATGCCAACAAAGAACAAAACCACATAGATTATTATTATTGATTATTATTATTATTGATTATTATTATTATTGATTATTATTATTATTGATTATTATTATTGATGATTACTATTATTGATTATTATTATTATTGATGATTATTATTATTAATGGTGATTATTATTATTATTGATTATTATTATTATTGATGATTATTATTATTGATGTTTATTATTAATGATTATTATTATTATTATTGATGATGATTATTATTATTATTGATGATTATTATTATTGATGATTGTTATTAATGATTATTATTATTTATTATTATTATTAATGATTATTATTGATTATTATTATTATGATTATATTTGTTATTATAAAATAGTCAAAATATACCTTTGGCATTACAATAAGTAAATGACCAGTGGTTTTGGATCTAGTAGCAGTAGATACATCTGGCCGTACTTCTTCTGGAAGAGCCAGCTGAAGAAGCTAAATAGAAAAGTAATTAATAATATTTCTTTCTATTCCATACGTATTCAAACTGTCGAATACGGCATGTAGGTTAGTTTATTTTATATTATCGAATATTATATTTATTGTCATTCAGGCTCTTTTTAATTGAGCTTTGGTGTATAAAATGGTTAAAAATTTAGCAGTTTTATTATTTATTATATTTTGTGATGGAAAATGTAGAAACTAATAAAGATGCAATGCAATAGTTGAATATGAGTACTAAAATGTACATTCACAAAGAACCCCGTATAAAAACGTTAGCATTCAAATTTGTATCACGATATCTTCTATCATGTGTGAGAAATCCTCATTTTTAATGAACTTGACAGCGAATAAAGCCACACTTTCGTATTTGTTTGTTTCAAGACATGAAACAGGAAATGAGTTCCAGAATATATGATACAGAAACTTTTATGGAAAACTTGATAATTTTGGAGTGCAAGTAAATTTTATCCTTTCCCAGAAACCTTAGGACAAATGAAACTTACACATCTCTGTTATCATGATGTAAATATATAAGGTGATTATTAATTTATTTTACGACCTAATCTGGATACTTAATGGATTACCCATGTATGTTTGATTCATGAATTATGCATTTTTCCCATGTAAACACATTTATTCGGGATACACGCAACAATGGAGATTTTGACGTTTAAATAGTGGGAGCCTTTTCCTGTGGAGGAGAATATTCTGTATCCATGATAAAGAGATTAAGGTACAAATTGGGATGTTTTAAGATGGCAGTTCATTTTTTAGCATTATAAGATATGATATATTCGTAATGAATCATTTTGCCGTGTCAATTACTACTATGTCACGTAAATGTTAAAGTAAAATACTAATATTCACCAAAAAAGGTTATGTTGTCAATATTATGGGATTACATTAGTGAATTGTATACTTTGAGCTCCTTCCGATTAACATAACGATCGACTCAAGTGTATACTGCTAGCAACTATCAAAATTTACACAACTCTGACAGGAAAAACTTTTCCTTCAGCAGAAAGTGTAAAAACGTACCTGGAAAATCATTTTTGCTGAAAGAGATCAGAAATGTTTTATGAAGCTGGAATTATGCAAGATATTGAGTTTACCTTTCCTTTCATCGTGACACGGACATAATTTGGGTGGATGTCACAGTCTAATAGGGATGTGTCGAGGTATCTTGATGGGAATGAAACGGGTTTATGACAATGAAAATGTTTACTTGTAAACAACAACATCAAGTTTAAAACAATTGTCGATTTCTTCGTCAGTAAATGAAAATTCAATCCTGAAAAAATATATTTTTATCAGGATCAATTCAGGTATCGAGTATAATAATACTTGGACTCATTGACATTATATGGACGGCCATCGTTGGCAAACAATCTTCGTTCTGGTTTTTCTGGAGTTTCGGGTCTAGAAATGTTATTGGATTCAATTTCATTATTTCCACAATTAGGAATGGAAATTATACATGCAAAACTATTTTTTAACTTAATTAACTACTTGTAACAATAAATAGCTTCAAAATATCGATTTTAATATTCTATTATTGATTCAGTACAGAAGTTCTTAACTTTTTATAAATTTTTTGTGAATCTCATTTTATTAATAATAATTTATATTTGTTAAATTATCTATAATAAATTGATTTTATTATTATTGCTTTATTGTTTTATAAAATAAAAATTTATTATTTAATTATCTATTGAATTTGCATAAATTGGCGTTATCTTATTAAAAATCACTGATTTAGTCAATATATTTATATACTATTCTATTTTTCCTGCACACAAGTCTTTTGGAATTATGAAGAGATTGACTAATTATTAATGAGCAAAATAAGCGCTGTGAATGAAATGTCTGGTTTTAGAATTTTAATAATCATTGGGAACGTATTAAATGTGAAGCGCTGTAGATAATATCATTGGATCCAAACTTAATGTGAAAAATACAATGAGTACGAATGTTTTGAATACTTAAAAATAGTTTGATTGGTAAATTTGCAATATACTGATTGATTTTGTTTGTATTATCGGTGGTATTAAAATTAAATATTTTTAAAAGGTTGTTTTTGAAAATAGTCAAAAAATTAAATTAATAAAAAAATATTTAATTTAGAATTGATAAAATTTCTAGAATTTATTTAAATATTCCGCAATATTCAACTTTTGTACTATCCTACCGGATAAAGAGAGGAAAACTGTCGAAATGTATCGTAAACTTTGTTGCAATTAAATTATTGCCATGTTTATTTATTTTTTGCCATCGTTTCGAAATAGAAAATGGTATTGAAGATTTTGAAAATGCTAGTGATAGTGAATGTGAGAAGTGTAATTGATGAATATGGAACAGATGTCAATGGTGATGATACTGAAGAAATCATTCAGTTGAATGATGACACAAAATATGTTTTGAGTGATCAATCGAATATTGTTTCGAATAAATTTCAGTGTCACATTCCTTATAATGAATGAGAAATGTATGACATTATATTTATTACAAAAATATAAACATATAATGCCATTGGAAAATGAAAAGAAATCAGTGGTGAAAATCAAAAGTTTCTATGTTCAGAAACGGTGGCCATTTGTTATAACCATGACCCGTTTGAGGTCACGGTAGGTGCTTTGCAACCAATTGCGCCAATTACCAATTCAAACAAAACACATTCACATAATCATTATTAATGAACGCACTAAGTTTGGTTTCTTTATCTCAATTAATGTTTTGAAATGTCGATGGCCATGATGCAGTATTTCTTGTTTCGGGATTCTCATCATGAAAAACAGTAGCTGCTTTGTAATATTTTACTTGTATACTTGTAAAGTTGTTTTAAAGTAAATAATTTGATATTAGTTTAGGTTTGAGAGATGGAAGAGGAAAGAAAAGGATTTAAAAAGACTAAGGGGTCCTTGACAAGGATTTATATGCCCTGGGCAGAGTGCTAGTGTACCTATTGGATAAAGCAGTGATTGTTATTAAGGTTATTATTGCTATGGATTCAATTTCATTCTGAATGGGAATGACTCTAGTGTATTCCACTGTCGGAGGTGTGAGCAATCGCATGAAGGATTATGTAATAATGATTATGATATCATCAATACGTGCCATTACTGTACGTCAGTCACATATCTCTCCTGGGAAAGTTTGGAAAGTCATGAATTTGCTTATATAAAGCAATTAGATATTGAAATGATCACATGTATTCACATTTATATATATCTCTGCATAATATACGACTATATCGGTACTGAATCGAAGGTAATTATTGATTATTTATTGAAATATTAACTGTTATTTAATAGATATTTAAAATTCAACATTTTAATAATAGACTTTCTGAAAATTATTTTCAGAAATAAATAATGTAGCACAAAAAATGCTTCTCGCTCGTTTGAGTATTAATATAATTTTATTGCAGTCATTTTGTGCAATAAATAAATTAGAATGAAAATCACAATTAATTGATAGATAAATATTATATTATAATTTCGATTGAATTGATTTTATCATCTTTCAATAAAGAAGTCGATTTTTAGATAATATTGAAATAAAAATGTCATGCAATCAATTAAAAGTTAGTGTAAATTTTCAAATTTACCATGCTGGTTAGTGCAGTATTGATAATGGGACAAAAATCATTAGTTAGCAATGTTTCTATGCCATATAATATTAATTATAAATCGTGTATACCTGAAACAAATTATTTATTCTATATATAAATTTTATTTTATTAATTAATTTCAAAATTCTGTTTCGGGTGAAATTTTTTATTTTAGGTATTATTACAAGAATTTTTAATTTACTTTGGGTTTTCTCTTCTTTTCTTTTCCTCCATATACTCATGAGTTTCTAATCGCGATTCTGGAGTGAAAGAAGTCTTTTCATGCCAGAAAGGATCGTCATCATATGTATTTTGGTTTCTTAATCAATATATATATTTTGAAAACTCTTCCTATTTTCGTTTTATTCTTACTTTTGAATTTCCTTTCTTTTCAACTTGCGTTCTTCAGCTTCTACTTTTTCTTGGGCCTATAATTATCAGTCACAACGATTGGATTATCAAAAAGAGTTTACGCGTTTTTCGAGCCATTCTTGTTGTTGCTCTTCAATTCGAGTGAGAAATTTTGAATACTTTTGAAAAGCTGAAATTCTTTCAGATTTTGTAATCTCGACGCCATCAAGAGTCTAGAAATTCGATAATTCGAGATATTCATACAAGGCTTATAACCTGGAGTTGGGGTAAAGTAGTAATCACATATTCCCGATAGCCATCATATGATTGGCAAGGATTACCAGTAAGATATCTGAAGTGTTTACCATATATTATACCCGAATAAATATACGTGCAATAGTATGAGGTTGTTCGTATGTAATTTTTTATCATATTTCCAACTCGTTAACTCGATTTACCTTGATAATTTAAATTATTTCCTTTGGAGAACATTATTATAGGCAACACGACTTCTTTATAAAATTATGAAATAAATATTTTAACCATATTAAGACTCTTAATCATGAAGAGAAACCGGAAGATATTCGAGCATTTCAAGTTGGCATGAATCATAATAATATCAAATCGAACATTATAGTAACTTTTTTTAAATAATCAGATAGAAAAGAAAAAGAATGTGCAAAGACAAAGGAAAGGGTTTTGAAATATTGCTTACTACTTTGGGGTTTCTGAATTATATATTTATCGTACACAAATTCTTTACTATGTATTGAAAAACATTATATATATATATAGCATATTCTGTAAGCGATAAGGATGTCAATATAAGGAACTTTTAGTCTATAAAGGAGACTTTTGTAAATATCAATGCAATTTACAAATAGGTGTGAATTTTACTAAGAAATATGAAAAGAGAAGTTTTTTTATTAAAACAAATTAAACACTATTCAAGATTTTTCAAGACAGTAATAAACATAATTCATACCTATTTATAAAATTCTTTCATTCTCACAAAAGTCGCTGTCTTTTATACTAAGTCGCTCATATGGACAAAAGTCCCTTATATGACACCCTTACCCTGTAAGCTACTCCCAACTCAACGGCTGAGAATGGTAATGAATATGAATCCGGCTTTAAAAACACAGTTTAAAAATGTGATATTATCGGAGGAAAGTAAACTAGCGGCGATCCCTTAGCGTAATAAACTTATGCATCAGGCCTTGTACTAATTTGGAGAGTGAAGCTTTTGATGTATTATGACTTTGATTTTCATTCATGTTACTAATCTTAGGTGCTTCTTACATTTGGGAGCAAAGGGATATCAGTTTGCTTGTATTCCGGTTCGAAATCAGCAAGAATTGAATTTTGAGGACTCGAAGCAAACAAAGAGTAACCTAATGATTTCTGTGTGAAATAGAATTGGTTAACTGGCGAATAATTGGAGGTTGATCAATCTTGTTCTACTGATCAGATCAAGATAACCTTAAAGCTATTGTTAGAAATTTATATAGCGAAAATTATAATTCCGATGTAAACGAAACGAGTAAATGTTATAAATGCCTAATTAGGGAAAATCTGCATTAAAAGGCAATAAATGCTAGGAATGACAATTAAAGTTATAAATTCATCACGATAAGGCTCTATCCGAGATAAACAATCATAATGAATTGGGAGGGATGGGGAGGAGTGTAGGGGGGGGGGGTAATAGCTACTCAGAAATTGAAGTAATTGGTTAAATAATCCTTATGTCGCTTCAAATATTCTGTCTTGCTTACTTTATTAATAAATACAATTAGGGAAAGCTTTGGAACAATAACATCTAAATTTACTCCTCGCCATGCAAATCTTCCCTAATTCTGCCTAGATCTCTCAAATCATAAGAAACTTTAGAAAATATCATTTGCGCATAGAAATTTCTGCTGAAATGATATTTGTTGCCTTGCCTAGTTTATAAATATATATTCCAACTGCATACAGTTTAATAGCTGACGCTAGGACAAGTGTTTATTTGCTACAATTTCCAAGCGCATCAACTACTTTCTGCTATCAAACATTATAATTTCAAACAATTCACAACAGAGTTGATGCCAACAGTTCCGATTATATAGGAAGACAAAAATTGAATTTAGAAATTGAATTGAAAAATTAATTTTTTTAATAAAGTGAAAATAAAATTACGATTTACTAAAATGTGAAAATAAACTTACAATTCTTCGAAATTATATAAATTTTTCAAATTCCCGATCGATGTCAGAATGCCGACAAAATTTACAGTTAAATCAAGTTTTTTCAAAGATTCACAATCTGTATTAAATCATAAAATGTTACAAATTAATTTTAGCTAACTTTCTAAATTTTCAATAATTTCAATGTTATTTAGAGCCAAATTAATGTATTCTAATTTTTTCAATCGGCTTACATTTTCTATCCTGCTTATCAAATTACTTTGCAAATAAAGGATTTTGAGTTCTCGACACCATTTATCTAAATTTTCAATCCTAATATTTTATATAAAATGTTTATAATTAATTAAATGATAACTTATCAATATCCTGCTGGTGTAATGATAATTCTTCAAGTGAAAATATTTCTCCTTCATTGTGCTCTGCTCGTTTGCGTAAGAGATCTTCAGTAACTTAAATAATTAATTTTATCAGTTAAATATTTAAAAATAAAAAATACAAATTTATACTTCTAACCATGAATTTTCAAATTTAGATATTAGTTTGTTTCTAGATACAGTGAAACATGAAATAATTAAACAAAATTAATAAATTTGATGAAAAATAAAAAAGTTAAAAATTAATAATTATTATTTATTTTTATTATATCTTCTTTTAGAAATATTTTGTTGGTGTATATATTAAAAAAATGCACTATTATATATTTATTAATATCATAAATGCCTAAAATATCTTACAAAATATACAAACACTTGTCGGGCCAAAACTTAGGAGACAAAAGAATTGATCAAATTGTGCGGTAAAAGATAATGAAATATACACAGATAGTTCATCATAATTAGAAAAGCTAAGAGATCCAGGAGATAAAAGTAGTCATAATTCTGAAAGTGATTTAGATTATCTTCCGAATCAAATTGTTGGGCCAGAACAAAAATAGCCTTGAGAATTGTTTAAATGCATCAGTAATACAGCACGTAAACCCAGCACCAAGATAACTTAAAGTACAACATAAAACACCAACTAAACACTTTAAAACCTGAGAAAAAATAAATTAATATAAAATCAAAAACATAAAAGTGTTGGGCCAGAACACAAACAGTCTTGAAAATTGATTAAATGCATCAGTAATACAGCACGAAAACCCAGCACCAAGATAACTTAAAATACAATATACAACATCAACTAAACACGTTAAAATCTGAGAGAATATAAATAAATATAAAATCAAAAAACATAAAAGTAAAATAAAATAAATACAAAATGCATCAAGAAACGCACGAAATTTACATAAAAAATAACACAATAACAAGAAAATTTGACCGTAAAATGACAATTTATATAAAAGAAAAAATTAATAAATTAAATGAATGAAAATTAAATATTTTTGCTGAATAAATTTAATTAAAAATGTTAAAAATAAAGTACCAATTTAAATTAAGAAATTAATAAAAATTTAATTTAGATAACACAAATAATTTCAAGGTCAAATTTGTTTAATCGCAATGAAAATAACACGCAAAGTTAAGGTCAAATTATAGGTATATATACTGATATGTTTTGACAGATTTTAAACTTATTTTTCAGTATTGATTTAAAAGCTTAATTTTCAGTTTTCAGTTTTATTTTTTGCTGTACATTGCCGTATGAAGCGAGATGGATGAATTATTAATGAATTGTGTGACCAATTGCGAAGCCATACGCATGCCTGTTTATGAATCTATTGATATATGAATGAACGGTTCATGAGTTTATTGATTAAATGTATGGTGATGAAGTAATGAACAATGCCACGAACTTCTGATTTCTATGTGATATGTGTCATGCCAAATAAATATTTAAAGCCAATAATCTTGATTGCATCGAAGCTTTTACCCGATTGGTACGGTAACATTAATTTATTTCTTTTTTCGGTCCACAGCCAAAACACAAAGCAAGGAAGTAAAATTACACATAACTACCAAGCTGTGTAAGTGCGGTTTCTCCGCCTATAGCTTGTGCCCGTGAGGGTTTTTTGGCTCAACTTTCTTGCACTCAATTTTGATAATATCGACATAAAATTTTAAACAACAATCGGCTCAAAATCACTAACACCGAGTAGTCCAGTGGGCACTCATTAACTATAATATGAACATAAATAGATCATAAGGACAAAGAGAGGGAAATAGTAGCGGGGAAAATAGTGAAATCGTTGCAACAGTTAAAATGAATAGCCATCGGAAAAAGATTAATCCGAACGACCAAAATTATGGAAAATAATGTTTTAAATAATATATAGGAATTAAATAAATGTTTTAATTATTTCCAAAAATTTGCTCAGCGTTCTGCCCATATTTTCCGTCTCAATTCAACATAATTTATCGTAAAACTGTAAAATATGGGCAGAACGCTGCGCAAATTTTCGGAAATAATTAAAACATTTATCGTAAAACTGTAAAATAAGGGCGGAAAACTGCTCAAATTCTCCGAATTAATTAAAATACTTATCGAAAATAGTAAAGTAAAAGTGGAATGTTGTTCAATTGTTGGTATAATATTAGTATAAAACTGGAAAATAAGGGCGGTACGCTGCTAAAATTTTCCGAATCAATTAAAATAATTATCAAAAATAGCAAAGTAAAAGTAGAATACGGCTCAATAATTGATAGGATAACTGGATAAAACTGTAAAATAAGGGAGGAACGCTGTTCAATTTTTTCGAATTAATGAAAATACTTTTTCGAAAACTGTAGAATAGGGGATGGAGTACGGCTAAAGTTTTATATAAGTAAAGTATTTTCACAAAGCTGAGGAATAAGGACGAATCCTTACTAACTATTTAATAATAATAATGATAAAAGTAAGGATAATGGCGATAATAATAATAATAATAATAATAATAATAATAATAATAATAATAATAATAATAATAATAATAATAATAATAATAATAATAATAATTATAATTATAATAATAGTAATAATGATAATGATAGTAATAATAATAAATATGATAGGAATGGTAATAATAAGGATAATAGTAGTAATAACAGTAATAATGGATTAGAATAATACCTATAATGGTAACGATAATAATACTAATAATAATATGGAACACAGTAGTTATAATAGGGATATGAGTAAGAGAGATACTGTGAGGATATTTAACATAACAAAAAGTGTACAGGCCATGGTAAAAGTCGATAATACGAACAACGATAAGAAGGACTAGGCGAACGAACATAAAGATAAATGATAGGAAAATATGGGTTAACATTTGAGGGAGAAAGGTGAACAATGGGACCTAAAAATCGAAATCGAGCACAGGCCTTCTATCGGCAGCTCGTTGGACCCATGGATCGTTCGATCAATTATAGCATTAGCAATAGCGCTCACTTTTGCGGACGATCCATCCACTCGAACACAGTTCCAACGTTGCTTAGCAACGGGTGCCGAGTGGTAAGTGAAAAATATTTGTATGGGGTTGTCTGGGTAGCAACCATATAGTTTCAAAATATCAACACCCAGAAACCCACCAAAAGTAAAATAAAATAAATACAAAATGCATCAAGAACCGCACGAAATTTACATAAAAATAACATAATAACAACACCGAGTAGTCCAGTGGGCACTCATTAAATGTAATAGATCTTAAGGACAAAAAGAGGGAATGGGTAGCGGGTAAGATTGCGAAATCGTTGCAACAGTTAAAATGAATAGCCATCGGAAAAGGATTAATCCGAACGACTAAAATCAGGAAAAATAATATTTTAAATAATATATAAGAAATAAATAATTTATGTCGAATTGAAACGGAAAATATGGGCAGAACGCTGCGCAAATTTTCGGAAATAGTTAAAACATTTATCATAAAGCTGTAAATAAGGGCGGAACGCTGCTCAAATTTTCCGAATCAATGAAAATACTTTGTCGAAAACTGTACAATACGGATGGGTTACGGCGAAATTTTTATATAAGTAAAATATTTTCATAAAGCTGAGGAATAAGGACTGATCCCTACAAAACTTAATAATAATAATGTTAGTAGTAAGGATAACAGTAATTATAAAATGACAATAATTAAAATAATAATAGTAATAATAATAATAATAATAATAATAATAATAATAATAATAATAATAATAATAATAATAATAATAATAATAATAATAATAATAATAATAATAATAATAATAAATATAAATATAATGGTATTGGTAGTAATAAGAATAATAATAGTAGCGATGATAATACTAGTAACAATAATAGGGAACACAGTAGTTATAATAGGGATAAGGGTAAGAGAGATACTGTGAGTAGTGGGATGTGTCACCGCTGGATCAACCCCCCCAGGGGGGGTAAAAAAATTTTTTTTTCTAAGTCTAAAAGTACAAAAAATTTTTAAGACAAAGACAATGACTCATTCAAGGTCATTGGATGATTCATCAAACACTTTCAAGGTCATTCAAACAAAGACCATGACTCATCCCAGGTCATTGGATGACTCATCAAACACTGTCAAGGTCATTCAAAAAATTTTCAAGATCATTCAACCAAAGACCATGACTCATCAAAAATTTCCCAAGGTCATTCAAACAAAGAACATGACTCATCAAAAACTTTCTCAAGGTCGTTCAAAATTTTTCAAAGTCATTCAAAATTTTTCAATGTCATTCAAATTTTCTCGAGGTCATTCAAACAAAGACCATGACTCAACAGTGCCAATAAATCATCATTGCCATTTCCATTATATATTTTTACATATTTTCTTAGTATTGCATGATTTTGATTGGTCGAATATAGTATAAATAAGCTTACACTTTCAAATATTTTTATAAAATGCCAGAAACTAAATTTTTTATAACTTTGTTGAATGATCTGGTCTCTAATAATAGAGAAGAAGATGATATCATTGGTGGGTTACAGGGTTTCGTGATTTGTTTATCTTTATTGTTGCCCTAGTAACGCCATACAAAATTTTACTCTGACTACCACTCGACACCCGTTGCTAGGCAACGTTGGAAATGTGCTCGAGCGGGTGGATTGTCCGCAAAAAGTGAGTGCTATCGCTAATACTGTAATTGCTCGGACAACCCTCGGGTCCAACGAGCCGTCGTTAGAAGACATGTGCTCGATTTTTTGTAATTGGTCCCCTTATGTCATGTGTTAGAGTCAATTAAATTACAGGGATTCGATCATGCTTGTCTGGAACCTCTTACAAGAGTTAACGAAATCAAACTACGGAATGTATTTCAATCGTGAGAAACAATGTTTGCAATTTTGATTTGGATTAAGTTAGCAACTTGGCGGCACGACGCCTAGCTCTCTCCTTGCGTCCGGGACGGTAGTAGGTGTTTACGGTTACTGTAGGATTCGAGACCGAAGTTGAAGCAGCTGCCGACTCCCGGTAGGCTAACTGAGCCGGTGCGAATACGAGCGGATAGGTAACAGCCGCTCCTTCTTGACTGGCTGATAGGGCGACCTCCAGTCCTCGTATTTGCGTACGTAAACTCTGATTTATTTGTTTTTCTTCGGCCCATCCTTTCTGAGCAGCTGTGAGCCTCTGGTATAAGGGTTTGATTTTTGCTGGGTCTATCCAGGTGGCTCGAATTTGATGTACCTCTCGTGTTAGTTGGATTATCTGATCGTATAGGTTCTTGTTATTTTGTCGTGCTACGTCTAGTTCTACTCTCAGGGTTTGTAGGGAATCCATATCTGGAATTGATAATATCAAAACAATAGTTATTACCATAGAATTAACTAATTAAACAAAATTTCCTTAGATTGAATTGTTACAACATCACAAAGAAAACGAAGCTAATGTCTGCTCGAACAAAATCTTTATTTTAGCAACAAATTTTAAACTAAATGGGATTCACAATGTTAATGTCATGTGTCCGTGAAGCCTCTTGCTACCCATTCCTCTGGGGAGCAGTTTGGAATGATCATTACCGGTCTTTTAGTATTCCGAACCCGGTGGGATCCTATCGTCTGTGAGTCCTTCCTGTGCACGCCCGTCTCTTTCCCGGTGTCTCCGTACAGGGGTCCGCGTGGCCGTGGGTGATAATAGGTAGTGGCAATCCGGCCGGTTTCGAGGTCCTCCTCAATGTTTGCCAAACATTGACGGGCCCGAGCCACTCGTAGGTCCACTTGTTGTTGGTGATCGAGAAGATCATCGAGTAGACTCCGTGCGTGTGCGTAGATCTCTGCCGTGGGGTGCCACTCTTCCCAGAACGGTTCTGGTACCTCAGGAGTTCGGTTGAGATACTCTGGTCTGTTATTGATACGTTGGAATTCGAGTGGGGATTTAGAATGCCAGTAAAGCTTCCAGGCTCCTCTCCATCGGTCGGCGAGTTGCATGGGAATGAGATCTGGGTCTACATTTCCTGAATGAAATCGTAATTAATATACTTCCTTTAGGATACTGTATCAGTGATGTAAGTTTTGCTGCTATTCCGAATGGGATTTTAAATGACTTGACTACACTACGCGTTAAGAGTTCCTTACATTTGGTGCTCTCTTATCTATGTGTGATAAGGTTAAAATCTACTGATTATGTCATTAATTCCCGTGCCGTAGAGAAGAATTTTCAACCACTTAAACGTAAAGTGTTATTATCCTAGAGTTCTATTTCGAAATCTACTATAGCGTTTCGATAGCAGGGTCGATACTGAAGCATTCACAAAAATGGTGATATCATTATGCTGCGTGTACATAATAAGATTTAAGTTTAATCATCATTATTTATACACAAAATCACTACCTGGGTGTTGTGGGTCAGGATCCGCTGTCGATCTTTCGCCGGTTGGGCTATTTGAAATAGTTCTCTTCCTATAATTCCGTTGTCAGTGCATTAGTAAGATCAATTTACTGCCATCGGGCGAGGGTTTATATACTATTGATTGTTTACTCTATGTACTTTAATATAAGTATATGATCGCGCATCATTCGCCATTCGGCGGAAACGTGGACGTTGTTTAATTTAGTTTAGCATTTCTTAATCAAATTTTATTACATAATTTAGTCGTATTAATAAATCGATCGTCGACTTTGTGAACTGAACGGATGTATCGAGGTTAAGGTTCGGTTTGTGTTTACATAGCTATCACGGAAAATAGTCAGCGTTTCAAGATGATTTAACTTGGGCCGCGTGTTTCCGTGTTGATAAGTTTATCAATTTACCGGTGTTTATTCGTAAGTTTCCGGTCAACGTAAATTATCATTTTTAATTTGTTTATTTTTCAGATTAAATCTTACTGAATTGATGTCGAATTTTTGGAGAAAATACTATGGTTCGAGATATTGATGATGATGTCGACCTTCCGTACGGTTTCCTATTAACCAGTGAGTTAGTTTTCTGTGAGGTTTACGTTATCTGGTTACTGAGATTTTCTTTCAGGAAAATTTAGGCTTATTGAACGGCGAAAATGGAAATCTTGGGGTCGATAAGTTGATTTCATTTCATTCTATCTCAGATGTATCGTGAAAAGGAATAACTCACTCTCTTTGGATTGGACAAAGGCTCTCCTTCGTTGGATTCCAAACGTTAACCTATTGGAAGTACATTATTATGCATTCATAGGTTTTCGTGATTCCTAGCTTTAAATTCGATGGATTTGCGCATCTGATTCTCGTCAAATTTGATTTTTATGTACTTCTTGCTGTTAGGATTGGACTAATAATTTGGATATTATTCATTTATGTTTTTGATTTCCGTAAGTGTTTGATGTTTCGGTGATTTTGTGGGTTACTTTCTAATTTTTATTTGTTACAAAAAAAAATCTCTAATTAATATTGAAAATTATAATTTATACTTTACATGATAATGATATTAATTTGTAGTTTTTGTTAACACTAGAAACGCTTAAATAATATTGAAACATCATGAATAATTAATTTATGAATCGTATACTTGATCAGATAATATGAATTGAGAGTTAATGGTAACTTTAATATATGAATTGAAAATTTACGATAGGGACTTGTAGTAATGGCTTATAAATGATAAGGATATTTTATAATCACTAATGTAGATTTGAATTGGCGATTATTAAAATGTATTTACTATTAATAATGTAATTTTCATTTAGTATTACAAAGGGTTTACGATCAATTATTAACAGAAACTTTACTCTTATGGATCTGAATTTACCATTACAAAAAAGGGATTTATAGTTAACAATACGATTCTACAATTAATAATATCAATTTTTCTACAAATATATTTATGATTAACCATACGAATTAATAATATGAAGTTATCATTATTAAGAGATTTACAATTAACAGTATGAATTAATAATATGAATTTAATAATAAAGATTTACTATAGATAATCTGAATTCATGAAAAGTTTTTTGAATTTACAACATAAATTTTAGGGTGCATAGCATAGATTGATATCATGAGTTTATAGTAAATAGCAACGATTTCAAGTTTTAGTTAATTTCCCGTCACCTTCCCTTAATTGACCTTAGACGCATATTATGTTTATATTATAGTTAATGAGTGCCCACTGGACTACTCGGTGTGATGATTTTGAGCCGTGTGTAATATAAATTAGGTCGATTTTGCAGAAATGAGAAACGAGGAAGCAGCCCAAGACTTCTTCCTTGTTTCTCGTTTCTTCTATATGGGACAATATTGACGTTACGACCCCTGCGTTCCCACGCTGGGTCTTCACGGGTACATATCATTGGCGATTTTCCACGCACTTACATGAGTCTGCACTATGTAGATTTTACTATCTTGTAATTTGTATTGGCTGTGGGCCGGAAAAATTTCGACAGATTGAATTAATATTATTTTAAGCATGTAAAACAATTTATGGATAATATAAATATTTATTAATCATATAACCAATAAACAGAAATTACCATACATTCCATTCCATAAAAATTCATAACATTGCATAGCAAAAATGAAATAAAAATACCTCTCTCCCCACGCCGACGTCCAAGCAGAGCTCTGCCGAGGTTGCGAGGATGTGACGTGGAGAGAGGGCTCCAAAATAAAACATTTCTCACCTAAAAGTAAGATTTTAAACAAAGTTCAAAGATAATTTGAAAATGGTTTTATGGTTAAATTAATTATTTTATATTTTATATTTTACCTTTTTCAGACATCATTTTTAAAACTATTTTAAAACTAATTATAATTTGTTTATAGAATAACAAAGAAAACATTAATACATTTATTAAACACTAAACACTATACATTAAAATAATTGTGAAAGTCTAGCAGTAACAATTTTCCAGATTGGAGTAAGCACATTAATTTGATCAGCTTTATATCCTTGGATTGCTATTGTTAAATACCAGTTTTCCTGTTCTTTGAAACCTATTTCTGTAAATGCATCATAATATCTGGTATATTGACTGGTGAAGAAAGCATTTTCATTGCATTTTAAATTGGAATTGATCTTTTTGAACGTATTATCAATATCCTTGATATCTAACATTGAGAGAGTCCCAGCAAGAGATTGAAATTGAGTTTTATTGAGTTTGACTGGATTTGCCAATTGCATATTGATAGGTTCCTTTAAAAAATACATTTTATAATTGTGGAACATCTGAACTGGTTGGACACTGATAGCATTTATTTTCTTGGTCATGTTTGATTTATGATCTTTATAAGGTGGTGACGAGCTTTTATACCCTTGACAGATACTGATTAACCAATCAGAATAATGCATATTTCTATTATTAATTATAACAAAGGCAGTGCATGATAAGTGCATGATAAGTGCATGATAAGTGCATGATAAGTGCGTGACTGCATACAGAAACAAAACTGAATAAAGAAAACCCATACATTAAGTTTGTATATGAATTTAGATACATAAAAATTTCTCATCTATATAAAATTTCTTTATATGATTATTATTAATATCATGTTTTATTATTATCACTGATTTTATTATTATTATTATTGTATTATTATTCTATTATTATTGTTACCATAAAATAAAACTATAATAAATAAAAATATTATCAACAAATAAAATAAAACAAAACAAAAATCAAAATTCTAAACATTTATTTTTGTAAAAGTTTCATTTTTTGTAAGTTTCTTACCGAGTTTGTTATATTCCACTCAACATATCGCTGATACCTAAAATTGCAGCAACTGCAACCCAGAATACAAGGGTATTCCGTTTCCATTTCCTTTACCATGCGGTTGATTTTATTATCCCAAAGAGCTTGTCTAATCAACTCGGAAATCATAATTCCTGATTCTTCATATATTGCCGGTTCGATCATTGCTGGCTCCTTGATATTCAAAATTTCCTTCATTTGAAGATAATAATAAATAATTCGGTCAATTACCATCGGGGCATATGTGTCTAAATAAATAATAAATAACAGAAAATAAATAATAATAATATACCATATTGACTGGTATTTTTCTTCTGCATAATTTTCTTTGGTGTAGTATTTTCCTTTTTAAAAATGAAATGAAATGAATATGCAAGTTGTTTTAATCAATCATTAGCCAATCAGATGTTGACCAATCCCGTGATTTCATTTTGTATGTCTGTAACAATATTTTTGTACTCTAGATTTCGCAACCCAAATATGACTATTTTACCACTGGCAAACACGTTAACACACATTGGGTTGTATTTTAAAAGCCTCAGTGCAGGAAATAATTCTGGTTCGAACATACAAAGACATTTTGTTGACATGTTGTATAGATTGATAGATTGTCTCATATCCATGGTAACCGTAATTGACTGTATTTTAATATCCTTTATTCTATATTGTAATTTATTGACGTCTAAAGGTTTCTTGCATCCCATGATTCTGCATTTGCCGGATTTGAAAAATATTATAGGGTATTTTCCACTCCTATCTACAATTTTCTGGGGTTTACCAATCGGAAACGTCATTTTTGACACATCAAAAGTTCCTTTATAATTTATATTCGATAACATAATTAAACAATAAAGAAAAATTAATCTATATATATGATTTTTTAGAAAGAGTTCATTAATCATACCTATAATCATACAAATTAATAATGGAATTAAGAAATGATGCTGTATATCAAATCGTCGGCCCAAGTGGTAGTGGTAAAACTATGTTTGTTTGTAAATTACTGAAATCTAATTTATTTCAAACAAAATTCAACAAGATTTATTGGCATAAGGGTGTAGATGAAGAACATGGATTAACTCAAGATAATTTCTGTAAATTGAAAAACATGAAAATAGTAAAGGGTTTCGATAAAAACTGGTCAAGTCGTTTAAGGAAAGGTGATGTCATTATTATTGATGACTTGTATCAGGAAGCTAATAAAGAAAAGGATTTTAATAATTTATTCACAAAAATCAGTAGACATGTTGGTGTTACTGTGATCTTTATTACTCAAAATCTATTTCATCGGGGTGGCGCACATCGAACAAGGAATTTAAATGTTCAATATTTAGTTATTTTCAAGAATCCTAGAGATGCAACAGTTATTGATTTTCTTGCTCGACAAGCATACCCTAATAATCGTAATTTTCTTATCAGTGCATTTCAAGATGCTACAAAATCACCACATGGATATATATTTCTTGATTTCACACAACAATGCAATGATGATTTACGGGTAAAAACAGATATTTTCAATAAAGAAGGTGCCATGGTATATAAACAAAGTTGAAAACTTTAACATGTAAAAATGTTTATGAAATCCAGGCTTAAAAATATCCGAAAACTTAGACAAAGTATTAAAAAGAAGCGTGTTCCACCAAAAACCAGTTATACACCATCTAAAAAACTAATAACCGAGAATTACCCTGCGATGAATCTAATTTCGAAAAACATTATTAAAAAGAGTAAGAAAGTTGTTAAAATTGTAAAAAATCATAGGAGTTTCCCATATTTTAATGCATTGTTAAAGGCTTCGGGTATGAAAAGAATGTCTGTTTTACAATCATTTCCAACTTTTGTTGTCGATGATTTTCTCAAAATTCTATTAAAAGTAGTCAGAGGTAAAATTAAAATCAGTAAATCTTAAAAACTAGTATTGAATAAACATCGTAAGCCTTTGTTATCACTAGTAAATAATAAAAATCGTCAGCAAATGAGAAAAATCATATATAAACAACAAGGTGGTTTTATCGGAGCAATGTTACCATTAGCATTATCATTATTATCACAATAAACGATGGGGCAATCATTACCTAATGTCAAATTAAAATTTAAATCATTTTGTTGTAATGGAGAAGATTTGGACGAACCCAGAAGACGAAGCAGGTTTCGGTGGAGTGGCAAAGTTAAAGAAAAGAGTCCTAAAGTCGAAAAAGGAAACGCAAAAGTGGTTGTCAGATCAGCTTGGGTACAGTTTAAACAAACCAATGCGGAAAAGATTTCCAACGAGAGCTTATAAGACATTCGGAATTAATGATTTATGGCAAATGGATTTGATGGAGATGATACCGTATTCGAAGATTAACAAGGGTTATAAATATATTTTAACATGTATTGATGTTTTCAGTCGTTTTGCGCGCGGTGTACCAACAAAGACAAAATCTGCAGAGGAAATATCTAAAGCAAATAACTCAATTTTTAAAAATGAGTATCCAGACAATTCGCAAACCGATTTAGGTATTATTATTATTATTATTATTATTATTATTATTATTATTATTATTATTATAGGCAAGGAGTTTTACAATAGTAAAGTTAAGCAAATCCTGGATCGTCTGAAAATAAATCATTATTCTGTACATTCTCAATACAAAGCCGCACATGTTGAAAGATTTAACCGGACATTGAGGGATATATTTAAGAAATATTTCGTGCATCAAGGTAATAAAATATGGATAAATGTATTACCGAAAATACTTGTTAGTTATAATAATTCATCGCATCGAGGTCTGAATGGTTTGAGACCCGTAGATATCAGCTCGAAAACATTAGCTAAATCAGTACGGTCTAAAACAGTTGCTATTACAAAACCAAAATATAAAGTTGGTGATCACGTTAGAATTAGTAAAATATCTGCTTCACCTTTCATCAAAAATTTCGATAGTAATTGGAGTGATGAAGTATTTCAAATTATTAAAATTAATACTAAACAGAGTCCTGTAATGTATGCTATTAAAGATAGTTATAACAATGTAATACAAGGGTATATCTATGAACAGGAATTACAAGTTATTTCCAAACCTACAGTGTTCAGAATTCAGAAAATATTGAAAACTAAACTGGTGAGTAAGGATAAACAATACTATGTCAAATGGCATGGATATCAAAAACCCTCATGGATATCATCAAAAGACCTAGTAAAATGAGTTTCTATACAATTTTACCTAGTAATAGTTGCCCGCTAATCCATCCGGAAAATCAAGCAAGTAAATTTATGGTTGATCTTCAAAATCCTATTTATTTACATGGAAATTGGTAAGTTGCTTTGCAAGACTTTACATTTGTGTACAATACATTCCAATTTTATAGTCATTGTAAAATCAGTTACAAGAAACGTGTACCCAAAACTTGTAGTGGTATTTTCTCAATCAATAATTTTGAACGATATTGTCATATTCCGAATCAGATTTTAAATGAAAATTGTGGCATGTTTTTCAAAGATGGATTGAATGTTAGTTGTGATTTTAGCCCATTTACAATAAAGTTTGAAAGTATTGAGGATGCCAAGCGAATGGGTTGTGATAAGCTTAGCATTGTTGTTCCTGGTACTGAATACCTAATACGTTTCAAAACATTTGATGAGAAAAGTGTAACAATCGAAAACATCAAAATATCTGTATCATATATTAATGAGGTGGAAGATACATTTACATTTACTAATGAATTATATATTTAAACACTTGAAGAATTACATAAATATATTTCATTCAATTGTTTACATATATTTAAAACTATTGAATTTGTTAAAGATGGAATATGTAAATTCAGTCTGAATAATAACATTTGTGAAGTTACATTTGATAAAAATTTGGCTAATACATTGGGATTAGATAAGCAAACATATAGGGCAAGTGCTTTTGGTGTACGCAAACCAAAAATAATAAAACTTCATAGGCAAATGTTCATATATACTAACATCATCGATCCTATAATTGTTGGTGATTCTTTGGTTCCTCTATTGAAATCTGTTTGGGTTGATAAACATGACCAAGATGAAGTTGTCAATATAAATATCGATAATCCCATGTACTTACCGGTATCAACATCATGTATAAACAATATAGAAATAAATATTCGTGATGATAGTGGTAAATTTATTGAATTTAGTAAAGATACAAAAACTCATTTGACATTACATTTTCGTAAATTAGATGGCCAATAACGATATTATTAGTATGTATAGTGGTAGCCAAAGTGGTGGCGAATTACCATATTTTATTGGTAAACAGTATGGATCAGGTTGATTGAGAACAATTGGTAGATTTGCACTTCCTATTCTTAAAAGCCTTGGTAGTTTTGGCATGAAAACTGCTAAAGATGTGATAATGAATGAGCAGAAAATATTACCATCTCTGAAATCAAATGCATTATCTGAGTTAGGGAAATTTCTACCAAGTATTGCAGGTATGTTTCAAAAACAAGAACCTGCACCGGCTCAAAAACGTAAAAGACATCATAAACATATAAACTAACGAATGAAAGGACATGGAACTATTTTTCAAAAATGATTTGTGGTAAATCTGAATTGTGCTTATTTGATAGACCATCTCCTCAGGCGGTAATTGAAATGGGGGCCTTTGAAGAAGTATTTCCGATGAATTCTATTATGGATAGTAGAACTGATATTGAATTTTATATTAACGGTTCCCAAACTGAATATTTAGATTTGAACGATACATTGTTAACTGTTCAGATCAAAGTTGTAGATAAAGATAGAAAACCGTTGGGTGAACCTAGTGATGTAATACCAAATAATTTCTTGTTTCATACACTTTTTAAAGATGCAGTTCTCGGATTTAATAATATCAAGATTGAGGGTGGTAACAGTACATATATTCACAAAGCTCTAATAGAAACTATTATAAATTATAATAGCGATACTAAAAATACATGTTTAACTCCTATGGGTTATGGTAGTGATGACGATAGGAAAAAGTGGATTAAGGGTTCGAAATTATTTACCATGTGCTCATCATTACAACTCGATTTTATGGATCAACCGAAATATTTACTCCCAGGTGTTAATGTACACATTAGATTGAAAAGATCAGAGTCAACATTATCACTAACAAGTGCCACAACAACACCAATTCTTCAATTAGTTGATGCAAAATTATTAGTGAGAAGAGTTCGTGTTGAGCCTTCTGTATTAGCCGGTCATCAGCTGGGGCTTAATTCTAAACATGCAATATATCCATTGAAAACAAAGGAAATTGTTCAATTTGCAATTGCTAAGGGTTCAGCTTCTTTCTATAAGGAACAAATATTTGGAGATAGAAGAATGCCCAACTTTATATTGGTAACATTGCAAAGCGAATCTCAATATAATGGATCATACTTAACATCAAGCTCAATTTTCAAATATTTTGGAGTAACATCGCTAACTTTATCGAAAAATAGTGATTATAGAGAAACATATACTCAAGATTTCGATAATGAGAATTATTGTGCTACATACATGCAGAGTATAGTGAGAAATATGGGTTATTTGGATAAAAACCTTAATTGTGGTATAACTCTTGATGATTTTAAAAACAAGTATCCATTCTTTACATTTGTTTTGGCACCCGATTTTGATTTAAATCAGAGTCAATTACCTCAAAATGGAAATTTACGATTAGATATAAAGTTTGCTAAAGCTACAACTGAACCGGTACATGTTGTAATATATGGAGTATTTGAAAATGAGGTTCAAATAACTGCAAACAGAACAGTGTTGGTATAAATGTATAGATAATTTATGATAATTTGTCATGGAGTAAGTTTTTAAATGTATTATTAATATTATTGATGTAGTTCTGTTCAGGTCTATCGAATTGGAAAACAAATTCTAGGACATGAATTTTTAGGGGTTTTTCCTCTTGATAAAATTCCATATTTACGTAATATTCAAGCCATTATCGTCAATACTCAATCGGCTCATCTCGGGGGAGAACATTGGTTAGCAATATATATGAAACCTAGCAAGATATTTGTATTTGATCCTATGGGTTTCTATTATCCTGCTTTAATGGTTTCAAAACTGCAAACAATGGGTAAACCTATTGTGTATAATAAAACTATGTATCAAAAACCATGGACCTTAACATGTGGTCAACATTGTTTAGCATGGTTATTATCCAAGCGATTTGATGTATAATAAATGTATTAATGTTTGTGTTATGTTTTATTATTATTGTCATGTTTTAACTAATAATATATATATATTTTTAAATATTATTATTATTATTATTATTAATATTATTATTAATATTATTATTATTATTATTAATATTATTATTAATATTATTATTATTATTATTAATATTATTATTATGTGTTTAATTAATTAATGTTAACAAAGCCAGTGCATGATAAGTGCATGATTAGTAACAAGGAACGCATACATACACACGCAAGACTGTATGTAATTTACAAAGAAATCACATACATACTTTTGTTTGTATGTGAATTACAAAGAAAAACACATACATACTTTTGTTAGTATGTGATTTACAAAGAAAACATACCTACACAATATAGGCTGCATGCGTAAAAATCTCTCACCTATATGTGTGTATAGCTTAAATGTGATTGGCTAAATCCTGAAAATATTATTCTCTTTATAAACATATGCAAATTCAAAATCTATCACAATTAATTCATAAATTTTAATATGGCAGGACAAAATAATATTTTAAGAAGTCTTCTAACTTCATCCATTGGTAATTTTTATTTATTATTTATTACCATTAATCTTTTAGTAAATTTAGACTGGTTCGATGTAACCGAAAATGAGGATCTTTTGGATTTGGATGACTTTTTTGGTAAAATTTAATTTTTAGTTAAATGATTTTATTAATATTCTTTTAGATTGTAATAATAATAATGTTGAAAGAATTATTATTGAAGATACTCCCACTTCAATTAATGAAGATGTTTATGAGGTTATATCTATCGGTAAGTTTATTATTTATTTATTTTCAAAATATAAAAAAAAACATTTCAGAGGATGATAATGATATGATTCCGGCAACTTACCCAATAATTATTTTGGATGAAATAGTGGATGATGCCCCCACTTGTATTGATGGAGATAATATAGTGGATAAAGCCCCCACTTGTATTGATGGAGATGATATAGTGGATAATGCCCCCCCCCCTTGTATTGATGTTGACGATTCATCTGATGATAATATTGATGCAGATTTATGTTAGTAATTTATTTATTTTTAAACTTTATTTAAATATGTTAATTAATTATATTTTTAAAAATTTAACGAATTTAAATAATATTTTGAAAAATTATGAAAAGTATAAGATTTTGTGAAAAGTTGATTATTGAAGATTTTATGAAAATTATTTAATAGCGAAGAATTTATGAAGATTTTATGAAATCATGCAGAGTTGATTCTTAACTAATTCTAGGGAATGATTTGTGTAAATAATAAAAGGTTGTTTTTATTAAATTTTAGGTTAATATATATCTATTCTTTATTAATAATAAGAAAAAATAATAATAATAATTTACAGCAAGCATTGAAAACGGTATTCATTTTATATTATAATAATAATAATACTTATTTGATGTGATAATAATCTGCAGTGAGCATGCAGCTATATTTTGAAAAAAAATGATACTTATTTTATATAATAATAATATTTTATGTGATAATAATAATAATAATAATAATATTTATTTTATATGATAATAATAGTCTACAGTAAGCATGAAGCTATTCGCCCTATAATTTGCTAATAATAATAATCTGCAGTGACATGCTATTCACCCTATAATTTGAAACATTTATTATTAACAGGTCTTTTTGTTATAAACTTGCATAATAATGAATGATTCGCGAATGTTGCAATATTTATGCAAAACAAGTGCAAAGCCATGTCTAATACATTTGACTATATAAGAATTATCATTTAATATTATACAAGTCTTTATGTTATAGAATTGTATAATAATGAAAGATAATTTTATGAAATATTGTAAAATAATTATATATATATATATTTTTTTTTTAAAACAAGTTATTTAATTTATTATTATTTTATCAGGTAAATTTTACCCAAAATATTGCATGATCTCAAAGAATCATGGTGAAATATGTCACGAAAAAATGAAACAATACTATGTCCATAGATTTAATTGCATTAGGTTTCTTATTTGCCCTGTATGCAAAACATCCCAGTCCATAAAATACAAAGCTTTTTATAACATTCACAAAGACCATTTAGATTCATTTAAAATAATTAAAAAGGAGCTGTTTCGTATCAGTAATAAAAATAATGTAAATATTATGAATATTATAAATAATATACGCCCAACCAAAATAACTAAAAATAAAAGACCTGCTGAACATAGGCCATCTAAAATACCAAATAAACTTATAAAAATCGAAGTCATTGAAATCAGTGATGACGAATCAATTAATAATGTAGATATTATAAATAATGTAGATATTGATATTATTACTAATGCAGATATTATAAATAATGCAGATATTGTAAATAATGCAGATATTATAAATATTGCAGACATTGTAAATAATGTAGATATTATAAATAATGTAGATATTATAAATAATGTAGATATTGTTAATAATACTATTAATCAAGTTGGTGGTTCATTAGAACCTATAATACAAATTAATTTAAACGGCGCAGTTAAAACAATTAAATTTAATACATCAGAGGCGCAACTGATAAAAATAATGTTAACTGAGAGAATCAGTTCTAAATTATTTGATGAGATTGGAAAGATGGGGGATGATGTTAAAATTCAATTTGCTGTTTTAATACAGTTTGAAAAAGATGGAGAAATCTGCGATAATTATTTTTCCAACAACGCAGAAAAATTTTCAGATAGTTTTTTATCTGAAGGAGTTAATAAACTCAATGAAAAAATAGAAAAGTTCACCCATTTAGGCAGTGGATGGAGAGTAATCAATATTTTAGAAATAGATTTTATACTTACCAAATTTTCCTCAATTAGTCGTTTATCAGGTCATCGATATATTCAGACTCCTTCTGCTATTGCATCTAAAAAAGCTATTATAAATGTTAAAAATACTGACGATAAATGCTTCCTTTATAGTATTCTGGCAATTCTTAAAAAAGATTTAATTTTAGAAAATCGGACTAGACCTGCAAAATACACCGAATTTTTAAACGACTTAGTATATGACGAAATTACGGATATTCCAATGAAATTAATAAATATACCCAAATTTGAAAAGAAAAATGACAGTTTAAATTTAGCAATAAACGTCCTTTCTTATACTCCAACTGTGATAATTGACGAGGTTCCTGATAGTTATGTCTTCCATCATCCTCATTTAAGTATAATTCATCGTTCAAAGGTCATTGGCGGAACACCTATTTATTTGCTTTTATTAGAGAAAAGTGATAGGAATCACTACACCGCGGTGAGTGATCTGATTAAATTAATGAATTGTCATCAGAATCCTGATTGTCCAGTTCAAATTAGATGTAAATGGTGCCCACACTGCCTAAATGGTTTCAGGCTGGATAATGCCTTTAATAAACATGTAGCTCTATGCGCTAAAAATCAGATGGGTACAACCCTTTACACATTACCCGATAACAAAAATTTAAAATTTGAAAATTATTCTAAAACCATCACCCCTCCCTATGTAATTTATGCCGATTTCGAGTCGGTTTTACCACCTGATGTTAGACATCACCAAATTCATATGCCTAGTTCAGCAGGCCTTTTACTAATAAATAACTACACAAAAACACAACAATATTTTGAATTTTATGGACCTGACTGCATTTCTTTATTTCTTAAAAAAGTAGAGGAAATTGCTGTCATAATTGTCCTACCTTATTATGATGTTGAAGGGAAAAAGTTGATAAGTTTTATGTCTTTCGCTGAACAACGAGAATTTAAATCATGTAGAACTTGCTATCTTTGCAAGAAACCAATTGTAAATCCTGCTAAAGACCATTGTCACTTTACAGGTAAATATCTTGGTGCAGCGTGCCGAAAATGTAATTTTGCGCGTAGAATATATAAGTTGCTTCCGATAGTGTTTCATAATTTAAAAGGTTACGATCTGCATCATATTTTAAAACATGGTCTCAACGGTTTTCCTTCTTGGAATTTAGACATTATCCCTACCTCGACTGAAAAATTTATATCTTTAATTGTACATATAAAAAATCTGGCTGTTAGATTTATAGATAGTATGCAATTTGTAAATTGCTCTTTATCTAAGGCTGTAAAAACACTTACTACACTACCTCTTACTTCCTCTGCCTTTCCTGGTTCTATGATAGATTCTAAGGGTATATTTCCTTATGATTATGCCGCATCTTTTGATGTTCTTGAAACTACTTATGAATTGCCTCCTAAATGGGAGGGTGTGACAGATGATGAGTATGCGACTGCTGAATTGGTTTGGATGCAACAAAACTGTGGTAATTTGCGTGACTATATGATGCATTATTTAAAAGTTGATGTATTCCTACTCGCTGATTACTTTCAACAGTTTCGTGAAAAGGCCATTGCATACAATGGTCTTGCACCTTTAAATTTCTATGGTATTCTTGGAATGTCATGAGCGTCAGCGCTTATGACATTAGATGAACCCATAGAGCTTTTACAGGACATGGAAATGTTCAATTTACGAGGAGGGTTAACGTTTGTTAACAAACACTATGTTGCTTCTTCAGAGGACACCGAATTGCTGTATATAGACATAAATAATTTGTAAGGTTGGGCTCTTAGCCAATCTTTGCCGTATGCTGATTTTGTTTGGATGTATGATGCTTTGGATGATGTATTGAATGAGTGTATGAATGTTGCGGATATTGAAATCCTTCCACATGGATATACTATGGAAGTTGATATTGATATCCCTGAAAATTTCCATGATTTTTTAAATGACTTTCCGATTGGACCGGAAAAGATGTGCCCACCAAATTCAAAAGTTGAGAAGCTAATGCTCACGCATTATCCAAAGAAGAATCATGTTCTTCATTGGAGGCTTCTCAGGCTTTATCTTTCGCTTGGGGCTATGGTTGTGAATGTACATAAATGTATAAAATTTACACAGAAACCTATTTTTAAAAATTATATAGATAAAAATACTGACTTGCGAGCAAATGCAGTCAGCGAGATATATAAAGATTTATTTAAATTATATAATAACAGCTTGTACGGTAAATCCGTTGAAAACCTAAAGAAGCGAATGAATTTGCGACTATATAATTCATTTGAAAAGTTAATTACATATTCGTCAAAACCGGCATTAAGAAAAACCATCGAAGTTGATGAGAATCTGTTTGCCGCGCATCTTAATAAGGATTCAATATGTTTGGATAAGCCTAGTTACATCGGACAATCAGTACTAGATTTATCCAAACTACGGATGTATCAGTTGCAGTATATAGAGCTGCAAAAGTATAGAACTATTTATAATTGTGATATAAATTTAATTGCCGGTGATACGGACAGCTTCTTTTTAGAGATAAAAAATTTAAAATTAGATACTTTATTAAAAGCGATGATTTCGGATGACCTTTTAGATACATCTAATTATGACCCCTCTCATCCTTTATATTCAAGACGACTAGCATCCGTTATAGGAAAGTTTAAGGATGAGAGTAAGGGGGGAGGGTATAGTGAGTGGGTTTTCTTGCGTCCTAAATGTTATAGTTTATTGGGAAATAAGTCGACTATGAGGGCTAAGGGAGTAAAATTAGCAGGTACAAATATAAATCATCAATCATATTTAGATTGTTACAATAATAACAAGATTATATCTGTACCTCAGACTAGAATAGGGTCCCGGAATCATAAGCTTTTTACTTTTAAAAATAGTAAAATAGCGCTAAACAACCACGATGATAAGAGGGCATGGGTTGATAAAAATGTTAGTTTTGCCTATGGACACTATAGAGGGCTTGATGCAATTAATAGTGGTCATAGTATTACAAGAACACAGCAATTTCAAGATATATTCAAAGAAATTCTGGCTCCTGATTGATCATCAATTTATCAGACGAACAATTATGTGAATATTATATATTTTTGTATATTTTGAATTTTGTATATTATAGAAAAAAAAATAAAATTGTACGTTTACTTATTTTATTATGTTTTTGATTATTATTAGTTGCTTTTTTATATAAAGGGTTATAAAACATGTTCACAATAGTTAAATTTCGATTTTATCTGCATTATCAATGTAGGATTGAATAAAATCTCGATATTTACCATACACATCCAGATTAAATTTTATTTAGAAATAATATGCAACTAGATAATTTTATTATTGACTTTTTGATTTATTTATTTTTTAGTAGTAATAAATAATCATAGGCTTCTGTCAATAGCCTATCGATTATTAAAAATGTCTCATTCCATTTAATTCTGAATTCCGCTATCTTAATTTAGAAGATTAATATAATAATATTAATAAATAAAAACTTGTAACAATAATAATAATAATAAAATATTATTAGTTAAAACATTACTTATAAAAATAAGTAATAGAATAAAAAAAATATATATTGATAATTAAAACACTATTTATATGCGTGGCCCGATATCGGAGGTATGTGGAATGGGCTTTGAATAAAGCTCTTCGCTAATATAACTATAGTAGAATTATTTCTTTATAATAAAACTTTTTGTTGTATTTGTCTTGGTTTTTTATTATATATTAATAATAATAATAAAATCAGCGATAGTTAAAACATAACTTTAAAAAAAAAGTAATAGAATAAAAAATTTTAAAATATTAATAATTAAAACACTACTTTTTTTTTATTAGTAATTTTAAATTAAAATTTTTTTTTTTTAAAAAATAATATGACCTTGAGAAATTTTTAATGACCTTGAAATTTTTTGATGAGTCATGGTCTTTGTTTGAATGACCTTGAGAAAATTTTTGATGAGTCGTGTTCTTTGTTTGAATGACCTTGGGAAATTTTGAATGAGTCATGGTCTTTGTTTGAATGACCTTGAAAATTTTTGAATGCCCTTGAGAAATTTTAAATGACCTTGAGAAATTTTATATGACCTTGAGAAATTTTTGATGAGTCATGGTCTTTGTTTGAATGACCTTGAAATTTTTTGAATGACCTTGAAATTTTTTTTTGATGAGTCATGGTCTTTGCTTGTGTTGGGCTCAGAGCCAAAATTAAAACAAAAATTACAAAACCAATTTAAACAAAAAAGTGAAAATTGTATAAGTTAGAACAAAATGATTAATGTAGTTTGAAATTGTCAATATGGCTGCCGTAACATAAGCACTCACCACAAGAAGAAACCAAAAATAAAATAAAACATATTAATTAAAACAAATTAAAAATATAACAAAAATTAAATAAAACAAATAATTAATTAAAATTCGGAAAAATGCCTACAGATGCAAAAAGAAACATACGAAAAATAAAATAAACTGCCAAAACCTTGCAAAATAAGGTTTAGAAAAAACACAGGCAGAAGAGGCGACCAGAAAACAAAATATTGGGGTTTAAAAATAATATTTTAAGAAAACAATAATAAAAATAAAATCCAACAATAAAATATTAATATATCAAAAAATAAAGAAAAATATATAAAAAATTACAAAAATATTTTGAAATTAATAAAATAATTAAAAAACCCTAAAAATCGCGAAAAATCGCCCATTGGTCGCACACAGGCACGAAAATACTATATATACGGCAGTCATTTTCACAATTTTTAGACTGTCTTAGACATTTTTCAGTCAGGTGACTACTAGAAAAATTTTTAGACATTTTTAGACTAGCAGTGAATCATTCTTAGACCAAATTTTGTATGCCAATTTATGCCAATTTTTCAAATCTGGTTGCATGACTGTGGATTGTAAGTACTGTTATTTTTTGTGTAAATATATATTTCGAAGTCTTGTTACTTTGATTTTATTCTGGATGGTCGTGGAATCTTTTGGTGCCACTGACAAATCCCCCTAAAATCTTATTTATAATAAGTATAGTAATAGATGGTCCATGGGACGGATCTCGGTCCGGCTAGTGGGTGAAAACCCTTAGTTGAGCTCGTGGGTCATGCCTCATAAACCCCTCGGCAGTCCGCAGTCGGGTCTGGCGATTATGCACAGGACCGCTACGCAGGGCGCCGTTGTATACTCAGGGGCGGCTACTGAAAAGTGGCCGGAACGAGTCGGAATAAAATTCGGGAAGTGCGACTTTAGTTAAGCGGGAATAAAGTTTTGTAGGGAAAATTTAAAACTTTGTCAGAAAATAAATCAGAAAATCAAATAGGAAAGGATAGGATAGGCTAGGAATATAAATTTGAAAGTATTTTTCCAAAAGTTGAATGATCTATTCTGACAGAAGAGGGAAATGTTTTCTTAAAGTGACCGCAGAGGGTTGTAACTACTTAAAATCATGGGAAATGTACCGGGAGTTAAAGAATTATTAATCAAATTTTAATATAGAGAAAGATAAAGGTAAATTAGGAAAAATGTAGTCGATTCCGTGATTGAATAAATGAAATAGGAAATTTGCCGAAAAATAAGGGAGGAACGCTGCCCAAATTTTTGGAGAATACATTTATAAATAACGCGTAAAGATGATAAATAAGCATGGAAATTGTGGGAATAGACGAGTAAGGACCAGGATATAGAAAGAGAAAGACGTAAGACCTTCCATCGGCAGTCCAGAACCCGAAAGTGAAAATATCGTGAAGAGTAGTTCTAGAAATGGAGCTCACCTGCTCATGAATTTTCAACATCTATGTACAGTACCAACATGGCAATCACCATGGGTACATAGATGGGACAGAATAATAATCTTGCTGGCGTTTAGGGGTTAGATGCACAAAAAACCCTAGAAAAAATAAATAAAAAACCAACGCTATTCGCCAACACTTGAATGACCTTGACAAACTTTGAATGACCTTGAGAAATTTTGAATGACCTTGAAAAAAATTTTTTATGAGTCATGTTCTTTGTTTGAGTGACCTTGAGAAAATTTGAATGACCTTGAGAAAATTTTGAATGACCTTGAGAAAATTTGAATGACCTTGAAAATTTTTGAATGACCTTGAGAAATTTTGAATGACCTTGAAAAATCTTTTGACGAGCCATGGTCTTTGTTTGAATGACCTTGAAAAATTTTTTTATGAGTCATGTTCTTTGTTTGAGTGACCTTGAGAAAATTTGAATGACCTTGAGAAATTTTGAATGACCTTGAAAATTTTTTGATGAGCCATGGTCTTTGTTTGAATGACCTTGAAAATTTTTTGATGAGTCATGGTCTTTGTTTGAATGACATTGAAAAATTTTGAATGACCTTGAGAAATTTTTTGATGAGTCATGGTCTTTGTTTGAATGACCTTGGGAAATTTTTGATGAGTCATGGTCTTTGTTTGAATGACCTTGAGAATTTTTGAATGACCTTGAACAATTTTTGAATGACCTTGAAAGTGTTTGATGAGTCATCCAATGACCTTGGATGCGTCATGGTCTTTGTTTGAATGGCCTTGAAAGTGTTATATGAGTCATCCAATGACCTTGGATGAGTCATGGTCTTTGTTTGAATGGCTATGAAAATATACGTAATGATAAATTATATAAAAGTATGGACCAACATTTGAAGAAGATAGGAGAGCAATGGGACTTACAAATCTAAATCGAGCACAGACCTCCTATAGGCAGCTCGTTGGACCCATGGATCGTTCGGTCAATTATAGCATTAGCAATAGCGCTCACTTTTGCGGACGATCCATCCACTCGAACACAGTTCCAACGTTGCTTAGCAACGGGTGCCGAGTGGTTAGCGAAAGATATTTGTATGGGGTTGTCTGGGTAGCAACCATATAGTTGCAAAATATCAACACCCAGAAACCCACCAAAATGATAAAATTATAGATTATGAAATATAGTACTAATGAATTAAATATGTGTTAAATATAAACCAAATTGTAGTTAGAAGTTATAACCGATCAAAGTTTTACTGATTCTTTTTCTGAACCAATTAGAGTTATGAATAACAAAACGAAGTGGATAGCTCAAGTATAAATTTAATGTTACCAAGCCCAGTGAATTTCAGTGTTAAATTCGAATCCTAACCAAATGAAAATCTGTCGACTTATTTCTGAATTTATCTAGATAACATTTTGCCACTTTATTACTCGTAATGAAAATCAATTTTATGTTGACAGTAAATGTTGGAAAGTATTTTGTCTTATATAAGCTGATCAATTCATGTCTTCCAAAGCGAAAGTAATGAGCAAGAAGTTATCTGTTTGGTTTATTTAGTTGTAAAAAGGAAGTAATTTCAAATGAAAACATGAAAAAAATCCAAAGAAAAATAATTTTAAAAAATCCAAGAAGTTTTTGCTAATTATCATATGAATCAGAGTGTATATTCATAATAAATAATTTAAAATGTTATTTTATTTGTGAATAAACCGAAAATTCAAACAGTGAGATCATAGGAACGTTGATTAGCCTTGCCTGGTAGAGGATTTTGTTCGCATAGAAATCGATAACTAAAGAGAAATGCCGGCTAGATATTAAATTTTAAGCTAGTGTATTAACCTGAATTTCAGGGAACAAGAACTTCTCAATGTAAAAAAACCTTCTTTCGTTTTTGTGGTTATGTCACTGTCAGTTGCATTTATGTCACTGTCTAGTTACTGTTGGATCTATTAAATTTATAATGTTGATAAATTGGATTTGAAAACTTTGGAAATTTGTTTAAATAAATATATTTGTTTAATACTGTTGAATGAAAGAAAATATCAATCAAAGAGGGGAAAGCGAAAGTCTAATTAAATTTTAATAATGAGTGATCATGACCAATTTTCCGTCACATTTCACATTTCATTTTATGAATTAACATTGCGAAAATTGGCTAACCTTGTTATTTATTTATATTCTATTTGTAATATTATTATTATTAATATTAATAAATAATTAAGTAAATTTGGCACGATTTTATTAAAAGAAAACGCCATTCAAACACTTGTTGTATGATATATTTCTACAGTTTATATGTGATATTCTTGCACAAAAAGCAACAAAAATAGTATGCGTTAATTAATATAATTTAAACAAGTTATTTTTTAATATTAAAGTTTTTATCTCTATTATAATAAAATTTTAAAATCATAATGAAATATTTTATAAATTAAATCATTTTACTTGACATAATACTAATAAAATTTTTTAAACAATACAGAAATATCAATTTATCACAATTTTACACACTAAAATTATTTTAAAATATTCAAAACATTCCTAATCATAGCACTTTGCACTTTGCAATGATCTTATCAACGATGCTCAATTATAACACGTTTCCAATAATTATTAAAGCTTTTCAACAAAACTTTAAAATCAGACATTCCTTTTTTTAATTTTAAAGCATCTATTGTGCTCACTAATATTGGTCAATCGACAATGCTCTAGAACTCGAGTACAGAGATGACGGGAAGTATCTCCAATGTTTGTGGCATTACATCCATTACATGTCAATTAATAAACGAGATCAGAACACAATCCAACAGGAGTTTTTGATTTATTGATAAACATATTGCGTACCTTACGCAAATTAGAAACAATCTTATACACTAAATTTTCCATCTGTTTACTTAACTTCCTCTTATAATTTGTAAAACCTTCAGAGTACGGCAATACTAAAACAAATTTAGGATCATTCTTTTTATATCCATTTTTACTATTATTTATATCAACACTCAATTCACACTCATTTGCCAAATTACACTAAGACTTTCGCAAACACGGATCCTTAAGATTTATAATCAATTTTTCAACAGTCTCTTTTATCACTAATAATAAAAATGATTTTGAATACCCATTCTTTATCAACAACTCAACCAATTTATCAACATATTTTACCGAATTAGCAGCAGTAGAAGATAAAGACCATGAACAATTATACTTAAATTCACAAAATCTTTCTGGAGATATATGAATACCAGGTTTTTTCAATTTACATTTAATGTGTGTATTGCTACATACATTATAAACATATTTTAACAAAATCGTTACCATGCTTATTTAATTATAATTAATATTTTTATTATTTATATAAATGCTTATTAAATTGTAAAACTTAATTGACTATTTAAATGTTTAATGTAAATTTTTATCAGTAAAGTATCTATATTATAATTATTATATCAAATCAGCGAATAACAAAATAATCTTTTGCTACAAAGTAATTATTATATTGTTGAAAAAAGTTTTATTTATTAAATAATCCTCTTCAGTTTCTGCAAGAAATTATATTCAATTTTAACTACTGCAAATCTTATATATAGCGTGTCACTCTTTACGTGACCACACGTCTTTCCAACCCCGATATTAATCACTCACTATCTATGGTTATATTACAACTAGAGACTCACAGAAAGAGTTAAGATATAGTGATGAGATTTATAGAGATCAAGTTAAATTTCATACTAGTCAGATAAACAATAATAAAAAACAGCACGAAATCAAAGCTAGTAAAATAAAAATTATCCATATAGAGCTATCAAACATTTTATAAATTAATATTGTATTGATTTTAAAAAGAACGATTTTAATTAATATTTAAAAAATCAACAAGCTTCAGAACCCTTTTCAATTTCAGGATTTTTAATGCTGTCATATAATTCAATAATTTGAACTAATTGTTCAGGCCGAAAATAATCCAATTCATTTTCCTTTAACTTATCACCAATTTCTAAATTTGGTTTCCTTACTTGTTCTCCCAACATTGTTGCATAGTTCTTAATTATAATTAAGTAAATATAAATTGAGAACTGAATTCTTACACTCCATTCAACCATAAATTTGTATATAAATTGCTTATCAGCAATTTTATGTTTTTTGAATTCCTCACGTACATAAGAATCTCCTAACGATCTTAAGTCTGATGGCATAAATCTATGAAGACGTAAAATTAATTTGTACAGATAACAAACACGATTAACATGGCTTAATTTCAGTAATGGATTTACAGTTCCCATAAGCTTATTAAAATTTATATGTGAGTTTAATATTAAGTTTAAGGTTTAAAGAATCATAAATTATTGTAATAATTTAAACAAATTCAATTCTGCAAAATTGAATTTCTAAAATTATCAATATTATTCATATATCAAGTCTAAAATATTTGAAAAAAATAAAAAAATTTAATTTATTTTAATTTCACGAGAAAAAAATGGTTTGTTAAATAGTTAAAAATATGTAGATATTTGAAAAAACTTTGTTATTTAAATTCGTTGCAATTTTTATTAAAAACTAGATATTTCTATGTATTTATTTCGTTTTATAAACAAATAAACTCATGTTACAAGGACTTTTTTTGTGTTTCACCTCTGATTTCGTTATAAGTAACATTGACACTGGTTGGGTAAACAAAAATTTTAATGAAGGGTCTTCGGGTTAACCAATCCCTAACCAGCGCCCACATAAGAAGTAACCGCTAGACACTCGTCGAAAACGACGTTGGTACTGTGTGCTAGTGGGTGAATATTAGCAAAGAGTGAGCCTGTTTACAAAGACTGTCAATGCCCTAATATTCCTTTTTGGGTTCATGAGCTGTCATGTGCTGGGCACTGATGGATCCTAAAAATAGTTTAAACTGCCTAAAGGTTACTATTCCCCACCCAACGCCTACATAAGAATTTTAACCGCTAGTCACCCGTCAAAAATTGACATTGGTACTGTGAACTAGTGGGTGGAAGGTTAGCAAAAGGTGAGCTCCTTTTCAAGAACTGCTAATGCCCTAACCCCCCTCGGATTCACGAGCTGTCATAGAAGACTTCATGCACTACTTGATCGGTCCCCCTTTCTTCTATCTATCTAATTAATAATTTATCTAATCATTTGATCGTCTTAGTATCCCCATATCCAACGACTTCAATTCATATTCAAACATCAATATCGAATTTAACACTAACAAAATATATTTAATTTAATAATAATCATAACATCAAATAAATTGTCGGGTGAACAAAGTTAATGAGCGTGCGGGATTCAGAACCCGTTTGCATCCAGTATATGTCCTAATAACCGAGCTCTATTTAATTTGTACTGCCGTTCCCGCTCCTTTTTACTCGGCCGGTTTTTCCTTCGGTTCATCTTAGGTAACTCTTCTGGTAGACGGGAGGGACCTGGAGTCATAACTTTTACTCCTACTTCTTTACCAGTGACGTTCCGAATCACTATGGCTTGCTGTTCCGCCGATAATGCTGTTCCGCTCTGCACCAGACCTGTGCGGATTTCGTCCCTCAGTTTTAGCTCGGCTACTTGGTTTTCCAGCTCCTGGGCCTTCTGCTCTGCCAGCCGCAGTGCCTCATCCTTCTGACTTAACTAGACCCTCAACTCGTCCATTTCGGTTTTCAACTTGGACGCGGCCTCCGGCCGAAGCCACGTTTGTTCCATGTTGCGGCACTTCCGCACCATGGCTTCCGCCCTCTGACTTTGTGTTAGAGCTATTTGGTGGTTTTCCGATATATCCCGGAGGAATTTGTTGATTATCCTGCTGTGTGAGTCCACTAAACGAATAATTCTTATATTTCTATCTTTATTAATTTTAATTTATACATAATGAATAATGAATTAACATAACCTTATATTTCTAAAACAATATCCCTCGGAGACGTATCATGCTATTTATAGAAGGAAATGGATGGGTATGTACCTTTTATCTGACTTACATGCCCAAGAAAACATCTACAACAGTGCTCATAGACGTGACGTCGGTCAACGTGGTATGCCCACTGCTGTGGACGCTATGGGTCCTCTCATTCACTTTAAGTTTCACAGGGTCAACATTTTATCAGAAAAACTTGGCTCTAAAATTCGTGCTGCAATCCAAATATAATAAATACTAATAATAATGACATTAACATAATGACTGTAACAATAAGAATTTAGTTTCATGGTAACTACCTTATTAACAATATAATAATAATGTTGGGCAGAACATATATGGCCTTGGAAAATGTTTAAATGAATTGGTAACACACATGCAAACATAACAAGCAAATTTAATATAAACCTATTAAAACATCAATTAAACCCTACCAAGTATGAGGAAAAAGAGAATTAAATATAAAATAATAAACAAAAAATAAATTAAAATAATAACAAAATGCAACAAAATTCGCACGATACAAACACAAACATAACATGAAAACCCAACAAATTCGACCAAAATTTGATAAATTAATAAAAGTTCATGAAAATGAAATTTAAATCAAGGAATTTGAATTAGAAATAATTCAATAAAAATTCTAAATAAAAAATTATTAAAATAAATTAAAAAAATAATAAAAATAAAGAATAGAATACACTAGAAAATAACAAGGTCGAATTTTGTTTTACTACATCAAAATTAACATGCGAGGTTAGGGACAGAAAATAGGTATAAATACCGATGCATTTTTACAAAAAAAAACCATTTGAAACCATTTTTGACACCATTTTTGAATCAAGAATTTTCTTTTGAATTTTATTTGAAAGTCTATTCGAATTTTTAGGTGAGAGGTAGTTTTATTTGGAACTCTCTCTCCACGTCCCATCCTCGCAACCTCGGTAGAGCTCTGCTTGGATGTCGGCGTGGGGGGAGATGTATTTTTATGAATTTTTGTTTATGGAATGGATTGTCATGATCAAGTAATTTTGTATCTTACTTTTAATATTAATAAATATTTATAATGTTAACATATGTTTTTATGAAATTAATTAATTTTTGTCGAAATTTTTCCGGCCCACAGCCAAGACACATCGCAAGTGAGAAAAATCACACATACAACTCAGACTCGTGTAAGCGCGTGGAAAATCGCCAATGATCTGTGCCCGTGAAGACCCAGCGTGCGGAACGCAGGGGTTGGAACGTCAATATTATTCCGTATAGAAGAAAGGAGAAATAAGGAAGAAGTCTTTTGGCTGCTTCCTCGTTTCTCATTTCTGTAAATTCGACCTAAATTATCTTACACACGGCTCAAAATCATCACACAGAGTAGTCCAGTGGGCACTCATTAACTATAATATGAACACAAATTGCGTTTTAAGGCCTATTAAAGGGAAACGGTACGGGGATTAAATAAAAATGAAATTGCTGCTATAAATCAATAAATTCAACTTAATTATAACTTGTAGTTTCTAATTGTTGTCAAATAAATCATTCGAACCCCTGATAAAGTAAAGAATTTAAGTCCGAGATTAGACGCGCCTTGCCGAACACCCCGACGAAGCTAAAATCATTGCCATATGATTAAAAATAGTCGTTTTGATTTCGAAATTTAAATTTGATTTGGAAGTCCCCAATCATAGATTGACGTTATTAATGAATGTTATTGAGAAATCTGATAAGAGCCTAATGATAATAAAAACTATTAAACTCAAACCACCCTACAGAATCACGACAATATCTCCCACCTGCAAAGATAATAATCAAATTCGTTAAACCCTTCATAATTAAAATGCATATAGTTAGATAAGTCCAAGCACAAGCCAAATTATTTGGAAAATAAAAACTAACGAAATATTATAATAAAAGCCCAAAAATAGATCAGGAAAGAAATGTTCAAAACGCCTATCATCCCGCAATGTGATTCGAATGGATAACTCTTCCGTGATACGACCAACATAAAGGAGTTTAAAATATTTCGTCCCAGAAAATTATGATGAAAACAAACATTTGGGTTTTCCTGAAATAGGTCAATAATAAAATTAATAAAGAAAAGAAACGTACCCAACACACTCCAAAATGTCTCCCAGCAATGTACATACGACGACAATAGGCACTATGGGGGGATACACTGAAGAAATATCAAAGATAATTGAATAAGAATCAAAATTTACCTGAGATATTAAGCAAATAAGGGCTACCATCAACCGGAAACCATAAGTCTAAATTGAATGAACCGAAAATTCTCATGATCTGCGAGATTGGTGTTTCCGTAAACACGTTACTTATATAATAAATATAGATTAAATTCTATCGATGTAAACAAAATTTTTCACGCAAATCTCCGTGATTAGTCATAAGGCAGCGGACGTGCATGCATCCACACTAGTTAAATAATTAGGTATGGACGCCATCCGGTCATTGTACTGTCAATTTTAATTTGAAAATATGGATCTACCAACCATGGCGTCAACGGGAGAAATACTAAAGGAGTCGAGTTTCCCAAGTCAAGGTAATTTACCTCAACGTTTCATTTTAATAAATGTTAATACTATGTATTTCGTGAATTTTAAGTTATCTAAATTCATAAACTCCAAATTAAATAAATCTTCGTCTTCTCCATGCATTATTAAAAATTTTGTGGTCATTATTATTTATAAATTTCAGGTTATTCCATTTCGTTGATATTCATTACTATTACCTTACAAATTTTCGAAATTGATGTTTATGAATTCAGGGATTTCGAGCTCGATAATTATCCTTGTTTAAAATCAAGGTTTATGTTCTGAATAATTACTATTGAATTTCCCCACCGCTTTGACGTTAATGACTCTATGATTTCAGGACGGAAGGATTAATTAATTTCATGGTTTTATAGGTTTGTGAAATCTACCAGTATTGTTGCGTCGCTGAGTATGCGACCGATATTTGTCCTCTATTACAAACTGATAGTTCGCATTGTCCCATAGAATACCATCCGACGGTCGTCCCACTCCCTAAGTTTTGACCGATAAGTATTTCCATTTCATGAGGTTTAGAACCTAAACGAACTAGTATTCCGTGAACACTCAGCTGACGATCATGCGCACGGTCTTAAATCTTAATCCAACGAACGTTCACCATACCTTTAAAGCTGATGATCGTTTTCATCCCTTGAATGTCAAATTGATTACTAGGTTTAAACTCGACTAATATTCCCTTACCTAAGTTTTAATCCGGCAACTGAATCTTGGTTTTTATGAATCATGCATTACCAATCGTGAAGCGACCACCGACGACTTGAGCAGGCCTACCGACATCTGTGCGGAATAGAAATGAATGGACAACCGACTCCAACCCTTTTGTTACACATCGAAGTGCGGGAAAAATTTTTATCCACAACAACTATCCGTCGATAAACGCTTATAATCCCCATAATAATGAGTTGACATGGACAATGACTTGACGTCAACACGCTAACTGAGGGATAAAAAAACTATGCCACTGTTAATAAAGGATATACTGAAACTATGTTATACCGGTTCACCTAATCGTAATGATATTTATTTTAGAAGAGCCAATGCCTCTCGAGGGGATCCCCGCCCACGTGGCAGAAGAATGGCGTCGGGCTTGGAAGCGGGCCCGGCCAACAACAAGCCTCGAGGAGCTTCAACCCAAGAAACCACACCTGACCGCCTTACAGATACTGGGTATGGAGAATGACCCTCGTTGGGCCAGGGTGCGATGCGACCAACAATATCCTGCCGAGGAGATTCGAAACCACGCACAAAGCCTCCTCGCCCATTGGGAAGGGATCCAATGGCAGGTCGATCTGAACGTCGTCAAGGCCAGGATGTATTTAGCCAATGTCGAAGAAGACATCGCCGTCGGGCGCATCGCCGAGATCTATCCAGCTCGACCGGCCCGCAATACTAGACGACCAGTAGCTATTATCCCAGGCTACTCCCCGGAGGAAGGGGTTAGGAAGTCTTGGAGGAACCCTAGCTTCCCGGACAAGAGGAAACGAGAACAACAATCCGTGTTATTTTAGTTGAATTAAAAATCTTAAAAATGTTGTTCATTTATTTGCTAAATTAGTAAACTCCTTCTTGCATCTTATGTTTTACGTTAATCAGAGTTTTAATTTATCTAAGATAATGATGAAATTAAGGATTTTTATTACAGATATGACATCCGCCCAGATATTGCAAACTGAACTCACTCATATGAGACGTGCAAACGCGAATCTTCTTGAGCAAATAGTTCAAATAACCCGAAAAGCTCAGCAGATCAAGTCTACCTGGTCGGACCCGAAGAAGACGAAGGCTCTCTACCTCAGGCTCACCGCCGCTCAAAAGGGCTGGGCGGAGGAGCGACAACTCAACCAGAGCCTCCGAACCCAGATCCGAGGACTAGAAGTCGCCCTG
This sequence comes from Schmidtea mediterranea, assembly GCA_022537955.1. Taxonomy (NCBI): domain Eukaryota; kingdom Metazoa; phylum Platyhelminthes; order Tricladida; family Dugesiidae; genus Schmidtea; species Schmidtea mediterranea. The sequence goes on from CM039680.1 coordinate 162,719,352, forward strand.
GCTGCAAGTCGGGAGGGGCAAGCGGTAACTTACCCGCTTATCTTTGCCCCATCCCAGTTGGCCTACCAGAATCAGATCCATGGTTCCACACCGGATAAAAATTCTTCTAAAGTCCCATCAAGCGGTCACCGGCATGGACACAAAGAACGTGCCCGCCGCAGAGCCGTACGTCTACTGAACAACGCGGATTAAAAGACTGCCCTAACATATTAATTTTTTTTTTCTTAATAAATGGAATCGTAATTGTGAGTAGATCTAAAATAGTATGTTCCCGATATGATTATAAATGGAATAGTCGTCGGAAAATCGTGAATACCCTCACGGTGTCGTCGAAATGGTGTTCCTCTCCTACTGGTCAGCATGAATTTTGAATTTCTTACACAAGGGACATAGTAAAGCGAGCGTAGGTCTTCTATCGACAGATCGTTGAACCCGAGGGTTGTCCGAGCAATTACAGTATTAGTAATAATGCTCACTTTTTGCGGGCAATCCACCCACTCGAACACATTTCCAACGTTGCCTAGCAACGGGTGCCGAGTGGTAGTTGAAGTAATATTTGTATGGCGTTACCGGGGCAACAACAGGATGTTTTAAACAAACAGCGAAACCCAGTAACCCACCAATAATATCCCAATTTTTATTTCACGAATAAAAAAAAATTATTTCTAATCTCCTTTTAAAAATCTGTGATAAACCCCAAAAAAAAGCTTATTTTATAAAATTTGAAAAATAAAATTATTTAACTTAAATTACTGTATAATGATTTATAAAAATTTTATTGTAAAATGAAATTAATTTTACTATAAGGTAAAATGTCTTATTTTATATTACAGGCCATCACTCCGGCCCCCAAAATTAAAGGACTCAGGAGAAATTTAGCTATATGTCCTTTTTTTCTGTGTTTTAACCTGATTGCTGCTAATTACCATAGCAACGGGTTAAACAATTTGTAAGTTCTATATTATAAATTTTTTGCCTATGTTAACTAATATTTTCATGTATTTTAGATACCCTAAACAAGCTAGATCCTCTTAAGTGGCAATTTCCAGCATCAACATTTGCTATCAAGTATGATCTTCAATTTAACATTTATTTCATTCACCATTAAGTTACAGACACTCAGAAACAGCCTGCAAAGAAAATCCCGAGATTGAAATTTATTTAAATACAATTTCTACTTTTGGTGAAGATGATAATTTTTATGATGTATTTTTATTTTAATAAAGTTTGGTGCTTTTATTTTTTATTTTTATAGTTATGATAATTATTCTAATAAAATAATAATGACAATTGTAATAATAATAATTATCTCTGAGTAATAATAATGATAATAGCAACAATAATAACAATATTAATGTAAGGAAATAGGGCCTCCAGAATAGCAATAATAACAATAATAATAATATCAAAGGAATCATAATAATAATAATAATCATAATAATGAAGTAATAACAACAATAATAATATTAAAATTATTGTGATAATAGTATTAATAATACGAATGGTAATAATAATAATAACAGTAATAATATTTTGATAGAGATAATAAAGCAAGATGATAAGGTTAATAATAAGGATGATAGGTTAATACTAATGTTGGGCCAGCACACAAATAGCCTTGAGAATTGTGTTGGGCCAGAACGTAAACGGCCTTGAGAAATGTTTAAATGGATCAGAAACACACAGGCAAACATAACATGCAGATTTAAATAAACCTGAAAACACCACTTAAACCATATAAAATATGAGAAAAAAGGAGAATTAAATATAAAATAATAAACATAAAAATAAATTAAAATAATAACAAAACGCACCAAGATTCGCACGATACCTACACAAACATAACAAGAAAACACAACAAATTCGACAAAATTGAAAAAATTAATAAAAGTTCATTAAAGTGAAAGTTAAATCGGAAAATTTGAATTCGTAATAATTCAATAAAAATTATAAATAAAAAATTATAAAAATAAATCAAAAAATAATAAAATTAAAGAATAGAATTTGCTAGAAAATAACAAGGTCGAATTTTGTTTTACTGCATCAAATTTCACATGCGAGAAAAATAGGTATAAATACTGATCCATTTTCACATTTAACTTAACCATTTTTCAAACCATTTGTGAAATCGTTGTGAAACTATTTTAAAACCCTATTTTCAAACCGTTTTAGAACTTTAAGACTATTTGCAGATTATCTTGGAAATCGTAATTTTTAGGTGAGAAATATTTTAGTTGGAACCCTCTTTCCACGTCACGTCCATTGCAACTCGGTAGAGCTCTGCTTGGCGTCGACGTGGGGAGAGAGGCATTTATGTTTTATTTTATGAAATGATATTTTATGCACTTTTGGAATGGTTATGAAGGGTAATTATGTTGTTTTTTATAATTAATAAATATTATTTATATACATAAATTGTTTTATATGTTTTCATAAACTAAATTAAACTGTCGAAATTTTTCCGGCCCACAGCCAACACATAACGCAAGAGAGCAAAATCTACATAGTACAGATGCATGTAAGTGCGTGGAAAACCGCCAATGATATGTACCCGTGAAGACTCAGCGTGCGCAACGCAGCGGTTGTAACGTCAATATTTATCCCTATAGCTGAAGCGAGAAATAAGGAAGGAGTCCCTGGCTGCTTCCTCGTTTCTCAATTCTGTAAAATCGACCTAAAATTATATTACATACGGCTTAAAATTATCACACCGAGTAGTCCAGTGGGCACTCAGTAAATATAATATAAACATAATATGCGGTTAAGGCCTATTAAAGGGAAAGGGTACGGGAATAAAACAAATTAAATCGTTGATATAGCTAACTGAAATCTATAATGTGTAATAAGCGAATCATTGGTATTCTAATTTAATTGTAAAAATTAGCAGATAAATAATTCATTAACTCAGCTAAATTAGATTTTTAATTGTTGACTAAAGATAAATAACTAGTTGATCAAGCTGAATTTGTTTCATTTTCATTAAACTTAAGGAATTTTTTGCGTAAAAATACCTACTTTGTTGGTTAAATTTACTCAATTAAGACGATTAAATCTAACGTAGTTTATAGATTAAAAGTAAAGTTTCATTGTATTAATTTGTTGATTAAGTAATATAAATTCCTTGATTGATAATAATTGAACTAAAGAACGATGTCGATTAAACTAAGGTATTCAGCGATTATAACTAAAACAATTAGAACAAAAGTAGAATAGCTTCATTAGTAGAGATCAAATAAACCTTGAATAAGAATAAAGTAGAACTAGATTCATGGATTTAATAGTATGATGTTAATATTAAAGTAGTTTTATAGAGTTAAATAAAGGTCGACTAAATTAGTTGAAGTGAAAATATGAGAAAACCGAGTAATGGAAACCAAAAAATGTTACTAAAACCGTCCCTTAATCCAAACTGGAATAATTTATAGGTTTGCAATAAAGTTTGCTTAAAATGAAACAAATTCAGAGGCTAAATTAAAACGATCCTAGACGAAACAAATGAATGATAGTTTAAATCAAATTAATAAAACGTTTAGAATGAGAGAAAAGTTTTATTTTAATATTACACAAATAGTTAACTCACGAGAAAGTTTCGAATACATAAACTCCACAAAACGAAAACACTGTAATGGCATAAAACTCCATCTACTTGAAGGCTTCAATCGTGATACCTAGTTTTCCTTAAAAATGGCGATAAGATATGTTCAGATTAATCTACATAACAACTTACCCGAATAATTTTAGATGAATCTGTCAATCGATAATCCTGAAAATAAAAGGTTATAAATCACCGGATGTAAATAAACAATCTCACTTCCTTTCAACCGCTTAAGACGCAAGATCCGCCGGAAATTACGTGAAAACGCCAAACACACGTCGATGCTTCATCGATTCGACATCCGTTCTCGCCCTTAAACGATCACCCAATTATAGCATTGTTCAATGAAATTAACTTCAACATTAGATTTAAAGAATCAATAAACTTTTATTATAAGATATGGTGATAAAATTTATCCGATCGAACAACGATTTGTATTATAGAAAGTCCGAAAAATAGAAAAATAAATAAAATAGACAAAATAAGATATAATACAGTTGCATAATCCTTAAAATCCCACTTGCGTACGATTGTATCTTCATTAATATGGTCGCTACCCATAATATCAACTCGCCAACTCCTTAACATTATCTTGCCTAATTAAATAAAAAGCAAGTTGATTAATAGACTTACCACCCGCGTATTATCAATTTCACTAGCATAGGCCACCCGTTTCGAAAGAATCCCGACCAACTAGAAAGCTACTAGAACTCGATAAGATTAAATCGGATGACACACTCAACAGTGACATAGGCCCTATTTATTTAACAACTTAACATGGTGAATTTAGCGGAGCTAATAATAAAAACGTTTTAGACATGTCACCCGAACGAAGCATCAGTCGAAGTACAGGCAAACAGGGACAGTCAAGAGTTCAACCGACCACGAGAACATCCGATCCGATACATCAACAATGGCCGTATCCGACTACCTGGAGGATATTAGGCTTAGAGAAGGATCCCTGCGGTCTCTCAGAACAGCAATACCCAGCTGCGGAGACCTATACGAACGCGCAGAACCTCCTCACCCAATGGGAAAGGGTGCAGGAGCAGGTGGATTTGCAGGTGGTTAAGGCGAGGATGTACCTTGCAAACGTGGTGGAAGACATCCTCGCCGGGCGGATTGCTGTCGCCTATCCACCTCGCCCAGTCCGTGATACCAGACGACCCTATACCGTGGAGACTCTCAAACGCAGCCTGAAGAGATATCGTCCCGAAGAGTGAATTAACCGTGATAATTTTATGTAGTGATTGATTTAAAATATTAGAAATTTGGGTGTTATTTTCTTCTTATTGCTAGAATTATTCGTGATTTTTGTTTAATGAGATAAATGATTATCTAACTTAATCAATAATAAATTGAAATATTCTATTTGATTATAGCGATGTCTTCCCTACGAATCTTACAGACTGAATTGGACCACGCGAGACAGGCAAACGCAGAATTACTTGCCCAGATTATTCAATTAACCAGCGAAATGCAACAGATGAAAGCAACATGGACGAATCCCGCAAAGACGAAAGCGGTCTACCACCGACTCACGGCAGCACAGAAAGGCTGGACAGAGGAACGGCAGCCCAATCAGAGCCTGCGCACGCAAATTCGGGGACTCGAAGTCGCCCTAGCAGTCTGCCGGGAAGGGGAAGCGGTAACATATCCGCTCATCTTCGCCCCAACCCAGATGTCACCGAAGACCACCCAGTCAGCGGAGCAAACTACCCTTCCAGCAAACCATCGTCGGCCGGGACGTAAGGAACGTGCCCGACGTCGAGCAACCCAGCTGCAAAACAGCTAATTCGTAAAAATTGCACGTGTTGCTAATTAAATAAAGTAGTCGTGTTCTTAAATCAATTTGTTTCTTTGACATATTCATATACCAAACCTTCACATCATGCTACCCACCCTTTGTTTCATCTCTCCACAGGCGAATAAAAACCTAATCTTGAATGACCATGAGGGACAGAGCAAAGTGAGCGCAGGTCTTCTATCGACAGCTCGTGAACCCGAGGGTTGTCCGAGCAATTACAGTACTAGCAAATGGTACTCAATTTTTGCGGGCAATCCACCACTTGAACACATTACCAACGTTGCCTAGCAACGGGTGCCAAGTGGCGGTTAGTATCATTTTGTATGGCGTTACGAGGGCAACTAAAGGATAAGCAAGAATCGAAACCCAGTAACCCACCAATTGTTTGAATGCATCAGTAATACAGCACGAAAACCAAGCACCAAGATAACTTAAAATACAATATACAACACCAATTAAACACCTTAATATCTGAAAGAATATAAATAAATATAAAATCAAAAAAATAAAAGTAAAATAAAATAAATACAAAATGCATCAAGAACCGCACGAAATCTACATAAAAAATAACATAATAACAAGAAAATTTGACCGTAAAATGAACATTTATATTGTTGGGCCAGAACTCAAACGGCCTTGTGAATGTTTAAATGAATCGGTAACACACATGCAAATATAACATGCAGCTTTAAATTAAAAACCTATGAAAACACCAATTAACCCTACCAAAATATGAGAAAATAAGACAATGACATATAAAATAATAAACATAAAAATAAATTAAAATAATAACAAAAAAGCAACAAGATCCGCACGATATAAATATAAACATAACACGAAAACCTAACAAATTCGACCGAAATTTGATAATTTAACAAAATGTGAAATTTCATAAAAATGAAATAAAAATCAAAGAATTTGAATTAGAAATAATTCAAAAAAAATTTTAAAAGAAAAATTACCAAATGAAATTAAAAAATAATAAAAATTAAGATTAGAATACACTAGAAAATTCCAAGGTTGAATTTTGTTTTACTAAATCAAAAAGAACACGGAAGGTTAGGGCCAAAAAATAGGTATATATACCGATGCATTTTCATATAATAATTAATCGTTTTTGAAAATCGTTAAGCAGTTTTTAAAATCTATATTATTACGTAAGTGAGAGTTTTATTTGGAACTCTCTCCACGTCACACTCTCGCAACCTCGACAGAGCTCTGCTTGGGTGTCGGCGTGGAGAGAGCAATATATTTTAATGTTTTTGAATTTATGGATTGGATCATGTTGGTAATTTCATTTTGATTTTAATAAATTATTCATAATATATAAATTTTGTTTTCGTTTTAAAAATTTTGTTGAAATTTTTCCGGCCCACAGCCAAAGACACATCACAAGTAATTAAAATCAGAAATATTATTCAGATTCGTGTAAGTGCGTGGAATATCGCCTATGATCTGTGCCCGTGAAGACCCCGGCGTGCGGAACGCAGGGATCGGAACGTCAATATTTACCCGTATAGAAGAGGGAGGGATAAGGAAGTGGTTTTTTTGGCTGCTTCCTCGTCCCTCGTATTCTTTAAATTCGACCTAAATTATTCTACATACGGCTCAAAATCACCACACCGAGTAGTCCAGTGGGCACTCATTAAATGTAATTTGAACACAGATGCGCTTAAGGCTAAATAAAGGGGAAGGTGACGGGAAATATTAAAATAAAATTGTTGCTATGATCAGAATATAACGGCTCAATATGAAAATAGGCACCGTAAATACTATGATTAAACATGAGAATCTATAATGAAACCCAAAAAGAAACGACGCGTGAAGTAATATATTAACTACCATTAAGAGTTTCATACCGATAAGACTAAAATTTACTCAACCCAAAAATTAGCGTACTATTTCGTACTTGTAAAGTGAAAATTCCGATATAAAATGACTGATTGTCGAATCATAATAATACAGTAATCAAGTAAGGATTAAAGGTAACCCGATAAAGTGGCACTAAAATTATTGTAATCACTAGAATAATCGACTAACTAAATCAGAATACTAAAAAATTAAAACTGCGAATTATTAAACGAATAAATACGAAAAATCCACAACAATATAAATTAATTTGTATTTTTTTTATAATCCGTGTCCCCACTCTCCATCAGCACAGAAAAGAAACATAGATCGAACAAAGTCCTTCCGATAACATTGAATCAAATGTCAGAGTCGCGCCTACAAAATTAACCTAACAACAATAGGAAGCAAAAAAATAAAAAAAATTCATACCTACCGAAATTTGTTTTGCAAACAAAGAACTCAGCTAATGAATAGCTAGATTCCGCCTAAGATTAATCATCAAATTCCACCAACAATTAGTTAATGATACCAAAATTAAATAGATAGGACCCGTCTAAAGTTAATATGATAATAATAGAAATGATAAATTTCAAACCTGATAAAGTGGCTCCAAACCAAAATTTAGTAAATAAATAATGAAGATCCATCTGGAACCAATATAATGACATTGGAGAAACCTTGCCAAACATATAATTAATGAATAGAATATCCCTTTAATCACTTGCAAGAACCTAATCGAGAGCTAAGAGTAGCCGGAAAAGGTGTACATTAAAATAATAAATAAGCCATCACCGCAGGCAAGTATTTGATTGTCAGGAAATTCCACTTCGATATCTGGGAAATAAAACTAAAAGAGTCAACATCCGTAATTAATAAAAATGCCTTTCATTAGATACGGCCCCACTGAAAATATTATATGTCCCCGGATCCAAAAAATCTAGGAAAATGATATAAATGCGGTCAATATATTAAATATTGATAAAATAAATCCGATTATTCAACCACCGATCTAAAACCTAGAAAAATAATATGAATATAATCAATATACTAAATATTAATAAAACCAATCTGGTTATCTAACCACTGATTTAAAAAATCTAGCAAAGGTAAAACTAATAAATAAGTTGATAAAATAAATCTCGTTAAAATAAACAAACTCGTTAGTGGTTGAATCACACTACTTCCACCGAGTGAATCATAAATTCTAGCCTGATAGCATGCAAATCGATGAAAGGAATATCGCACACCAATAGTGAGGGCACCTCAGGGACTAATCCAATGAGAATAGAACGGAATAAACTCCGGGATGCGAGCGAAAATGATTAATTACCCAAACTGGAAGTCATAATATCAAATTCACAAATAAGCAAAAAACTAAACCAACCTGGTCACCAATTTTCGGAAGTATTGATTTTCACGAAAATTTTTCTCACCCTCAACATTACACACCACTGAGCGAAATGCAGTGCACATGCACACTCCCATTCCCAACAGTAAGATCCATAAATAGAGTCACTGACGGATCTAATTGATCAGACATTTTTCCAAAATTAGTTTAATGATGCGCCAGCAACAAGATTTCATGGACACCGCAACCGGGGAAGCAAGTAGTGGGATAATCTCGAACCTAGATCCACAACCTTGTAGTAAGTTCTAATTTCCATTTTTCAATGATTATCCAATTTTTTTGTAGAAAAATTTTTTATTCCAGAAAATCTTTATATAACTCTGGCGTAGGGATTTCTTGGAATCCATTGCAATAAAAATATAATAATAATTACGCAAATCTTTGCGGATAATTTTAAGTTTATTTTAATAAATGTATCATATTAATTATATAAATCCTTTGTAGTTAACTTTAACTTCATATGAATAAAAATATTGTAAAATTTACATTAGTATTTGCAGATAATTTTTGAGTTTATCTTAACAAATGTATTATATTAATTATATAAATCTTTGTAGATAATTTTAACTTCATATGGATTAAATATTGTAACAATTACATAAATCTTTACAGATAATTTTAAGCTCATTTTAATAAAGGTGTTAAATATATCGTAATAATTACATAAATCTTTTGTGGATGACTCTGAACCTCTCTGATTCCTGAAACTCGCCACCTGGTGTTATTTTAGACAATTTATAAAATATATACTTGATGTTTGTAACCTGTGTTAATTTTTATTTCCTTGGCGTAGTTTTATAATATATGTTTAACTTAACTGTATGTTTGAGAATTTTAAATCAGCCAATAGAAGTCTTAACTTTCTTTATTATAGTGATGGAGTCTTCCCAAATATTGCAAAAGGAACTGTCCCACGTAAGGCAAGCAAATAAGAACCTTCTCGATCAGGTTATCCAATTAACCCGGGAGGTCCAACAAGTCAAGGCTACATGGATAGACCCCAGGAAGGCCAGATCCCTTTACCAGCGGCTTACCGCAGCCCAAAAGAGATGGGCCGAGGAAAAACAATTGATCCAGAGCTTAAAGATCCAAATAAAGAGGCTGGAGGTTGCACTCTCGGCCTGTCAAGAAGGGGCAGCTGTAACCTATCCCCTCGTATTTGCTCCCGCTCAATTGGCTTACCGGGAGGCTATAACATCCCCCACAATGACCTCAACAACAACCCCAACTCCGAACAGATATCGACCCGGACGGAAAGAGCGAGCTAAACGCCGAGCCGCTCGATTGCTGAACAAGGCCTGTTAAACTTAGAAACTGTATTTAATTTGTGAATAATATATTGTTGAGTCGTAGATTATATGTGTGTATTTCGTATTTATAGTGCCTGTAACACCGTAACCAACACACAAAATACATCATTATAACATAATGGTTAGGTCTGTTTCTAAAATAACATTGTCAAATCTCTTTTGATATTACGATAAACTCCAATGATGAACTTACGACATAAAAGGGGACCGAACGACCTAAAGCGAGCACAAGTCTTCTAACGACAGCTCGTTGGACCCAGGGGTTGTCCGAGCAATTACATCATTACTAATAGCGCTCACATTTTGCGGACAATCCACCCACTCGAACACATTTCCAACGTTGCCTAGCAACGGGTGCTGAGTGGTAGCTAAAAAATATTTATATGGCGTCACTGAGGTAACTCTAAGATTTAAACAAACATCAACCCCCAGTAACCCACCAATATAAAAGTAAAAATTAATGAATTAAATGAATAAAAATAAAATATTTTTGACTTAATAAATTTAATTAAAAATGTTAAAAATAAATTACCAATTTAAATTAAGAAATTAATAAAAATTTAATTTAGATAACACAAATAATTTCAAGGTCGAATTTTGTTTAATCGCAATAAAATTAACACGCAAGGTTAAGGCCAAATGATAGGTATATATACTGATGTGTTTTCACAAATTTTCAACTATTTGCAGTATTAATTTCAACCAAAATTAAGTTGCACACTTTTTATCTTGCTTTACTGTGTGCTTTCCAACTATCTTGAAGCAATATTTTCAGATCGTTAATCTGCAGTTATGTTTTGCAGCAATATTTTCAGATCATTAATCTGCAGTTATGTTTTGCAGCAATATTTTTAGATCATTAATCTGTAGTTATGTTATTTTGGTTTGAGTGCATCGATGCACGAGTTAAAATTTGTTTATATGAATGCCAAATATACAGTTTATGCGTCGAGATTTTTGCCTAATTCATCTGGTAATTTATTTTTTCTATTATTTATTTTTATGGCCCACAGCCAAAACAATCTGCAAGTAATTAAAATCACACATAATCTATCAAACTGTGTAAGTGCGTGTATAATCGCCAATAGTTCGTGCCCGTGAAGGCTCCGGCGTGAGAACGCAGGAGCTGGAACATCAATATTATCCGTATATAGGGGAAATTGGAAGGTAAAGGAGTAGTCCTTTGGCTGCTCCTTCATCATCCGTTTCCTGAAAAATCGACATAAATATTTTAACAACATTCGGCTCAAAATCTCTAACACCGAGTAGTCCAGTGGGCACTCATTAAATGTAATACGAACATACATAGATCTTAAGGACAAAAAGAGGGAATGGGTAGCGGGGAAAATTGCGAAATCGTTGCAACAGTTAAAATGAATAGCCATCGGAAAAAGCTTAATCCGAACGACTAAAATCATGAAAAATAATGTTTTTAAATAAGAATTAAATAAATTATGTTAAATTGAAACGGAAAATATGGGCAGAACGCTGCTCAAATTTTCCGAATTGATTAAAATACTTATAGAAAATAGTAAAATAAAAGTGAAATGCAGCTCAATTGTTGGTATAAGATTATTATGAAACTGTAAAATAAGGGCAGAATGCTGCTCAAGTTTTCCGAATTAATTCAAATACTTAACAAAAATAGTAAAGTAAAAATGGAACGCGGAAAATAAGGGCGGAACGCTGCTCAAATCTTTCGAATCGATGAAATTACTTTATCGAAAACCCGAAAAATACAGATGGATTACAGCTAAATTTTTATACAAGAAAAATATTTTATAAAGCTGAGGAATAAGGAAGGATCCCTAGTAAAAACTTGATAATAATAATGATAATAGTAAGGATAATGGTAATTCTAATAATAATAATAATAATGATGATAATAATAGTAATAATAATAATATTAGTAATAATAATGAATGTAAGGGTAATTATAGAAATTAGAATAATAATAAATGTAAAAGTAGTAACAATTAAAAAAGGTGATACATATAATAGTAATAATGGTAAGGGTAGTAATAATAATAGGGAACCTTGCAGTTATAATAGGGATAAAGGTAAAAGATATACTGTGGGAATATTTAACATAATAAAGGGTGTACAGGCCATAGAATAATCATCAACACGGTCGACGATAAGAAGGACTATGGAAATAGACATAAAGATAAATGGCATGAGAGTATAGATTAACGTTTGAAAGAGATAGGAGAATAATAGGACCTAAAAATCGAAATCAAGCACAGGCCTTCTATCCGCAGCTTGCTGGACCCATGGATCGTTCGGTCAATTATAGCATTAGCAATAGCGCTCACTTTTTGCGGAAGATCTACCCACTCGAACACAGTTCCAACGTTGCTTTGCAACGGGTGCCGAGTGGTAAGCGAAATATATTTGTATGGGGTTGTCTGGGTAACAACCATATAGTTTCAAAATATCAACACCCAGAAACCTACCACTAATAACTATGATATGAAATTTAATAATACAGATCTTATTAGGTTTACAGCCATATTAAATTAGCGTCAATAATGATAGTAATAACCATAACAATACTAATAATGCTTTATTGTCTATAAACTGAATAGATAATAAAAAAAAATAAAAATTATTAATAACTAAATTCGTCTTCATAACAAAATAAAAACATTAAAATGCAAATAATAATTACTTTGCTTCCGTAGTGAATTTTCAAACAAATAAATTAAGATAGTAAAGAAAGAGTAATAGTAGTAGTGATTTTTGCTCAACCAGCATCGCCTTTTATATCACGATTGTTGGTAAATGTGTTTTGATGCATTAAAACAAGGAATTTCTAGAATATTCCAAAATTATAAAAAATTTTATTCTTTTCGATTTAAAATTAAATTTTTACATTTTTATGTATCAAAATTTTTCTTAAATTTTTCTTTATTTTATTTTTCTTAAAATTTCCATTTTTTATCTAAATTTAATTTTCTGCTCAAAAACACACAGGCGTTATCGTGCTGGTTAAACAAAAAATGGGCTTCATCAGTTTTTGCCCAACACATGGAAGACCTCGTGATCTGTGTTACTTGTCCCTACTCTCAAATTACTAATTGGTTTAATTAATTTTAATTCAAATAAAAACAAGAATTCTAACGAAATTAATTTTATAATGATATAATAATAATTAGACAAAATTGAAACGAATCACAGATTTTGTCAGTATTGTACTTTAGTGTTTTTCAAAACCCATTTGATTTGTGAATATGCCTTACCATTCAAACGGCTTTAACTTTATTCTGGCATTCTTTCTCTCGCGCTTCCCAGGCCTAACTTTTTGCCTGTTACTCTTTGGCTTTGACACTGGCTGGGGTACATTCTGGTGCATAGCGATGGCTATGTCGATCTCTTTACCCATCAAGTTCCGTATTACTATAGCTTCTTGTTCGGTAGACAGCTTACTGTCACATCGCACTAGCCAATCTCGAATTTCGTCCTTTAATTTTAACTAAGAGATTTCTTTTCCTTCTCTTTTATTTTTTTATTCGCTTGACCCAAAGATTCTTCCTTTTGGACCAATTTCGCCCGCAGTTCTTCCATTTCTTTCTTTAATCTAGTTACTTCTTCAGGCCTCATCCAGGTCTGCTCCATAGGTCGGAACCGACGTACCAGCGCCTCGGCCCTCTGATTCTGGGTGATCGCTTCTGCGTGGTATATGACCACGTCTTTTCTTAATCTCTCAGACAATTGTGATGCTTGATTCACTGATATAGATCAAATGATTCGTTGTCATAACACATTTACCATTAATTAATTCAATATTAACAATTCACTAAAACAAAATCTCTTTAAATTTCTACAGAGAAATTCTTTTAGAGAATTTTTACATCGTCAGGATAAGAAGAGATATGAGTGTGACTGTAATTTATTTTATTGTATAGTTTTTGGGGAGGTCTCTACAACAATGTTCGAACCCCTCGACGCTTGGCCATGAGATAGAAGCATTGTTGAGGAGAACATGGTTCTCGACACATTCCTATACATTTTAGTTAAAATTATTCGAACATGATTCGCTATTGTGGTAAGTTCTAGTTTTTAAGTTCAAAAAAACATGAATCGATGTTCCTGAATAGTATTATTAATCTTTCTAAAATAAAATTCTGTTGGGGTTCGCGGACTGTCTGGCCTTGAACCCCTGACATACAATCTTTCTGCTCTCCACTGGTTACCCGTTGCTAGGCAACGTTGGTAATGTAACCAATGGTTCTGTGACCGCGAAAGGTGAGCTTTATTTCTAAAACTGCTAAGGCCCAGTCCGCGGATTTTTATTTCGATTTAATTGTGAGAATTATGGATTTCTTATGATTTGGGCACCCCAAGTTGCTCATTTTAACGACATTATTTTTGTGATTTAATAAAATTTCTATGACATTTCGTATCATTATCGTCATGGGGCGAGCTTTTATATTTTATTTCTTTTTATCAAGTAATTTCATGTTAAATTTAGGCTGGTTTCTATCATGAAGTGACGATTTATTTTTCACTTATTATTATTTGGGGTTAATTTACGTTGATTTTATATCGTTATCATTTATGATCGTTGATTATTTATTTGATACTACCCTTATTAGCATTACTGGCTGTTATCGTTGCTGGTTAGCTCATATTCTGATTTTTACAGTTTAATTAGCTATCTTTTTTCGTTCATTTTAAGCTTTACAACAAGAGTTTATTTTAACCTTATTGTTAGTTTGTTACAGTTACAAAAATCAGGGTCATACTTATTTAATTCCTATTTTGACTACTCTTATTCTGAGTTTAAAATTTGATCTTGAAACTATTGGTTAATTTAGTATTTTTCCTTAACGTTATTAGTTTAAATTCGTTGCACCAATTTCGCGCTCTTCCCACTCGCCCTTTACCTCATTTTGGCTTTAAGGTTAAAATTATGATTATATTAGGATTTTAGGAGTGCTCACTGAGCTACTCGGTGTTGATGATTTTAAGCCGATGTGTTAGACAAATTTAGGTCAGAATTTCGGACTAAGGAAGAATTGGAGCAGCCAAAAGACTACCCCCGACCTAACTAGCGCCCCTATAGAAAAATATTGATGTTCGGAATCCGTCGTTTCTCACGACATGGACCTTCACGGGCACAGAACTATAGGCGGAGCGAACCGCTCTTACACAATCTGACAGTATGTCTGATCTTAATTACACGTGGTATGTTCTGGCTGTTGGCCGGAAAATTTCGACAAAAATAAATAAACCTGATCCTTTGAAGCATATAATTTGGCATAAAACATTACAATACATGCATAAACATCACACTTGCAGAGGATACGCCCAAGCAGGGACTTACGCATGATGTAAGTTGAATCAAAAATCTTCGAGCGTTCTGCCTTCCGTAAATTTCGCAACAAATTGAGATAAGTTCACAAAGTGTCTTTAAGATAAGATTGTTTTCTTGTGAAAATGAATCGGTATTTATACCTATTTTGTGACCCTAACCTTGCGTGTTCTTTTTGATGCATTAAAACAAAATTTGACCTTGATTTTACTTGTAATATCTATCTCTAATTTTGCTTTTTTCTTTTAATAAATAGATAATTTATTTTTTAATTGAATATTTCCGATTAGAAACATTTTATTTTTAACCAGCTTTTCCATTAAAATGCTGATTTTATAAATTGATCTATTTTCGGTCAAATTTTCTTGTTATATTTTTATGTTTGTTCTAATTTCATACTGATCTTGGTGCATTTTGTTATTATTTTAATTTACTTTTATGTTTTGACATTATATTTAATTGCATTTTCTCCATAGTTTAGGGCTGGTTATTTGGTGTTGTTAGGTCTAATTTTAAATCTGCGTGCTGTTTCCGATCCATTTAAAAAAATCCTTGTATTGGCCCAACAATTCTAAGTACTGTGATAAACCTAACACCATCCTATGATTATTAAAGGTAATTCTTTAACTTTAAATGGTGACGAGGGTAATATTGATAACAATAATAACAATATTAATAACAATAATATTATTAAGGACCTTGTTAAACAGGATAAAATGCATAAAGTTAATAATAACTATTAGTAATAATAAAGACACTAACCACAGCTGTGGTAACAACAACATATACTACAATATTAATCACAACAACAATAAGAATAATAATAATCATGATAATAATAATAATAATAATAATAACAATTGGAATAATACTAGTATAAATAATAATTACAATAATAATTACAATAATAATAATAATAATAATAATAACAACGATAATGATAATAATAATAATTATAATAATAGTATTAATAATTACGACAATATTAATATTAATTGTGAAGTGATAATGAAAAACAGAATAAAATTTTTAATGGTATTAGTGTTTAGTGTTAATTAAAATAAGAGTACCTCAAATCGAATTTACAATTTGATGAAAGAATGTGCAATAAGTAACATTACACATTCTGCCAAAATTTGGTATTTTCATACCAACGGTTTCTTTCCAAAATTTGTTTAATTGATTTGTAAATAAAGTAAAATCAAAAGTTTTATTAAAGTTTTAATTTAAATATTATAAACTTTCATATAATTCAAATTATAAATTATATAAGCAACTAGTATAAACTTTATATTATTATATGTAAATAAACCATTTTATTTATAAAATAAAAAGAAAAATCTGATAAATTTGGTAATGAAAACTTTTAAATTCTGAGACCAAACATTCTGCGACAGTGTCATTTAATTCTCTAGTGAAAATTTCTCCCTTTGTAAGAATCGCAAAGCCGGATGAAGAAATCCGAAGATAGCATCAGAAATTCCAGCAGATAAATCCAAGATGAAAATGAAGCTTATGAACTTATCATAAACGGAGTAATGTTTCCCATGTTTATTGCCTCAAGCACCGGATTAATAAATATAGCAAAGAGGATCATTGATATAGGACAATCTTGCATTACAACTTTTTTTATTTTAATGTCTGGTGTCTAAGTTTATTACAATAATGAAAAGAGCTCGTGTCAGTATAAAGCAGTTTCAATATGTTTATAAATTTCTCTTCAACATTTATATGTCTCAAAGGTGTCCATACATAATCATGTGGAACACTACCAAAAGCGTCTTTGATATCAAGCCAGGTAATAATTAACTGTGAATCTTTAGTGTATTTCAAGTGCTCAAGAATCGCAGAAAGAATAGAATTGTGTTCAATACAACCTGCGTATTCTGAACCCCCTTTTTGTCCAATATGTAATAGATTATTTTTTCTAATCCAGAAACTAAGTCGATTTGCAGAAATAGAAGCAAATACTTTGTAAATCACTGACAACAGAGCAATTGGTCGCCAAGATGAAATTTTGTGATATTGGTCATTTCTATCTGAATTAGGGATCAATATGGTTTTGAATGATTTCCAACTTGTTGGAATAGTATTTAATTGAATGGTTTCATTGAAAAGTAAAGCCAGAATCTTACACACAGGATCTAGTAGCAGAAGATCTTTATAACATACATTATCTAAACCTGATGAAGTGTTGTAAGCTTTTTGAAGAATACGCAAAATTTCAATTGGTGATATTGTATTTTATATGACTACCTAGTATTCTGTTGACAGCTTGTTTCATATCTATCAGAAATTCACTCGAGTTTCTAGTCTTTCTAGCTTTGCCATGGTTTCTAGCGAGATATGGTTTTCGTAAACTTTGATTATTTTGATTAGCGAGACGAGGGATATTTAAGAGAATATTACTTATGATTTCATCGATGCTAGAGTTTGAAATTGTAAACAAAAGATAGTTACTTTTCTCTATGTGCTGTTTCAAAGTGAGTTTTGTAGACTTAACCGTTTTCAACTTAATGCGTCTCTCATCTTCGAAGATGAGATTGTTTGAAGACAGATTTTAATAATTTATACATTCAATAGATTTATATACTATCGAGTGTAAAATGTTTTTAGTCATTGATATACTCTTATTCTACAACAAAATATACACAGTTGAAAAGCTGATACAAACATTTGCGTGCATTTTGTTAAATGTTATATTTGTACACTTCCTATTATCTAAAACGTCGTTGTTTTTTAAAAGAACTTTTATTACAACACTATTCAACACCACACACACATACAGTCAGAACATAAGAAATAACCAAATAGATGATTCGAACTTTTAATTTTTTAAGTTTGGAATTTATACATAATCACTGATATATTTATAACCTAAAGAATCATCTTTTCATGATCACTCATTCATTCATGATTTTACTATTATATTCTATAAGTAGTAGGATATGAGCTCGTCAGATGCAATTTGCTGTAAATATTCAATTTGAGAAAGATGATATAACTAAAGATGAATTTATATCTAATAACGCCGAGGTTTTCTCAGATAATTTTCTTGTTGAAGGAGTTAGAAAATTAAATGAAAAAATTGAAAGATTTACTCAGTTGGGTAGTGAATGGACTATTTCTAGAATTCGAGAAATTCATTTTATCTTGACTAAATATTCCCAAATAAATAGATTAACTGGTCACGGTTTTATTGAGACTCCTATTGTGCTTAAAGAGAAAAGAGCTATTATTAATATTAAGAATAGTGACAATCTTTGTTTTATATATAGTATCTTGGCTTTATTGAACCATGATGTTTTTGTAAATAATCGTAGTAATATGTATAGCTATACTAACTTCCTGAATGAATTAAATTATGATGAGATAGATGACTGTCCTATGAGACTGTGCAATATAAGTAGGTTTGAGGAAAAGAATCCAGGTCTTGTAATTAATGTCTTGTCTTATAACCCAACTGTTATTAATAATGATGAAAATGAAAATGACGATTTTGTTCCTCATCATCCTCATTTGGATATTATTCATCGCACTAAAGTGACTGACGTTGATCCTTTGTATCTTTTACTTCTCGAAAATGATGACCAATATCATTATACTGATGTTATTGACTTGCAACGCTTGTGAATTCACATTATAATGATATAGTTAGTGTACGAATACAATGTCAATGGTGCCCTAGATGTCTTAATGGTTTTCGTTTGCAGGATTCTTTTAACAGTCATTATGTCTTATGTACCAAAAATCACATAGGAAAAACTTTATACACTCTTCCTCAAAATAAATATTTAGAGTTTGGTGATTACTCAAAAACAGTAACCCCACCATTTGTAATTTATGCTGACTTTGAGTCAATTTTACCCATTGACATAAGATTTCATCAGAAACATCTACCAATATCAGCAGGACTATTATTAATTAATAACTTTAATAATACTAAATCGTATTTTAGTTTCATTGGTCTAGAGTGTCTTGGAATTTTTGAAAAAGATAGAGGAAATAGCGGCGACAATTATACAACCTTATTTTGATCTTTTTAGTGATTCAAACATGATTCCGCTATCATTTAATCAGGAAAATGCTTTTAAGGCTTGCTTAAATTATTATCTTTTTAAGAAACCCATTAGAAATCGTGTTAAAGTTTACGAACACTTTTCAAGTCGATATCTTTGGGCTGCTTGTAGTCTTTGTCGTAATGTTAGAAGAAATCGTTAGCATTTACTTGTTATTTTTCATAATTTTAGGGGCTATGACCTCCATCACATTTTGAAGTATGGTCTTCGTAGTTTTCCTTCTTGGGATTTGAATATCATTCCAACTATTACCGAAAAGTTTATATTTTTAATAGCGCATATCGATAAAGTATCAGTTAGGTTCATTGATAGTTATCAGTTTGTTAGCACATCATTAGACAATGCGGTTAAAACTCTTTCTAACTTTCCTTTGACAGATTCTGTATTTACTGGTTCAATAATGGGTTGTAAAGGTATCTTTCCTTATAATTTTGCAAAGAGTTTGGAAATCTTGGAAACAACGTTTGAATAACAACCAATTTGGCCTGAAGTGACAGAATCAATATATTTGAGAGCTCAAAAAATTTGGAATGAGAATAATTGCAATACCTTGTTAGATTATATAATGATATAATTGAAATTAGATGTATTTCTTCTTGCTGACTTTTTTCAACAATTTCGTTCAAAGTGTATTGCACATAACGGTTTAGATCCCTTAATTTTTTACGGTATACCTGGAATGAGTTGGCCTTCTGCTTTGATGAGATTGAAAGAACCCATTGAACTCCTTACTGATATGGAAATGTATAATTTCTATGAAGGAGGGATCAGGGGTGGAATAACATTTGTGAATAAACATTATGTTAAAACTTCTGATGATACGGAATTTTTATATATTGATATCAACAATCTGTATGGTTGGGCTCTTAGCCAAAGTCTTCCTTTCGGTGATTTTAGTTGGGTAATTAATAATCTTAATTCTATTTTGGATGAGTGTAGGAGTACAGATATTGAAACGCTTTCATATGGTTACACGATGGAGGTTGATCTCGAAATTCCTGAACGTGTACATGAGTTTTTGGATAAATTCCCTGTGGCGCCTGAAAAGATGTGTCCACCGGATTCTAAAGTTGAAAAATTAATGCTCACCCATTATCCCAAGAAAAACTATGTTATTCATTGGAGACTTCTAAAGATGTTTGTTTCTCTTGGTGTTAAGGTTGTTAAGATTCATATACCTATAAGATTTAAAAGATTTTTAAAGAGTATATTGATACAAACACTACTTTAAGAGCAGATGCTACAAATAATCTTGATAAGAACTATTTCAAACTTTTAAATAATAGTCTTTTTGGAAAATCTGTGGAAAATCTTAAAAGACGAATAAATTTAAGATTATGTAATTCATTTGTAAAGATGGTTACTTATTCATCAAAGCCGTCTTTCAGAAAGTGTATAAAGATTGACGATGATCTAATAGCAGCTCATCTAAATAAACAATTAATTTGTTTAGACCGACCTAGTTATATCGGTCAAACGGTTCTTGATTTTTCGAAATTACGGATGTATCAGTTCCAGTATCTTGAATTAGAAAAATATAGGTATCTTTTCAATTGTAGGATTGACATTGTTGCTGGCGACACTGACTCTTTCTTCCTTGAAATTAAAAACTGTAAATTAAGTACTCTTTTACCTGCAATGGTTTAGGATAATCTTTTGGACACTTCGTTTTATGATCCTAGTCATCTTTTGTATTCAAGAAAACTTGACTCAGTAATAGGTAAATTCAAAGATGAGAGTAAGGAACTTGGATATAAGGAATGGGTTTTCTTACGACCAAAATGCTAAAGTCTTTTAGGTGAAACTGAAAGTAATAGAGCAAAGGAAATTACTTTGGAAGGAACTGAAATAAAGCATCTTTCTTATTTTGATTGTTATAGAAACGATACAATTTTTTCTGTTCCTTAAACGAGAATAGGGACGAAAAATCATCAGTTGTTTACTTTTAAAAATTGTAAAATTGCTTTAAGTAACAACAATGATAAACGTCAATGGGTAGGTAAAACAAAAGTTTTACATTCGGACATTATTTAGGTATCAATGCCACTGATGTGGAAGATATTGAAGGTTTTATTTAAATAAATGTTGTCTTAAAAATGGGTTTGTCTTTTTATTCTATTGTTTTTTAATTATTATTATTATTATTATTATTATTATTATTATTATTATTATTATTATTATTATTATTATTATTATTATTATTATTATTATTAGAAATTTGGTAATAAAATGAGACTTGTAACAGTCTGGTGTCGATAATAATTCGTCGAGTCAAGGGTTCAAATCCTATCGTGGGCGAATTATTTTTTATTTTCAAAATTAAAGTTTTTAATAGAATATAAATCTGTATATTTTATTTGCTGTAAATTTCAAATTTTATAGAAATTGGTAAAGTAAATCTTTTATTATTTAATTTTTTACATTTAGTTAAGTTGAAATTTTAAACTTAGTGAATTATTTTCTTAAAATATTGAATTTTGTAAATCTAGTGTTCAAATTTAGGTTTTGAGTGACTTATTTTTAATTAAATTAATTATCAATATACTATAATTGTTGTAAACTTAAATTTTCATGAAAATTAATAAATTTTTATGATTATTTTGATTGAATTATTATGTAATATACTACTAACAAAATAGCCAGTAAGCTAAATAATTTAGGATTGAATATTTATTTTAAGACGAGTTTGATGTTAATTTATTATGTTTTATGATTATTTTATAATTTTTTATGTAATAATATAATTAACAATTGAAAATTTCATGTAATTATAATTTTTTAATATATCACATGTAATTAATATAAATCAATGAGATAAACGAAACTCTTACGTTTATATGAAGTAAGCAGTATAATAATAGTACTAGTGAGTGATTTTGTTAAGTCTACGACTGAGTAATCAGTGTGTAATAAGTCTCCGGGTAGAGACTAACCTGTGGGCACGTGACATAACCGTAAGATCATCTGGCAACAGTGGACAAAAGTCAATCACTAGGTAGCAACTGAGTGGACAGAGGTCAATCTCGAAGTAGTAACAACGTGGACAGAGGTCGTATATTGTGTAATATTATGTAAGCCAAAGCGGGGTTTGTATCTGACGGGCTAACATCCTACTACTTCTATACATGCTTATTAAATAACACTTTTGTTGTAAGTATTTAAAATTCCTCAAAAAATGTATAAGAAACTCTAAGACTAAATCCTTTTAGTATATCCATCTATGAACTTTTCTTCTGCTTTCATAATCATACAAATAGCTGACATTATATTTTTGAATGAGCACCGTAACCATGCAGATGATTATGCTTATCTTTTTTACATTAGGAATTATATCTAAATCGCATTTTATTACCAGTTCGTCTTTATTAAATTCAATATCTTCATGAATACTTGCGAAAAATTGACCCAATTTCATCATATCGTCAAACTTGATCTTCGCAAATCTAGAATTGTACCCATGTTACTTGTTCCTAGCAATAAAATAAAAATAAATAGATTTAATCAAATCTATCTTAAGTATATATATATATATATATATATATATATATATATATATAACTAATCGGACAATAAAAAGAATTTAATTTGTATTGTAAACATTCAACAGGGTTCTTTTTATTCATTTGAACAAAGAATAAGTTATTCGGGGACAAATTTCCATCTTTAAATTTCTGTTTTTCAATCTTTTCTTCATCATCATCCAAGATCTTCCTTTTAAATTTACCTAAACAAAATATTATACAATGTAATATTTAAAAGGAAAAAAATCTTTATTTTTACAGTTCAAAATTTTCAAGTTCATAAATCAGGTGTGTGTACTTTGAACACCGGAACGTTTTGTCTTCTAAATCTATTAATTCAAGTTCAAATTAAGGTTGGTTAATTTGAGGAAATTCTGAAAAATCCAGTTTGGAAATATATCTTTTTTAATTGTCTTTAACAAAATAACAAGGTTGTTATTTGTTCTTAATTCTTGAAAGCGATCAGCAAATGAAATTGTCATTTTCCAAACAGCCTTTGGGTTACTCGAGGTCAATTCTACTCTCAGTAGTTTGCATATATTCTCTTAGTGCTTGGAAGTGTAATTACTTACTAGTGCCTATGTATCTTTGCAAATGAAGGTAGTTTGTATTCAAATGCCAGATCACCATCTCGAACTGAAGGACCATAAGATAGTCGCCGGCTGCAACCATCAAAAAAATTTCCAAGTTTTGGAACAAAGCTAGAATTCCGATGTGGGATCATCAAAATTGCCAAACCAAGCTTGAGTAGGTGATGAAGAACAAAGCACAAACTTTATCAATTCAACTCGCGAAAGAGACGGTTTTTGTATCGAGGCTCGAAGATCTTTTTGATGTCATTCACTTTGATGCTCTGACCAAGTTGTCCATATTACAAAAAGACAAGGCTTTTTGTTATCCCAGCGAGAAAAATGACGAAAGGGGTCTATGGCTGGAGTAGCTTGCTGCTTAAGAAAAAAGGACATCTGAAAGTGAGGAGCAAATAGGTGCCAGTCGCATCCTCGCAACCTCGATAGAGCTCTGCTTGGATGTCGGCGTGGGGAGAGTGATATTTTTATGATATTTCGTTATGTTTGGATCAAGTAATTGTTATGTTATTTTTAATATTAATAAATTATTTATAATACCTAACATTATTTTCTTTATAATTATTTTTTAATTGTCAAAATTTGTCCGGCCCACAGCCAAAGACACATCACAAGTCATTAAAATCAGACATATTATTCGAATTCGTGTAAGTTCGCCAATGATTCGTGCCCGTAAAGGTCCGGCGTGCGGAACGCAGGAGCTGGAACGTCAATATTATTCGGTATAGAAGAAGGGAGGGATAAGGAAGTGGTCTTTTGGTTATTTCCTCGTCTCTCGGTTTCATTAAACTCGACCTAAATTATTCTACACACGGCTCAAAATCATCACACGAGTAGTCCAGTGGGCACTCATTAACTATAATATGAACACAATGCGCCTAAGGTCAACCAGGGGAAAGGTGACGGGAATATAAAATGAAATCGTTGTTATAAAAGTTAAATAAATAATAGATTCAGACTATCACTAGGTACTTAATATGATTGTAAATTTTCAAGCCACAGAGGCGAAGTTAAAATAGTTATAAATATGGAACGGCTACCATGGACCCATAATAATTAGGGTTACCCATTTAAATAAACCATAGAGCGAAGTAGTCATTACGAACTTAAACTAAATCGTGAACACATAATTATTATTTTGTAAGTAAACCAGTAGAGTAAGCATCCAAAATTGATTATGATTTTAGTCTTCAAATAGCTTAGATAATTAAAACCATTGAGTAAACCCCAAATATCTTATCAAGGACCCACACTGTTACCCAAGTATAGATAGATTAACTGAGATGTGTACTACTATAACGAGGCTCGAACACCTGAGGAAAAAATAGAATAGCGTAACTACTGTAACCATCAAAATGAGTAAATTAATCCCAAAAAAAAACCAAACCAGAAAAGTATAAATTGTATAGAGTCAATATTTTTTATTTTATTATTAACGAATTTTTGGGAATGAATTAAAATTAATTTACCGAAATTACGAATTACCAAATAAGGCCTCCGAATAAAATTGAGTATTGTCGACATAAGAAACGCGACTTATAAATTGAAAGAAAACTCCAATAATTTAAATCATTATAAATAGAAAAGAGAAATTTCCCAATTGATTTACGTACAATCAGATAATCACAAACATTCTAGAGATCACAACCGATAAGAATAAATAATCCATAAGTCAGATTGGAAAAACCACTGAATAATTTCGATCCGTAGGCAACGGCTCCATCCAGTTGAAGTTGATGGACGAGTTGATAGAGTAAGCCTAAGGTCGCTATTAGCAGAATGATTGATTCCCCAGCCATAATCCCCGTTAAACCTGTTCATTTGACAACGACTTCCTAAAAAGTATTGTAACATAATTGTAATATAATCGTAATATAATTGTAATATAATTGTAATATAACGTCCGCAAACACACATTATAAAATAAAATTAATAAAACTTACCCTTCCGAGACATTCCTACTTACTGACGATGGCAACTTATTCACGTTTCTACATGATTATTCAATGATTGATTAGCAAAATGTTCAAACCGACTTATTCCTCTCAATACGTTTTGATTGATTTCTTAATCGTCCAATCATAATTCTACTGTATACAGTTGCATTTTGGCATTCGATTTCATTCACAAGTTCATTTCTGTAGAAAATCAATAATTGATAAACATAAATCCAACTAATTAAAGGCGAACAAAACCTTACTGTCTAGGAGAGCGAATACATAAGAAAACTGAATGGTGCAATCAATATTAAATATCAATACACCAGGCAGTCATCCAAATAGTCTACTACAACCAGTGCATGCCGACTTATCATGCCCCTAGGAATCGAGCAAAACATGACATTTATGGGGAGAAAATCAATCAGTCAATTCCACTCACACATCGAGAGATAATAGTAAAGGTGATATCACCCACCTATATACACACCAATGATAACCTGATCCTATAATAAGTTCTGACAATCACAATCGATCAGTAATTTGGATAATTTTTTTTTTGGAAAAATGCACCGACAACAGAACCTCAGGGCGCCACGCAAGGACGTAGCTCCGGATCCAGTTCACCAGATTTGGGGTAAAAAATTTTTATTATGGGAACTCTGATATTTTATAATTTTATGAATTTCGATTTCAATAAATTCTTTTATACTATTTTGATTTTTAGTTTTAGTAATTATTATAAAAATTTTAACTATTAAATTTTAAGATGTGAATTTTCTGGTTTTGAACTTTGTTCCAATAATTATTATGAGAATCTTAAACATAAACTTTTAGGAGATGAATTTTCCGATTTCCATAGAGTATTTTAAATTTTATTTCTAATACTGATAATGAGAATTTTAACCATAAGATTTAAGACATGAATTTTCCGACTCCCTTTGAGTATTTATTTGTGATTTTAATTTCTAATGATTATAATAGGAATTTAGATTCAAGATATGATTTTTCTGAATTTGAGAGAGCTTTTATTTTCCGATTTTATCGCCATTAATTATAGTAAGGATGTAGACTCGTCAATAATTAAATTTAAAGATATGAATCTTCTGATTCTAATATAGACCTTCATTTCGATTATAGTAGTAACCCAGAGTCGTGTACAATTGAATTTTCAGGAGGATGGCGACGATTTTGAGGCCAACTTAGATACTTATCTTAAGAAAACTGTCGATAGTAGGTAGGTAGTAGGACACTGCTACCACACACCATTGCATAATAATATAGGGGGAGGGGGGGTTTATTTACAGATTATTTTCGGATTATCTTGATTACATAATGATGTAATCAAGTTAATTAATTTTGTGTGTATTTTAATTAATTTTTTTTTCGAATTTTTGGCGAGATTTTTTTTTTCAAATTTTGGCGAATTTTTGAAATAAAATTGAAATATTTTATTTTGAATAAATTTTATTTTTCAATCACACTATAGTCAGGGGATATTTTTGAAAAAGACTAAAATAAATTGGCTTGAATCGCCTAACGATAAAAAAAGCATAAAATTAAAATTGGCTCAAATCGCCTAAGATGAACACACTGTAGTCAGGGATATGTTTAACTCGTAATAAAAAACAATGCAATATTTGGTCTCAATACTTTCTATAGGTAAATATAGGCATAAAATAAAAATGGCTTGAATCGCCTACTGATAAAAAATTGACATGGGTATTTTATAGGCTTGTTAAAAAAAGACTTGAAATATTTGTTCACACAATTTTCATAGGTAAATTCAGGCTCTAGATAAAAATAATTTAAAATACCTAAAGTAAATTAAGATAAATTAAAGTACATTAGGATACATTAGAGTATATTAAAGTAAATTAAGGTAAATTAAAGGTCTAAATTAAATTAAAGTATATAAGAGTATATTAAAGTAAATTTAGATAAATTAAAGTACATTAGGATACATCAGAGTATATTAAAGTAAATTAAGGTAAATTAAAGGGTCTAAAGTAAATTAAAGTACATAAGAGTATATTAAAGTAAATTTAGATAAATTAAAGTAAATTAAAGTACATTAGAATACATTTAAGTATATTAGAGTAAATTAATGTAAATTAAAGGGTCTAAAGCAAATTAAGGTTCATAAAGTAAATTAAGGTACATCAGAGTAATTTAAAGTACGTTAGAATAAATTTAAGTAATTAAGGTTCTTAAAGTAAATTAAGGTGCCTAGAGTAAAGTATGGTAAGTTAGGTAAGAATTTTTTAAATTTAAATAGAGTTAATAGTTAAGTTACATAAAGGTAATTTTTAAAGCAGAAAATTTTAAAAGCAGTTATAGTAGGCAAATTACATAAGGTAAGAATTTTTTAAAAGTAAATAGAGGGTCAAAAGGTAAGTTACATAAGGTAAGAAGTTTTAAAGTTAAAGAGTCGACAATATTGCATGATAAAATTTATTAAATAAAATTTTTGGTATAGTTTTATCGATCAGTTTTTATACATATTTCTAAATTCAAATTTTTAACATAATTTTACAATGGAATTTTTCATACATGATTTTTAAAGATGAAATTTTTAGGATAATTTTACAATAAAATTTTTATACATGTTTTTAATTGAAAAATTTTTTAATGTAATCTTACAATCAAATTTTTAGTATAATTTTTACTATGACTTTTTTATACATGTTGACAACGATCAAATTTTCAAAGAATTTTATTAAATTAAATTTTTGAGTTTCAGTGTTACATAGTATTGCCTAAGGTAGGTAGTAGTCATTCGCAAGAGCAATCCATCTCCTCCACTCTGCAGCAACTCATCCTTAATAAAAAAAATAAAAAATTATTATTAATAAATAATAATAATAATAAATAATAATAATAATAATAATAATAATAATAATATAATAATAAATAATAATAATAATAAATAATAATAATAATAGTAATAATAATAATAATAATATTTTCAGAAAACATAAAAAGTTGACTTACTTGGTATCAACTTCTGAACACTGATAACCCATCACACTGAATAATTCATTAATAACTGAACAACAATCACTAGGTACTGTGTACAAATAACTGAGTACTGAGTACTGTACAACTCTCTATATACATACTAGGCATTGAATAATTAACTTATTCATTAAAATGACATATTTAAATAATATTTACTCTTTGAACACCGATATTCAACCAACTTAACCCACTTAAAAAATAAAATTTTCTCTCAATCATTTCCCCTTAAAATACATGGTTATTCACACACTCACAATATGTTATCAATAACTAGTTACTGAACAAATCAATATCAATAACTAGTTACTGAACCAATAAATATTAATGATCGGTTACTGACCAACAAGTTTTGAAATAAAACACATAAAAGGTTGAACAAAAGAAATACAAGTTGAAATTTTATTAACTTCTCCACTCTTTTATCGATCATTGATGTCTCAAAATTGGTAAATTTTTTTGGTTGCTTAGTTACTTTGTTGTTATCAAGCGATAATTAATCAAATTCATTGAAACCAATTCCATTGTTATATTTACTTGGTATCAACTTCTGAATACTGATACACAGTGAATAATTCATTAATAACTGAACAACAATCACTAGGTACTGTGTACAAATAACTGAGTACTGTACAACTCTCTATATACATACTAGGCATTGAATAATTTACTTATTCATTAAAATGACATATTTAAATAATATTTACTCTTTGAACACCGATATTCAACCAACTTAACTCACTTAAAATTAAAAGTTTCTCTCAATCATTTCCCCTTAAAATACTTGGTTATTCACACACTCACAATATGTTATCAATAAAGAGTTACCGAACAAATCAATATCAAAAATTGTTTACTGACCAAGAAATCTTTAAATAAAAGCACATAAAAATTTGAACAATCAAAAGAAATACAATTTCAATTACAAATGTTATTAACTTCTCGACTCTTTTATCGATCATTGATGTCTCCAAATTGTTTGGTTGCTTAGTTACCTGATTGCTATCAAGAAACTAATAATCATTGAAGCTCAATCAATTGTTGTATTTTCTCTGAATAAAAATTTATTTCTTTACAGTCTTGTATGTGATTTATTGAAATTATTTTGTAAAACTTGATAGTTTTGTTAAAAAACTTTGAAATTTTTCTACTATTTTTGTAATATTTTCAATTGCGTCCAACATTGGACAATTATTAAAAGTTATTTTCAAAGATGAATGCAAACCTTTTCATTTAATTTTTACATGCCCTAAATAAATTAATTGCTAACACATCAAAAAATTACTTAAATTTATTTTTATAGATTTTCTAATCTTTTCACCCCCAACTCTTATTGTTTACTGAATGATAAATTAATTAGTAAGTACAAGTAGTGGTTAATCTAATTGCTAGTGTAAAGAAAATTGATTAGAAAAAAATACTTAAATTAATTTCTCAAAACATATATTACTTTCATTGTACTTGCAATAAATTTTCATATATTTATTGAAAATGATTCGACTCTTTAAATTATTAACTCAAAGATGTTAAAGGTTAAAATAAAACTGATAGAAAAAATAATTAATATCTACCGCATTACTAAAATCAAATAACTATAATTTCTGATACCATGCTTCAATACATACATAGGTTCTTGTGTACTGATATCACTTACTGAAAACCCAAAATTATAAGAAAAATGTATGTGATTGTCTATTAGTCTTTGTAGAAATTATTTTTATTAAATTGTGGTAGCTGGTGAATAGAATTTGATTAAAGTAGTGGGAAAGATGTAAATTTTAAATAAATTTGATTAAATTTGTTAATTCTTTAAATAAATCTTTTTAAAGAAAGCTTCAACATAGTAGCAAATTTTAAAGAGAATAGTACTTATCAATTAAAAAATTAACTGAGTTGTAAAATAATTGAAAAATTTATTAGATCATTTTTTAAAATTTTATAAGATTTTTAGGTAATTGTTCTAGGTACTTGTTGAATGAAAATTAGTGTATGTTATCGACTGCTCACAGTATTTAATTCTACAATTTCCGGATAAATAATTATTAAATTCTTGATTCCTGGAAATAATCGTAAATATTTAAATTATTCAGAAAATTGTCAATAAAAACCTAAATAATGGGTAACAAAAAAGTTTTAAATACTAGTCAATTTTAGTTTTTAATTTAATTGAATTACAAATATTTTAATAAAATCAAATAAATAGTTACATGAATCAAACAATTTCTTAGAACTGAAATCTTATCGGTATATCCTGATTAACCTTAAATCAATGAAAAAAGTAACAATTTTCCTAAGTATCTTATAAATTCAACCAATTCAACCCCCTTAAAAATACTACAAATTCGCCTCTCAACCAATCATTTCTCTTCAAATGTTATTTTTCACTCCATTATATCAACTATATTCATAATTTTCATAAAACCTATCAAGTAGATAATATTTACCCTTTGAACACTAATATTCATTCCAGTAAATCTACTCAATTTTTAATAATTTTTTAATTGAATATTATAGTAATCATTCACTCTTAAAGTACAATTCATTTTCAGTGAATATTTTCATCTTTTAAGTATATTTGTTGATCAGTGAATAATTCAGACTCCATATATTTCAAGTATTTCCAAATATTTAATTGATATTTCATCTCATCATTTAGAAATTTTACCGTCTAATTTATTATAAGCAATTCTCGATTCACTGAATATTCGCTAGCTCCAATTCATATTTTCTCACTTTAATGATAGCATTCCTCTTTAATGAATATTTTCTCTCTTCGATGTATATTTTCTCCATTCAAAGTATATTACCTTGTAAGTTTTTAATATATTAATTGATTTGTCATCTATTTAGTAGATATCTTTAGCTATTCCACTTTTTTCTGTAATTTCAACGATTTTAGTCACTTAATGTACTCTCTCACCAATATTACTTCTTCACTGAAAATTTTCTTTATAGATATAATCTCTACTAATTAAAATTCCATTTGTTGACTTGTTATTTTCAATGAAAATTTAATTAAATAATTTACATCTTTCAATAGATTAGGTTGTAATCGACAAAAATAAATTTAGACTATGTAAATCAATTAGAGCTTTTAAGGAAATTTTATGATAATTTAAGTGATATCTAGTTTTACGAGGTATTCGTTTTAGTAAATTTTAATCATCTATATGAATTTTATGGTTTTCTGTTGAATTTTAATAGATTTTGGGACTATTTTGTTTTTGTAGAAAATATTGAAGAAATGAGGGTAAATCTATAATTTTAGAAGCACTTAATTTCTTGATAATTTAATAAATTTTACTTGATTTTAGGATTATTTTAAATAAAAGTTTATTTTAGGAACAAAATGTTTATGAAACATACATTTTAGATAATTATTTACCAATTAGAATCCAATTTGACTGATAGATTTTGAATAGTAAATGATATTTTAATTTTATGTTCTATTTAAAAAGTTGATTAAATCAGTTGATTTTTAAAAATATTTTAGTGAAACCTAAAATTTTTATTGATTTTACAGTAAAAAAAGCGTGGTCAATTAATTATGTGTATTTTCCATTTTATTGATTTCGTGGATATCAATCACAAAAGTAGTATAATTTAGAGATTTTTAAGAGGATGCTCAGTATGGTTATCAGTATACATATGAAAATCGTTGAATTATATCTATGGGTTGACTGGTAATTTTTATTGAATTTATACTTGATTTACTGATTAATTTTTTAATTATTTGAGCAAGATGATATATATTTTATGATTTTACAATAATTTAGTGAAATATAATTTAAGAGGGAAACATAAACTTTATTCGATTTTAGTCATTTTTTGATGAATTTTTTATTTGATAGAATTTGTTGTCAGAATCAAATTGTGGTGATTTTCGATGGAAAATGTTGGGTATAACAATTATGTAATACTTTAAAGAAAATTTATTTTTATTGGTAAAATTAAGATTTTAATTTTAAGGGAATTTGATTGGTTGAATACATATAGTAAATATAATCCAAATGATGAATTTTTAAGGATCTTATTCGGTTAAATATAGATTTCTAAAGAAATTTTACCTTGTAGGTTATTACCAAAAATATGTATATTGTTGGTGCATTGGGGGAAAATGTCATTTCAAGGGAAATGATTGGTTAAGATGAAATTTTATGATATTTTAAAAGGAAACACTCGATTAAGAACAAGTTTGTTGTCATTTTTAAGGGGGTTGAGTTGTTTGAATATCTGTGTTCAAAAGGTAAATATTTTCTAAATGGAGAATATAGAGGAGTAATTTATAATAGTTTTAGGGGGCTTTGTTCAGATAGATATTAATGTGTGTAAATCTTTTGTGAGAGTAGAAATATTGTCATTTAAAGAGAAATGATTGGTTAAGAAGAGAATTTATGATCTTTTAAGGGGAAAAATTGGTCACAAGATGGATTTCAAGAAATTTATTCTGTTGAATATCGATATTTTTGTGATTTTTATGAAAATAATGAATATAGCGGGGATTATTGTAATTTAAAGAGAAATGATTGGTTAATAGGCGAATTTATAATATTTTTAAGGGGATTTGATTGGTCAAGAGAGGAATTTTATTTTAAGGTGTTTGGAAGAGATTTATTCGGTTGAATATCGATGTCGGTGATTTTTTATGAAAATAATGAATATAACTGGGACTAATGTCATTTAAAGAGAAATGATTGGTTGAGAGTACATTTTATTTTAGGGGAAAAAATAGGCTAAGAAAAGAATTTATGATATTTTAAAGGGAAATAATCCATTAACAGCAGATTTGTTGATATTTTTAAGGTGTTGAGTTGGTTAAGTATCGTTATTTAATAGATGATTTTTATAAAAATAATGAATATAGTTGGTAGAGTAGTGAAAAGTGTTATTTGATGGGAAAAGATTGGTCAAGAGTGGAATTTATTTTAGTGAAAAATAGTTGATTAAGAAAAAGTTTGTTGTCATTTTTAAGGGGTTTGAGTTAGTTAAATATTGTTATTTAAAGGGTAAATATTATAGAAATGGGTATTGTTATGATTTTTATGAAAAATATTGAATATGGCTTGAAATATTGTTATTTGATGGAAAATGATTGGTCAAGAGAGGAATTTATAATATTTTTAAAGGTATTTACTGGAATGAATATTAGTGTTCAAAGGGTAAATATTATCTACTTGATAGGTTTTATGAAAATTATGAATATAGTTGATATAATGGAGTGAAAAATAACATTTGAAGAGAAATGATTGGTTGAGAGGCGAATTTGTAGTATTTTTAAGGGGATTGAATTGGTTGAATTTATAAGATACTTAGGAAAATTGTTACTTTTTTCATTGATTTAAGGTTAATCAGGATATACCGATAAGATTTCAGTTCTAAGAAATTGTTTGATTCATGTAACTATTTATTTGATTTTATTAAAATATTTGTAATTCAATTAAATTAAAAACTAAAATTGACTAGTATTTAAAACTTTTTTGTTACCCATTATTTAGGTTTTTATTGACAATTTTCTGAATAATTTAAATATTTACGATTATTTCCAGGAATCAAGAATTTAATAATTATTTATCCGGAAATTGTAGAATTAAATACTGTGAGCAGTCGATAACATACACTAATTTTCATTCAACAAGTACCTAGAACAATTACCTAAAAATCTTATAAAATTTTAAAAAATGATCTAATAAATTTTTCAATTATTTTACAACTCAGTTAATTTTTTAATTGATAAGTACTATTCTCTTTAAAATTTGCTACTATGTTGAAGCTTTCTTTAAAAAGATTTATTTAAAGAATTAACAAATTTAATCAAATTTATTTAAAATTTACATCTTTCCTACTACTTTAATCAAATTCTATTCACCAGCTACCACAATTTAATAAAAATAATTTCTACAAAGACTAATAGACAATCACATACATTTTTCTTATAAGTTTGGGTTTTCAGTAAGTGATATCAGTACACAAGAACCTATGTATGTATTGAAGCATGGTATCAGAAATTATAGTTATTTGATTTTAGTAATGCGGTAGATATTAATTATTTTTTCTATCAGTTTTATTCAAACCTTTAACATCTTTGAGTTAATAATTTAAAGAGTCGAATCATTTTCAATAAATATATGAAAATTTATTGCAAGTACAATGAAAGTAATATATGTTTTGAGAAATTAATTTAAGTATTTTTTTCTAATCAATTTTCTTTACACTAGCAATTAGATTAACCACTACTTGTACTTACTAATTAATTTATCATTCAGTAAACAATAAGAGTTGGGGGTGAAAAGATTAGAAAATCTATAAAAATAAATTTAAGTAATTTTTTGATGTGTTAGCAATTAATTTATTTAGGGCATGTAAAAATTAAATGAAAAGGTTTGCATTCATCTTTGAAAATAACTTTTAATAATTGTCCAATGTTGGACGCAATTGAAAATATTACAAAAATAGTAGAAAAATTTCAAAGTTTTTTAACAAAACTATCAAGTTTTACAAAATAATTTCAATAAATCACATACAAGACTGTAAAGAAATAAATTTTTATTCAGAGAAAATACAACAATTGATTGAGCTTCAATGATTATTAGTTTCTTGATAGCAATCAGGTAACTAAGCAACCAAACAATTTGGAGACATCAATGATCGATAAAAGAGTCGAGAAGTTAATAACATTTGTAATTGAAATTGTATTTCTTTTGATTGTTCAAATTTTTATGTGCTTTTATTTAAAGATTTCTTGGTCAGTAACAATTTTTGATATTGATTTGTTCGGTAACTCTTTATTGATAACATATTGTGAGTGTGTGAATAACCAAGTATTTTAAGGGGAAATGATTGAGAGAAACTTTTAATTTTAAGTGAGTTAAGTTGGTTGAATATCGGTGTTCAAAGAGTAAATATTATTTAAATATGTCATTTTAATGAATAAGTAAATTATTCAATGCCTAGTATGTATATAGAGAGTTGTACAGTACTCAGTTATTTGTACACAGTACCTAGTGATTGTTGTTCAGTTATTAATGAATTATTCACTGTGTATCAGTATTCAGAAGTTGATACCAAGTAAATATAACAATGGAATTGGTTTCAATGAATTTGATTAATTATCGCTTGATAACAACAAAGTAACTAAGCAACCAAAAAAATTTACCAATTTTGAGACATCAATGATCGATAAAAGAGTGGAGAAGTTAATAAAATTTCAACTTGTATTTCTTTTGTTCAACCTTTTATGTGTTTTATTTCAAAACTTGTTGGTCAGTAACCGATCATTAATATTTATTGGTTCAGTAACTAGTGTTGAGGTCTCACTATTTAAGATCTCAACGTTGCACTGGTATTCTTATATATATAACTTTAATATATCAAAACACAAGATCGTTTATAAAATTTATTAAATAAAAATTACCAAATATAGTATTCAATTTTTCAAATCAGTTCCCACAGATAAAATAGTTATAAACAATGCGTGCAAGATTTGTATTTGTTAAATGTTATTTATGTATGCTATGTATGTGAATGCGAAAAAGATTTGTTGAGCTCTGCTCCGATTTTAATTTCTTTTCGAGATTGACTCTTAAAGAATTTTGTCGCTGTATTTTTGGGCGAATATACTGAGCTTTAGCTTCAGTATATATACTAAAATTTTTTATGCTTATTATTTTAATTTATTTTTTCAAGTGCTCTAAGAGCATACTTATATTATTTTATTTTATTATTTTTTAAAATGCTATTGCTATAAGAGCAATAATAATCAATTTATTATGATCGTTTTATGATTAATTTCAATAATACTTTTCAGCTGTTACTTGTTGAATAATGATTTCAATTATTTTCAATCGTTGGAAGTAATTTTCAGCTGTTAATTTTAATAATAATAATAATAATAATAATAATAATAATAATAATAATAATAATAATAATAATAATAATAATAATAATAATACAATTATATAGTAATAATAACAATACCAATATTAATAATAATAATAATAATTAATAAGATTATATGTATTAACCCCAATGATTTTACCCTTTTTTATTTTTATTTTTATTAAGTTGCACAAAAATGAATAGTGAGGAATAAATTTAATAATTAGGATAAATTACACCCTTTATAATAAAAATGGATTATATCCTTTACCACAAAAAAAATAAAATATACATTTACATCATTATTTACAAATTGTTAAATGGATCACAATAAATGATTGTCAATTGTTAAATGGATTACAATAAATGATTGTCAAATATTCAGATAACAGATCACAATAGATAATTGTCAAATAGATCACGATAGATAATGAATTATTGTCTTTGATGTTCTGATTTGGGATTTGCTTGTGCTCGTTCTTCTGCGTGGATGTTGATCCTGTATTTGTTGGGCCCGGTCCTGTAATACTTTGTTAGCACGAAGGTGTCTAATGGTTTTCCTTCGTCATCTAACATTCCTCCCTGGGCCGTTAAAGTAATGTCCTCATTACCTTTATCGCTGAGGACTAATTCAATCTCACAATCGTTTATTTTCATGGTGGTGCGCCTGAATCCCTTTTTGAGTGCCAAATTTAATATGTCTCCGTCCTTTATTCGTCTACCGAAATGACGGCACAATTCGCTATCTGATATCTCCATCTGGCTTTCTCCGATTACAAAATCAGGGTCTTCTAGTATTATATCCGGTTCGGGTCCATATTCGTCACTGTCTTCGGTTGTTGATTTCGGTGATGCTTCCTGATCATCTTCTTCGAAGGAGAAATATTCCTCATCCGAATTATTATCACACTGCATTTTGTTTTCTTGTAATTGTGGCTCGCTTTTGACAGGTATGTTGTTACTTTGTGATCGTTCCTCAGAGATGAATATGATATCATCATCACTATCCATTAGCTCACTTTCGAATGTCCTTCTGGTGCCGTTCTTGTTAAATTTTAATTCCCATTGTGATGGTTCTATGTACATATCCTCTTCCATATCATCGTTTTCTAAGGCATTCGTTGTGCTTTCTTGGTTCTCTTTTACATTTCTCTTCAAACTTGAGGAATCCCATTTGATAACTTCTTCCCATTTTTGTTCTGCGATGCCATAAATGACCTTCAGAAGTATTGTTGTCTCGTTCGCTGAGAAGGGTTCTGCTTTTTGTAGTATTCTATTGATGACTTTATCCTTGAACCATTTGTCGTGGTATCTGATTGCCTGATATGCTAGATTGGATAATTTAATTTTGTGGGGTGCTACATTCTTTACGAAGGAACGCATGAAAGAATCTTCAGCCATTTCTCTGACTCCCATTACATTGTAGATATCTAATGTGAGAGCTTTTAATTTGTTTGTGATATCGTACCCTACGATTATTTGTCACTGTAGGAATTTTCGAATATCTACTAATGCTTGGTACTCATCCTCGTTACCAACACTATTTTCCTTGTTTGCTTTTGTTTTTTCCGGATAATAATGGAGTATTTTTGTCCTCGGTGTGATTTTCTTATTGAGTAGGACGGTTCCGTCGAAATTTCTGATACATACTTCTACTGGTCTCTGATTGTTGTTGATGTCGCAGACTAGTTTGACATCTACGAATTTAATCTTCTCCTGCCTTTCTTTTGTTGTTAATTCTTGGTGTGTGAACGATACACCTTTGTTGACAAGCTCTTGAGGAATGTGTAGGTCCGATATGATATATTCCAGATCTACGAAAGGGTTTGGTATTGTAGGTATATAGAGAACTTCAATTGCTATTACACATGGTAGACTGTTCATTTGAATCATAAGGTTATTGAATTCATTTGACATTCTTCTGTGTTTGATAGTTTTTATCATTATTGAGCAATTGCTCGTGGTGATTAGTGGGATTCTTTGCTGACAAATAGAGACCTCTGTTTTTGTCATATGGAAGATTATTCGATGGGGCACCTTTTTTCCTTCAGCTGCTGCCTTGTCTACATTGGCAAATTCATCAAATGCTCCGATAAGCTCTTTGAGTTTCACTCTTCTAGCTTCGTTGAATTTGATTAAGTGCAGCTCTCTTTCTTCGATTTCTATTTTCATATCATTTGGGATGCACACCTGGTTTGGGAAGCTGCGGATAGTGATTGGGGTTCCGTCTGTGCAGATTTTATTTTGTAGATTTCTGTAGAAACTTCCGCAATGCTTGTTTATCATACAAACATATTGATTAGATTGTGTATTGGCTTGATTGGATTGACTGGATTGTCCGGGAAATTGATTAGACTTCATGTGAGATTGATTAGATTGATTGGGTTTCATGAGAAATTGATTGAATTGTACGTAAGATTGATCAACTTGATTGGACTGCGATTTGGATTGGCTGAATTGCGTGTTGAATTGTATTTGTTCTAAAATGAAGAGTAAATAAATAATCCTCTTGCGCATAGGAGGTTTGCCCTTATACGCCATTAAGTTATAGATATCAATATATACAAATTTAGAAAATATTATTGACCATATTCGATTAATTTTATACAATTTTTTAAACAAGAGTGGACATTGTGTATTGACCTGGTATATATTTGTCCAAGTGAAAACGCCCTGATACATTTTTGACCAGTCGGTGCCGATACCGCTGCCTTTTCCACTTGTACTTTTTGTAGATTTGTACACTACTAACTACTGCCAATATTGCTATTGCTGAAATACTAGCTGATATTACATAAAAAGGCCATATTGGTTTTGTTGCTTGTTTTTGAAATGCCTGTAATTCATTCCAATTTTTTATAAGAATTGGTTTTCCCGTAGGTAATTTAATTAATTTTTTCTCGAGTTGGATTGGTATTTTATAGGTTTTGGTTGTTATTTCATCGGTTATGGTTTGAGTTGTTATTTTTGTGGTGGTTACATTCATGTTTGGGCTTGAATTAATTTGTTGTGTTGTTGTATTTATAATTACTTTCTTTGTCATCTTACGTTTTTTTGTCTGTATGGTTTTTACCCTTTTACATTGTATTTGTGATGTATCGTAATCTGTATCCCATTGGGCGCATAGAACGTATTGAGTGTTGGGTTCTAAGTTAATAAATTTAGCGTTGTCTCCCCTTTCGAACTTATCAGTGGTTTTTTTCTCTTCTTTTTTCATAAATTTTGGTGTGATATTTGTTGATTTTAAGTATAGATCTCCTATCGGCTTATTATTTAGATTGAATACGTTAATTTCGTGAGATAAAATATTTATTAAAATGTCTCTATCTCCCATAAATTCAGTTTTGTACTTTTCTTTAACATTAGTTGTATTGATTATTCCTATGATTGTTAAGAAGATTGCTGACATCAATAATCCTTTCTGGGATCGTAAATTATATCTATGTGTTGGTCCCTCTACTATTTCTGATTCCGCTAATTTGCATCTATTTACGTGTACTACTATGGGATCCTCGTTTTTATGTTTTTGTATATGTAAGTTTTCGTTGATTACTTTAACTACTTCATATGGGCCTTTAAATGGTCTTGCTAATTTTGTTGTTTTACCTTTTCCCACTTGTGGAGACATAAGTCTAACCTTATCTCCCACCTTAAAGGTATGGGGTTTACTGGTTTTATCGTAGTCATCTTTATATTGTTCTTGTCTAAACTTAACTTTTAGATTAGCTACCTTATATACTTCTTGCATTCGCTCTTGCATTAAGGTTACGTAATCCGGTGCATCTAAATATTGTGATACTCGTGGTTCGAAAATTGTATCTATGGGTGTTGCAGGTTCTCTTAAAAACATTAAGAAATATGGTGAATACCCCGTTGTCTCGTTGGGTGTGATATTATGAATGTATGTGCATTGACTCACGTATTCATCCCAATCATTTTGATTTTTTCCCACAAAAACCGCTAATCTACTGAGAAGTGTGCCGTTAAATCTTTCCACTAACCCATCAGTTTGAGGATGATAAGCTGTCGTGTTAATTTTATGCATGTTAAATATGTTAGCTACCCTTTTGATTGTTTCACTCATGAAATTTGCTCCCTTATCCGTTAGTAGTTTTCTAGGTGTGCCGATTTTGAAAATAATTTTTTCTACAAGTAATTTGGCTACTGTTTCTGCTGTTTCATCTTTAGTTGGGAATGCCTCTGCCCATTTAGTAAAATAGTCACTAAAAACTAATATATGTTTATTTCCATTAATAGTGGTAGGTAGTTTGCATAAAAAATCCATAGCACATAACTCCATTGGCGATGTTGTAGCTGGGATTGGGTGTAGAGGTGCTTTAGTCTTTGTCCCCGTATTTTTTTCTAGTTGCGCATATTGTACATGCATTACACCATCTTTTAACATCTTTTTTTAAGTTATCCCAATAATACTTTTGTAATAATCTGCCTGCTGTTTTTCTGCTTGACAAATGACCCCCTAGAGCACCATCATGATATTGTAACAAGAGAATTTGCCTTAATTTTTGTGGTACTACTATTAACTGTTTTCCACTAAAATCCTCAATAACCACTAGTTTCTTTACAATTTTATATTTTTGATTTGTCCCTTTTTTAATTTCCTCTCTGATCTTGGAAATTTCTAGATCTTTACTTTGTTCCTCTTGTATGTCTATAGGCTTTTCTGTTACTAAAGCAAAAACCTCTAATGCTCCTAGCTCAGGAATGCGTGATAGTGCATCTGCATTTTTGTTTATCCTTCCGGGTTTATAGACAATTTTGATATGCATGTCTTGTATTTTCATTGCCCATTTTAAAAGTCTACTTTGATGTATCTTTGTGTTTCCAAAGGCCTTCTAATGGTTTATGATCTGTTCTTATCACAACTTCTGTTCCATATATGTATGGCTTAAACTGTTTTAATGCAAATACTATGGCATAGCATTCTTTTTCTATGGTTGAGTACCTAAGTTGTGCTCCTTTTAATGTCTTACTTGCATATGCTATTACGTAATCTTTACCCTTTTCTTCTTCTTGTCCTAAGACTGCCCCTACGGCTTTCCCGCTGGCGTCCGTCATGACGATAAATTGTTTCTTAAAGTCTGGATATCGTAATATTGGTGCTGTTATTAGTTTCTCTTTTAACTGATCAAATGCCTTTTGATGTTCGAGTGTCCATTTCTTTTGTGGTTTATTGATTTTATCATTTATTGTCTGTACTATTAATACTCCTATACTCTCTCCTTTTGTTTTAACTCCTTTTGTTAGTTCTATCATGGTTGCTGCTATTTTTGCATAATCTTGTATAAATTTACGGTAATACCCGGTTAATCCCAAAAATCCTTGTACTTGTTGTAACGTTGTTGGGATTGGAAAATTTTTAACAACCTCAATTTTATCTGGGTTGGGTGTTATACCCTCTACCGTGACTATGTGGCCTAAAAATAGCGCTGATGGCTCTGCCCATTTACATTTTGTCGGTTTGATTTTAATTCTAGCCTTTTTTAGTCTCTGTAATACATTCGCTATGTCTTTTAAATGTTCCTCAAAAGTTTTTGATGCAATTAATATATCATCCATATAGACTGCGCAATGTTGTACATCTACTAGTATTGTATTCATTAGGCGCTGAAATGTTGCGGGTGCATTAGTTAACCCAAAAGGTAATCTAGTGTATTCGTATAATCCATCTTCAATGACAAAAGCAGTTTTTTCCGCATCCCCCTCTTCCATTTGAATTTGCATATACCCTTTATTTGCGTCAATAACTGTGAAATACTTAGTATCCCTGAGTTTATCATATTGTTCTTGTGCTTTCGGAAATGGGTATGAATCTTTAATTGTTACATCATTTAATTTACGATAGTCAATGCACATTCTAATTTCACCATCTTTTTTTCTGACTGGTACGATGGGTGATGCCCATTGTGAAAAACTTTGTTTTATTACACCTGCCTCTTTCAACTCTTTTATTTGTCGCTTTATCTCCTCCCTTAGTTTATAAGGTACCCATAAGGTCGTTGTTTTATTGGTCTGGCGTTCCCAGTATCGATTACATGTTTAATGATGTCAGTATCTCCCAAATCAAACTCATGTTTTGCAAATACGTCACTATATTCATCAAGTAAAGTTTGTAATTGAAATTGTTGGGTTTCATTTAAGTAATTATTATTAATTTTTACTTTATCATAGAATTTAACGTTATTTGTCTTACTTAGTTCGACCATTTGTTCACTGTTATCTCTCATCACCATTGTTTCACACATTTCAAATGTTTGCTCTAATTCACCTTAGAACAACTTTCCCAATCTTGTTCCTTTGTGAATTTTCACATTGCTTCTCTCGTAATTAGCAATTCTAATTGGAATTATT
The DNA here is from genome assembly GCA_022537955.1 of Schmidtea mediterranea. NCBI lineage: Eukaryota > Metazoa > Platyhelminthes > Tricladida > Dugesiidae > Schmidtea > Schmidtea mediterranea. Next base: position 162,762,026 of record CM039680.1, read on the forward strand.
CCGTTTTTTGGTATAACACATTCGTCGGTTAACATTATATTATGGCTTTTTGACTTATCCGGCACAAAAATAAAAGTGTCCTCACTTTTGACGTTGACTTTTACTGGAATTATATGATCGCAGTGATATTCTAATTCGAAGGCTTCTAATGCTATTACTTCCGCAAATCTTGATTCCTGATAATTTGCTTTCCTTTTGATTGCACCATCAGTCAAGTCGATGACGCAGTTATCTAACTTGCGAAGGATATCTATCCCTAGGATGCACTTACTTCTGCATTCAGTCATTACTTTGAATACGTGATTAACTGTTCTACTCGGAAAATGAACAGTGAGCTCAATATCTCCTCTCACTTGCATAGTATGCGATGACATAGATATTATCGTATCATTTGTGCTTTTTATATCTTTTTTTCGATTTTCTGACAACTGATCCTCCCTTATCATGGAGGCTGCTGCTCCGGTATCTACTAGTGCTTTGATGTTTATATTATCGATTAATACTTGGATGCTTGGTCTGGCTTCATTGAGTTCTCGTAATATCTCATTTGCTTCAATACCGTAACATCCATAGGTCTTTCTTGTTACGCAATGACAATTCTGTTATCCAGGTTATTACTCAGTTCTCTCAGTTGCTGATTTTGACTGTCATATAATCCTCCTTGTGGTTGCTCCACGTTTTCAGATCCACTTGGATTATCATCGTTTTTATCGTTTTCCATCAATTGTTCCTCTTCCATTCGCCGGTTTTTAATTAATCGTATTTCTTTATCGTGTTTTGCTGTTATCAGATATTTTGCAACGAAGGGGCATAAACATGCTAACATTTTATATGAGTTGCCAAATACTTGTCGAAGTTGTCGTAATGATACTAATGATGAACAGATCATTTTGAGCAACGCCACTGTATAATATATTCCCAGTATAGTCGAGAACATATTTCCCAAAACTGCGAAATATCCCCATATGCTATACAATACTTTGTATACTACCTTTTTGAAATGTTCCTTTGATAACAACACATCGAAATTATAATCACCACCGTGGCTACCCTCGATGACTTTACTCACCATTATTGATAATATTTTCTCTTTCTCGTTAGGAAACAACATGTGCTTTCTTGCACTTTCTATGGCATCTCGCGTGTACATACCGTTGTTATTCATATCATTTATCTCTTGAAATTCCAACTTTTTCTCAAGTTCTGTTAATTCTAGTTTAAACGGTTTAGTTGCTTCTTTTCTATCAGACATTGTAATCCACATTTCATCATTTAGCTGGTATAATGGATCGAGCAGATTGATACATTTATCGATTTTCCTTGGAATGTAAGTTTTATCGGTTAGTATTCTGGTTATAGGCTGTAAATACACTGTTTCTCCTTTATAAATGACGGGTAATTCGTTGGTACATTGGTTGTTCGTTGCTAGTGATACGCTGACCGGTTTACATTGAAAGGTCTGTAATACTTCTCCTACTACTCTCGCAAAAGTTCCTTTTTCTGCAAACAATATTGGTGCCATTAAATCTGGGTTTGTAACCGCTACGGCCATCTTTGTTCTCAATATTTCTCTATTGAGTTTACAGTCGTTAGTAATTGTTGCTTGGTATACTTTGTCTAATTGAACTAGTTGATGATGATAGAAGTAATCAATTTTATTATTAAAATACGAAGATAATTTGACGTCAAATTTATCGACTTTCAATTTTGCATCTTTAATTTCATTACTACTGATATAGATACCTTCATAATTAGTCTTTACAACTGCTTTTCCGCATTTGATAACTTCTCCTTTTTCTACAAATCTCATGGCCTCTGCTTCTGAGTCTGCCATATATATTGTTGGGGTATCCTTTTCTTGTACGATTACTGTTTTCCTTTTTTGATCTTTTATTCTTTTTGATTCTGCATCGGTAAACTGTTTTCCTCTGATTGTTCGGAATTTCAGTGACTTCAATTTTGTTAATTGGCATTCGTACTTATCTATTTTATACACAATCATCGATTCCCCAGTGTCACAACTAGATTCATCAAGCGTACAGAACTTGTGTGTCATCATTTTCTTTGATGAACTATCAAATGATGCTTTAAATTTTCTCAATTCAACATAATATTGTCTTCGAATCACAATGTTATCTGCAATTTGACCCCATATTTTGTACTTTCCTCCCATACAGTATCCGCCGGTTGATGACCATCCAACCACATTTATTAATTGTTTTACTCTCGCTCCCACTTGAGCCTTTAATTCTATTCCATCTGTTGTTTTAATCTTTTTTGTTTTAAATGGTCTTCACACTCGCTTGGTGTTATTATTAATGCTTCTGGCGCCCAAGTGGGGGTTAATATTGTTCTTGCCACTTGATTACATACAAAACTTTCCTCTGAAAACTTGATTATACACTCCTTTGCCTCTGTGTGTATAAAGTCAGATTCTTGATACACATGAAAAATCTTGGGTTCGGTTATGATTAATTTGGTTGGATTTGCTTCTGGACAATTTTCCACATCTAGTAATGAATACTTTTGCCCCCATTTTGGGTTCTGACAATCATAGGCTATAATTGCATTACTTCCTTTGATTAAATCTAATAATAGTGTTATTATTACTATTATTATTGAGATACTTGATTTTCCTTCACTTTTATTTGGTTTTTTCGTCGTTTTGTTCACAAGATTTTTTACAATTGCCTCAGTATCACCGTTTTCTATCGTTTCGCTTTCACTTGTTTTTAATGTTTCATCATACATTATTTTCCAACCTCCTTTCAGTTTTATCCATGGCATCACATCTGCCTTTAATCTTTGATATATTATTTTAGCTACTTCATTTATTTGCTCCTTTGGATTTGATCTTAAGAGCTTTTTATATCTCGTAATTAGATATGCCATTGCCGTAATTACTTTATCTCTATTTATACCAGTTGTGAAGAGTATCCGTAGAACCACCTCCTCATTTACATCCTCTACACTCAATTCTCTGACCTCTTTTTCCATTAATCTGATTTTTTGTATCATATTTTCGATTAATGCTGATGGTTTTGTTTCCGGATATAGTTTTGAGTTCATTGCTTTTAGAAGTTCAATTATCATGATTAAATCGTTATTATCGTCTGCTACTTTTGGATTTTCATGTCTCTTTTTATTTGCTATTTCTCTCAAACGCTCTGCAGTTTTTCGATCCTCTGATTTTTCTGCTATTTCTGACTTCCGAGGTCGTCCTCTAGCTCGCTTCATTGTTTCAGCATCTTGCATTATTGCCTGTTTGGAGATCTTTTCTATTGTCTCTTGCAAATTACCATATTTATTATCCAATGGTTGAAAAATTATTTCTTTTTCCAGTGGTGACTTTGCACTCCCTTCGGATGGTTGATCCCACATTTTAAACAGCATATCATAATCATTTTCCTCATTCAGTTCAACAGAAGGTGTTGCTACCCTTGAGCTAGTTTCTCTATTTATCACTGCAGATATAGTATTCTCATCTATTGTATTTACTCCATAGTCAATCAGATATTCGCCATCTTTCAACTCAATATTGTTAAAATATAATTTTATTTCATCGTTTGGCCCTATTTTTCGAGGCCATTTATCTCTTGCCAATTGTCGTATTTTGTTTACCATTGTACACACATGGACTTCTGTTTTCGATAATACCATTTGAAGAAAATATTCGTCTTTAGTATCCAATGTTATTCTTAGGGGTTCATAAAATTTCGGACTTTTCCTCACAAATTCTCCATAACTTTTAATCATCTCTTTTAATTTTATCTCTAATTCAAATACTCGTGTTTCTTTTTGTCTCATAACCATTAATGGAATTAAACTGGTTAAATATTCAGGATCAATTCTGCTTATTTGTACTTTATTTATCACTCTCAATGTTTCATTGTCATCATAAGGTCGTTTTTTCAAAACTGCTTTTAATTCCTCTTTCATTTTTATTTGTCTCTCAGTTTCCTCATTATCAATATCAACTTCATTTATAAAACACTCATACTCGTTAAGTGACACCTCCGACTTTCTTTCCATGAGTCGGTTATATTGAATTTTAAACTCTTTCAATTCCTCTCTCAAAGTATTTATTTCATTATTCGTATTAGTAATTTCTACTCCATTTATTTGTTTCACTTCTGGTTCACTTTTAAATTTTACTCTATTTGGTGACTCGCTTCTCTGATTGGTACAAACTTTTGCTAAATGACCATATCTCTGGCAGTTGTAACATTTGATTTGTCCATTGAAATTTACTTTATCTCTTCCATCATTATTATACGGGCTTGCTCGCCTTTCTCGATATTGATTTTGTCTATACGGACTCGATTGTCTGCCTCTTGAGCTATTTCTATTATTTCTATTATCATACTGGCGGTATTCAGAACGATTATCTTTATTATTCCCAAAATAATTGTCTCCATTACTTTTGTTATAACGATTATCTCTAAAACTATTTCTGTTATAGTCCGAACGACTGTCTCTATTAAAGTAGCGATTGCTTCTATACGAATTATTTCTGTTATAGTCAGAACGACTGTCTCTATTATCGTCTCTAAATCTATTTTGACTTTGTTCTGTAAAATTTAATGCATCAAATCTTTTCCTGTTTTCAGGTGATTGACTTCTACTTGAATTCGGACTGTTTTTTCGTCTATTTTTTACAAAATTTAAATATAATTGTTTCATCTCTTCCCATGGAACATCGTCATCGTTTTCCAACTTAGGTTTCGCCGTCGTTGGTCTTTGAATTTCAACTGCATCTATAGATGCATTGAATCTATCTCTCTGTATTGCTTCTACTCTTTTCGCTTTATGAACTAATTCATTTAAATCTCTATATTCAACCATTATTAGTGCTTTATATAAATATTTCTGGATTCCATTCCAAAACTGATCCTCAATTAATTTCGGCGTGTGCTCTCCGGCACCAAATGCCTTTTTTGCTAACTCTGTTATTGTATACACGTACTCTCCAACTGACTCTCTAGATCCCTGATATCGATTTCTAAACTTTTGCACATTTATTTTCTGTAAATCGCTGTCAATTACTATCTCTGCTCTCAAATTTTCAATAAGTTGATCAAGATTATTTCCTCTACACTCTAAATTATTATATGCCTGTAGCGCATATCCTTTTAAATATAACGGAATTCTCCTCTTTAACTCATCAGGTGTCCAACCACAAGCGTCTGCATATTGAGTGATTTCAGTGAAAAAATCGTCGAACTTTTCAGGCTCTCCTCTATAAGGTTCAATTGGTAAAATTTTTATAAAGTTATTATTATTTTGATTATTATTCATTTTATATACGATTCTATTTCTCAAATTATAAATTATTTCAAGTGGATTATCTATTTTAAATTTTTAAATTAAAGTTTCAATTTATGGTCAATAATATTATTTGGTATAAATATATTTTCCCGATATATTCTACACTAACCCTCTGATCGCAATTCCTATCCCCCAAATTGTTGATAACAATAATTGATTTTTAAGTCCCGGTTCGCGGCACCGAATGTTGAGGTCTCACTATTTAAGATCTCAACGTTGCACTGGTATTCTTATATATATAACTTTAATATATCAAAACACAAGATCGTTTATAAAATTTATTAAATAAAAATTACCAAATATAGTATTCAATTTTTCAAATCAGTTCCCACAGATAAAATAGTTATAAACAATGCGTGCAAGATTTGTATTTGTTAAATGTTATTTATGTATGCTATGTATGTGAATGCGAAAAAGATTTGTTGAGCTCTGCTCCGATTTTAATTTCTTTTCGAGATTGACTCTTAAAGAATTTTGTCGCTGTATTTTTGGGCGAATATACTGAGCTTTAGCTTCAGTATATATACTAAAATTTTTTATGCTTATTATTTTAATTTATTTTTTCAAGTGCTCTAAGAGCATACTTATATTATTTTATTTTATTATTTTTTAAAATGCTATTGCTATAAGAGCAATAATAATCAATTTATTATGATCGTTTTATGATTAATTTCAATAATACTTTTCAGCTGTTACTTGTTGAATAATGATTTCAATTATTTTCAATCGTTGGAAGTAATTTTCAGCTGTTAATTTTAATAATAATAATAATAATAATAATAATAATAATAATAATAATAATAATAATAATAATACAATTATATAGTAATAATAACAATACCAATATTAATAATAATAATAATTAATAAGATTATATGTATTAACCCCAATGATTTTACCCTTTTTTATTTTTATTTTTATTAAGTTGCACAAAAATGAATAGTGAGGAATAAATTTAATAATTAGGATAAATTACACCCTTTATAATAAAAATGGATTATATCCTTTACCACAAAAAAAATAAAATATACATTTACATCATTATTTACAAATTGTTAAATGGATCACAATAAATGATTGTCAATTGTTAAATGGATTACAATAAATGATTGTCAAATATTCAGATAACAGATCACAATAGATAATTGTCAAATAGATCACGATAGATAATGAATTATTGTCTTTGATGTTCTGATTTGGGATTTGCTTGTGCTCGTTCTTCTGCGTGGATGTTGATCCTGTATTTGTTGGGCCCGGTCCTGTAATACTTTGTTAGCACGAAGGTGTCTAATGGTTTTCCTTCGTCATCTAACACTAGTTATTGATACTGATTTGTTCAGTAACTAGTTATTGATAACATATTGTGAGTGTGTGAATAACCATGTATTTTAAGGGGAAATGATTGAGAGAAAATTTTATTTTTTAAGTGGGTTAAGTTGGTTGAATATCGGTGTTCAAAGAGTAAATATTATTTAAATATGTCATTTTAATGAATAAGTTAATTATTCAATGCCTAGTATGTATATAGAGAGTTGTACAGTACTCAGTACTCAGTTATTTGTACACAGTACCTAGTGATTGTTGTTCAGTTATTAATGAATTATTCAGTGTGATGGGTTATCAGTGTTCAGAAGTTGATACCAAGTAAGTCAACTTTTTATGTTTTCTGAAAATATTATTATTATTATTATTACTATTATTATTATTATTATTATTTATTATTATTATTATTTATTATTATTATTATTATTATTATTATTATTATTATTAATATTATTATTTATTATTATTATTATTTATTAATAATAATTTTTTTATTTTTTTTATTAAGGATGAGTTGCTGCAGAGTGGAGGAGATGGATTGCTCTTGCGAATGACTACTACTTACCTTAGGCCAGCGTTTCCCAAAGTTTTTTCACCGCGGCACCCTTTTTGATTTCAAATTTTTGACGGAACCTTTATATACTAATTATTAGTACACACTGCGCTTTGGGTGTGTCTTCATTTCCTATACTTGTAAATCCATACGACAAATAACTGATGTCATATTTTCGTTTTTTTATACACAAGATTGAATCATTTCTTGGTCTTTTTAATTGAGAATGATCACTTTTTGTAGAAGTGGTAGGCTGCTGTTCTTCAGAAATATCTTCGGCAGTCTTTTCAGCAGTAGGTGAACTTATTGAACTGTTTTTCTTTTTCAAAGTCCCTTCTTTTAACCAACGATCCATAATCACAAAAATTTGGGATAACTATATTCACAAAATTTATCGATAATCAAAAAATACTCATACGATTATTTTCAAAATTTGAAAAAATTACTTACCTTTTTATCAAATATTATTAAATGAAATTTTAAATTCGTAATTTTAATGCGTATTTTGAAACAATATAATTAAAAACTGTGGTTTCCCTTTTTTTTATTGACTTAAAAATCTAAAACGGGAATAAAAATGTTGTTTGCACAATGTAAATGTTGCCAGATCTAGGTTTTATAACAATACTTTGTACTGATGATGCTGAATGAAATGGAATTGGGACATATAAAATAGAATGGATATATGTTTTTTGAGGCAATATCAAATGGAATCGAAAAAGAATTTTAAATTGGATTCGTATGGAATCGAAAATTATTTATAAAGATTTTTTAGAAATATATTTACAAAAAGTTCGCGGAACCTCTGCTATCAGTTCGCGGAACCCTAGGGTTCCGCGGAACCCACTTTGGGAAACGCTGCCTTAGGCAATACTATGTAACACTGAAACTCAAAAATTTAATTTAATAAAATTCTTTGAAAATTTGATCGTTGTCAACATGTATAAAAAAGTCATAGTAAAAATTATACTAAAAATTTGATTGTAAGATTACATTAAAAAATTTTTCAATTAAAAACATGTATAAAAATTTTATTGTAAAATTATCCTAAAAATTTCATCTTTAAAAATCATGTATGAAAAATTCCATTGTAAAATTATGTTAAAAATTTGAATTTAGAAATATGTATAAAAACTGATCGATAAAACTATACTAAAAATTTTATTTAATAAATTTTATTATGCAATATTGTCGACTCTTTAACTTTAAAACTTCTTACCTTATGTAACTTACCTTTTGACCCTCTATTTACTTTTAAAAAATTCTTACCTTATGTAATTTGCCTACTATAACTGCTTTTAAAATTTTCTGCTTTAAAAATTACCTTTATGTAACTTAACTATTAACTCTATTTAATTTTAAAAAATTCTTACCTAACTTACCATACTTTACTCTAGGCACCTTAATTTACTTTAAGAACCTTAATTACTTAAATTTATTCTAACGTACTTTAAATTACTCTGATGTACCTTAATTTACTTTATGAACCTTAATTTACTTTAGACCCTTTAATTTACATTAATTTACTCTAATATACTTAAATGTATTCTAATGTACTTTAATTTACTTTAATTTATCTAAATTTACTTTAATATACTCTTATGTACTTTAATTTACTTTAGACCCTTTAATTTACCTTAATTTACTTTAATATACTCTGATGTATCCTAATGTACTTTAATTTATCTAAATTTACTTTAATATACTCTTATATACTTTAATTTAATTTAGACCTTTAATTTACCTTAATTTACTTTAATATACTCTAATGTATCCTAATGTACTTTAATTTATCTTAATTTACTTTAGGTATTTTAAATTATTTTTATCTAGAGCCTGAATTTACCTATGAAAATTGTGTGAACAAATATTTCAAGTCTTTTTTTAACAAGCCTATAAAATACCCATGTCAATTTTTTATCAGTAGGCGATTCAAGCCATTTTTATTTTATGCCTATATTTACCCATAGAAAGTATTGAGACCAAATATTGCATTGTTTTTTATTACGAGTTAAACATATCCCTGACTACAGTGTGTTCATCTTAGGCGATTTGAGCCAATTTTAATTTTATGCTTTTTTTATCGTTAGGCGATTCAAGCCAATTTATTTTAGTCTTTTTCAAAAATATCCCCTGACTATAGTGTGATTGAAAAAAAAAATTTATTCAAAATAAAATATTTCAATTTTATTTCAAAAATTCGCCAAAATTTGAAAAAAAAAATCTCGCCAAAAACTCGAAAAAAATTTCAAAATAAAATACACACATAAAAAATTTGGAAAAAATTCGAAAAAAAAATTAATTAAAATACACACAAAATTAATTAACTTGATTACATCATTATGTAATCAAGATAATCCGAAAATAATCTGTAAATAAACCCCCCCCCTCCCCCTATATTATTATGCAATGGTGTGTGGTAGCAGTGTCCTAATTACTACCTACTGTCGATTACGGGAGATCGAAAACAAATATTATAATCAATCACCTTGTACTCTGAGGTGATTTATTTCTGAACATCTCTATATGAAGAGTTTTGATGCGAAGGCCAGGTATTAGATTGTATAAGTTCAACGGTGATCAACTCATCTAAAATAATGAAAGTGCTATCTAAATAAAACGCTCAAAGTAATTTTAAAAACGTAGGATAGGTCGGCGATATGTGACGTAAGGCAAGGAATATGAGATTTAAAACACAGAGAATTTAAAGCAGGGGTTCTTAACCTTTTTTACTTCATACCTCACCTAATATTTAATTTTATGTTCTCACCTCCAGCATAATTAATTTATTTTAAGAAAAGATAAGAAACATAATTAGTGGTTTACCAACATTACATATATTATTTTATTTTTACCATTTTAATATATATTTATAAAAAAAATCATATTTAATTCATACTGATATAAAAAATTATATTTTATATTAAATTTCATGTTAACAAAATTTATTTATGTGAAAAATTTAAAGAATAATTTCCAAATCTAAAGAATTCTTTATATATATAAATACCACAAAATAATAAGGCAGCATTAATGAGATGGTTGTTGCTGCTTGCCGTCAATAAGATGTGAAATTCGCTGAACAATCTTAGACAATGCTAAGCGCATGTCATGTCTGGCATCCAATCGATTTCTGGTTTTCGGTTTTATATTTACCAATGTTGAAAATGCAGATTCGCAGAGGTATGTTGTTGCAAATGGTATCAAAGCTGAAAGAGCTTTATTTGCCAAAACCGGATAAGAATCTATTTGTGAGCACCAAAATCCATCAAGATTTTGGATGGTAAATTTTTGCCTTACCATAGCCTTGCTCTGTAAATCAATGAGGTCGTCTTTTTGCATGTCAGCATCATCCATGGAGTCTAAATTAAATATGAAGGGATTTCGAATCCACTGATCAATTTTCAAATTGTCTTCTACAAAATAGTTATCAAAAGAATTCATGAGATTATCCAAATGTTTTAAAATATTAGTTCGAATACAATCTGACACCGCTTTTAATAAATATTCATCACAGAAGATTTTTTCTAGAGATGGAAAATTTGCATAATTACTTTTTGATACGCGGTTCTTCCAAAGATCTAGTTTTTGCTTGAAGGCTGTAATCTTCTCATTTGCATCTAAAATAGTAACTCCTGACCCTTGAAGGGAAATATTCAGATCATTTAAATGCGAAAATATATCTGCAAGATAGGCCAATGATGCAGTAAAATTGTGAGTTTCAAACTCTCCACACAATTTATTTTCTTTCTCTTGAAGAAATTTTATTATCTCCATTTTGAGTTCCAGGACACGAGTGAAAACTCGTCCACGTGAAAGCCAGCGTACATCAGTGTGATAAAGCAGCATTTCATGAGAAGCTCGAACTTCTTGGCATAATATTTTGAAGAGTCTGATTCAAAGATCGAGATCGGATGAAATTTACAGCTTGGACAGTGATATCCATGGCAGACTTGAGACCTTGTGGAAGAGTTCAGGATGCCAATGCATGGCGATGTAGGAAGCAATGCATAACCATAACATTTGGAGCCACCGCTCGTACCAATGCTCCAAAACCAGAATTTTTCCCTAACATGGAAGGTGCACCATCAGTACATATGAATCCCAATTTTTCCTTCCAATCAAGATTATTTTCTGAAAAAAAATCATCAATTATCTGGTACACATCAGCCGCTTTTGTAGTAGCTAATAGCGGATGGCAGAACAGAAACTCTTCCTTAATACCAGCTTCGGTGGCATATCTAACAAAGGCCAAGAGTTGACTGCATTGAGCTACATCAGTACTTTCATCCAGTTGCAGACCAAAAGGAAGAGTCGTTTTCTTTAGTTCTGACATAAGCTGATTTAAAATATTAGATGACATTTCCACAATTCGACTTCTTATCACGTCATTTGAAAGAGGTACTGCCGCGATCTGATTTCTCTGTGTTTTTCCGAGAACAGCTTCTACCATTTCAAGAGCACAAGGCTTGACCAACGTTTCACCGATGGTATGAGACTTTTTGTTCTTTGCGATAAGATATGCTACTTTATAACTAGCTGCAACAAGTGGCTTTTGATTAAATACAAAACCTAACGTGCTTAAAGTTCCTGAAGACTGAAATCGCGCTTTTTTCTGCTTGAGAGATTCAATTGAGTCTCCCGAATTATTTGAATGCATTTTTGTAAAATGTTCAAGAAGTTTAGAAGGCCTCATATTATCATTGCAGAGGATTTTTGAGCATAGAAAGCATTGGGGTCTTTCGATTTTATCGCGAACACAGCATGTAAATCCAAATTTTACATAATCCTCACTATATTTTCTTTTTTTCGACATATTTCTTTTTTATTATTAGAGTAACGAAATACTTATTAAATATTAAACCAAGTTAAAATAAATCCAACTATCAGCAGGCAATATAAACTATTACTAAACTTGATACTTGAATATAAAAATGGACTTAATTTTGAATTTTTCCAAAGGCTTCTTAGTTAAAGATTTATTCCAATTAAGTAGAATTAATTAAAATACTGGCTTACTAGCAGCAATTGCCAATACTAAGTATTGAATATAAAAATGAATATAATTTTGAATTTTTTCAAAGGCTACTTGGTTTCAAAAGAAAAATATTTAATTAGAAATAGTTATGTACAAAGATAGAAAAATACTAAATTATTTTGCAAAAAAGTAATCGTTCAAATTTTATTTCGTATAATATAAATATGTACATAATAAATAAAATAAGTTTAAATTTTGAAGATTTTTTTTTAAATATATTTTTTTTTGTAAATAATTTTAATTTTTAATTTAAAAAAAAATAACAAAAATAAACAAAATCTCATACCTCCCCCAACACATTAGTATACCTCCCCAAGAGAGGTATACCTCACCGGTTAAGAAACCCTGATTTAAAGGATTTGATTATATTTTATTTAGAACGATCAGGACCTTTTATTTGGGTCCCCACACACGTGGCCGATCGTTGGAGGCAAGCGTGGCGACGCTTCGGTCGAGAAAGGTACCCCAAGGTGCCTCAACCAGAGCCCCGACGGACTAATTGGCAGTCGTTGGGAAACAGCGATAATCCATTGATACCTGATAGACTGTAGGATGACCAGAGTCCGGCCCAAGAAATCCGTGAACATGTCCAATATCTCCTCGACCGCCTCGAAAACCATCAACGGCAGGTCGACTTGCACGTGGTCAGGGTCAGACAATACCTCGCCAACGTAGAGGACGATATCGCTGCCGGTAGGATCGCGAATTCCTACTGTTACCAGCCGCCGCCCAGCTCCAAACCGGTACGCAACACAAAGCGACCGGTAATGGTGTTTGATGAATACCTATTTCCCCAGCAGACTACGGATACCCAACAACATTGGCAAAATAAACTTTAAAATTAATAAATAATTAGTTTCTGTTCACTATTTTCTTTTTATTGTTGATTAATATTACTAAGTGTGTGATTAATCCCATAACTAGAGATTTATAAATGAAAAAATTGATAATATTATTTATAGAAATGGAACCCTTAAAAATCCTACAGAAAGAACTGGAAAACGCCAGGGCAATCAATAGAAATCTTCATGGCCAAATCACGCAGTTGTCCCTGGAAGCGCAGCAGATCAAAGCCACATGGGTAGAACCCAGGAAGGTAAAATCGCTTTACCAACGACTCACCGCAGCCCAAAAGGGATGGGGAGATGAAAGACAACTGAATCAAAGTCTGAGGATTCAGGTGAAGAGGTTAGAAGTGGCATTATAAGCCTGCCATGAGGGAGCTGCAGTTACCTACTCTCTCATCTTTGCTCCCACCCAATTAGCCCATCGAGAGACGGTAGTAACTCCAACAACAACCCCAACCACGAATAGTTACCGGCCTGGACGAAAGGAGCGGGCTAAACGCCGAACGCTCGATTATTAAATAAGGCCTAATTGACTTATAGAATGTGTTTAGTTTGTAAATTATATATGTTTATTTTATAATTATATATTTCTTGTTATTTAAAACGGTATCTTCAAAGGTTTGATAAGTGTCTATAACCCCGAAACCAACACACAAAAACGCATCGTTACGATATGCAGCCGCTTGTTTTGTTTCTAAAATATCATTGTCGGATTCCTTTTATACTATGATGAACTCCAACAATTAAACCTACGATATACAGGGGACCAATAATCTAAAGCGAGCACAAGTCTTCTAACGACAGCTCGTTGGACCCAGTGATCGTCCGTGCAATTACAGCATTAGTAATAACGCTCACTTTTTTCAGACGATCTACCCACTCGATCACAGTTCCAACGTTGCTTAGCAACGGGTGCCGAGTGGTAGCAAAGAAATATTTATATGGCGTTACCTGGGTAACCACAGAAAGATTAAAACAACAACAGTACCCTGTAACCCACCAATACTGTGTTTTTGTGTTGAGAAATAAACTTTATGTTGACTGTTTGTAAAAATAAATATTCATAATTTTGCTGATCTTTCAAAACTTTTGTAATCTTTGAGGCATTTGAAATACCCCTAAACATAAGAATTTATTGCCTTTACTTTTTATATATTGTTTATATATTATACATATTATGGCTTTCAAAAATGACATTATTTTTTAAAATTTTTTTTAGCTCCACCCAAAATTTGATCCTAACTAAGTGGTAAAGTTAATTGAAAATTTGTAAAAATAATTACTTTTTATAGTTTATGCATATTTTATCTTGATTAATTTAAATACTTTTATTCTTATATATTAGCAACGTTTGTTTTACGTTTTTGATTTCAAATTTCCAGCTTTCTTTACTATTTCTAATAATTATTGGCTCATTTAATTTTTGATACCCATTAGCATTTTTAAAAAAAAATTCCATACACGGGGTACATGAGAAAATTCGTGCTCCCGCTTATAGAAGTCACACTGCATATATATTTTCGTTCGTCACTAACTCACTTATTGATTGAATGTGTAACGCTATTATAATTTATTTATATAAGAATATATAATTAAATATTTCTTTTGTCAAATATTTTTCATTGTTATTCATTTGCCTAATATTAAAAGAAATTGAATTTTTAATAATTATTTCATATATATTAAATTAAAATATTTGTCATTTTTCAACGGGCGCCTTACAGCTAACGTGTTTCAATATAATTTTTCATTTAATTTATTTAACTACTTAACCATTTATTTTGAATTTTTGATCAAAATAATCGAAATTTTTCCAAGTGAAAACTTTAATGAACTTGTGTCGTCAAGAAGTGCATTCACTTTAATAATTTTATTGTTCTTATGAAAATAAATGGGAATTGTCCTGTTCTCAGTTTTTATAACATTAGTACCAGTCGCAATCATTGTCGTAATTTCAAATTTCTTTCTTCATGAATTAAATAGTTGTGCTTCTTTGAACATGTATCTACTTTGCAGAATGCTATTTATTTTTTTTCAAAAGAACAATAAAATTATTAAAGTGAATGCACTGCTTGACGACGCAAGTTCATTAAGTTACATTAGTAGTCGATTTGCTGATGAGCTGGAACTTGATAGAGAAGAAACTATTGTTCCAATATGTTTTATCTGAGGAAAAGTTCAAAATCTGAAAGCAAAGTCAATGCAGATGACTTTGCTGAGCAATGATGGAAAACTAAAAAAGGAATCGAGAGCACCATAAGTAACGAGTGTCATTGGGAATATGAGGGTGATAAATAGGATCAAAGAAAAGGAAAAACAGAAGCATTTGAAAGGGTTCAATTTCTCGATACTGAACGAAAAACCAGTGCTTAAAGTGTTATTAGGTGACGATTATCTCTACTACAACGATATCTGAAGGAAATTGATGGAAGAATAGGAGAACCTCATTGCAGTAACAATTGCACTACCAACACAGACTTATGCTCGTCATTCTTACATGCATTATTGATATTATTTGCATCAACAGTCGAATTACATTCATTTGTCAAATTACAATCAGACATTCTCAAAAATGGATCATAGGATTCTAAATCAACTTGTCAACAAAATCTTTTATTACCAATAACAAAAATGATTTCGAATAGCCATTTTTAACAACTCAACCAATTTATCAACACTTTTCGCTGAATATTCAAATGTAAAAGATAAATTCCATGAACGATAGATCAATCCTTTTACCATATTTCTCTTATACTTAAATTCATAAAAGCTTTCTGGAGAAGTAAAAGATTCACACAAAGATAAACACCGAGACGGAGATTTATAGAAACCAAAAGATACTATTCTTTATATATATATATATTTATGCTGAAGATAAAATATCTGTTTATGTTGAATCTTGAAATAAAAGTTCATTTTATTTTTTATGTAAAATTTAATTTTTAGTTTGTATGTTTTTTATTCGAGTTAATGTGTATTTAGTTTTTTAATGGCGGAATTGTAAATTTAAAATTGAAGATTGGAGGATTTGTAGTTTGAATTATTTTTAATAAATTAAATTGCTAACAATAAAACGAATGTCTTATGTTGAGGATACCTAAATAATGGAGTAAATTAATTAATTAACAAGTGCAAATTTACGAAAACAAAAACAAAAGCAAAATTTGCACATTATTTCGAAAGCTCTTTCAAGATAAGGGAAGAAATGTTGTTTGGAAATCCGGGAAAGGGCACATCTAAAAAATGATTTATCTGGACAGCTGTCAGTGATTATGGAGGCCCAAAAGGAATTAGCGTTAAAAGATATCAGAAATTCTATTCGATATCAGTAAGTGTTATTGGATGATGGAGTATAAAAAGGAAGCGCAATTGAAATCAAGAACACAAAAAAGAGACAAAAGACAAAATTGCAAAAAGACAAAAAGAAATTAAAGAGAAATTTGAAACAGAAACTAAGCAAGGTCAAAGCAAAGCAACTAAATCAGAGTTACCGATCTCAGAAACCCACCGCAGTAGTCAGGTGATTGTAAAGCCAATTGATCCGAAAAGTGCTATTCATCCGGAAGGGTCGTAATAAGCACCAAATTGTGATTGATAGATAATTCGTTGTGTCATTTTAAAGTGGAGATAAAGTGTATTAATCAATAAAGTTTATATCGTTTGGAGTTCATTACTATTGTTTAAAAGCACGCTTGGAGTCAGATTGACAATAAATCCTATTCAAATTCATCGACAAAACCTCAACACTTTTAAGGAAAACATATTTTAAAAATGTTTCACATGATCGATGATGATTTATCTAGTAGTGATTCGGAATCAGAAGATTTTGCAGTGGAAATTATGCAAATTGATATGTATAGCGAAAATGTTTTAAAAAATCCTCTTGATTATGATTCTCATTGAAAGTTAATTAATGCACTAAAACATTCAGAAAAGATGATTGAAGCAAGAGAATCAAGAGAAACTATTCATATTTATTATCCATTGTCTCCTGAAATGTAGATTGATTGGATCAATGATGAAAAGTCTATTAATTCAGACAAAGATTTCATACGTGCCCTATTCATTCATGCAATTGAAGATTATAGAAGTGTCGATGTACGGTTTGAATATTGCCAATTCATGTTAGGATATTTAACAGATAAAGAAATCAGACAATGTTTTGAATTTGCTATTGCTCATTTAACCAAAGGATACTTAATATGGGGGACTTATCTTATTTATGAAGTCACTTTTTGTAGATGATGTTAGTAATGAACAAAAGGAACGAATATATAAATTATATTTAAAACAATTATCTCTCTTTACAAATTAATAATGAAACATTAAAAGAAGTTCTTGAGTGAAATCAAGAGAATAAGGAATGGGAAAATTAAATCCAACAGTTTATTTAAAAGATTATGAAGTGAGTAATTGGAACATGTATAAAAATAAGTGAGTTTTTCAATGATATTTTGATTGTAAATATTATTTGTCCAAGATGAAAAAATGTTATCAAAACATCAAACAAAAATTATATGCAAGTTCAAATTTTATTTTTCATTTAAATTATTTTTCAATTTCTTGAAGCTCTCCAAGAACTTATTTCTGGTCTGATCAATGATACCAGTCAACATGGTGATATCTTCCTGCTTTGAAAGAGAAATTAATTGTAACGCATTATTAAGCGAGTTAATTTTATCCAAACGCAATGATAGCGCATCTTGTAGTTCAGTAACGGTTTCCCTGGTAACAGAGACATCATTTGACAGCAATCCATTGATATTGGAATCGAGCACATTTTCTGGCACTCCATTTAGGGATTTGAATTTGAATTTTGAATTTGGGGATAATTTCTGTATTTCTCGTTCCAACTGGAATCCATTTTGTTTCAATAGAGAATTTTGCTTGAGAAATTATAACAAAATATTGAAAAGTATAATAAAAAAATATAAGATTTAATAATATCTTATTTTCATTTATTTTTTCTACATTTCAGACATTAGATAAATATTAAACAAGATCAAATATAATATTAGCAGCAGCAATTTAATTTGTGGTAAATATTTGAGTTAAAAATTTTATTAATTTTCATTCTTAAAAAAATCAAAACTTATTCTACGAAACTTAAATTTTTAATTTTTTGTCAATGAACATATAAATGAAAATATTTTAATGATTCTTAATGTTTGCTACACTCAAAACTAAAACTTTAATTTTACAGTCAAACCGAAAGTTTACAATAATTGTTTTAATGTATTTTAGATGAAAATTATTTATTTTTCATGTAAGTAAAAATCAAAACTAACAGTGATTTTGAAATCCCTAATCAAATTTAGGAAACACCAAAGATGAACTGGAAAGAATATGAAGTTTATTTTGTATTTTTTTGTTTAGGATTTCATTTATTTTGATTTAAATTTACACTTAAAGAAAGCACTGTCAAAATCTAAATAAAGATAAATGAATTGAATATTTGTCAATAAAACTTTTTACATATGTAGGACACGAGCACTGATTAATTGAAATTTCGCACGCTTTTCAGGTCGGCTATTATATTTACTCGCTGAATTTTACTTGCCTGTTCAGACCTAATATTCTTACAGTTTTCACTTTGAAAAATTTCGATTATTTTGATCAAAAATTCAAAATGGTTAAGTAGTTAAATAAATTAAATTAAAAGAAAAATTATATTGAAACACGTTAGCTGTAAGACGCCCGTTGAAAAATGACAAATATTTTAATTTAATATATATGAAATAATTATTAAAAATTCAATTTCTTTTAATATTAGGCAAATGAATAACAATGAAAAATATTTGACAAAAGAAATATTTAATTATATATTCTTATATAAATAAATTATAATAGCGTTACACATTCAATCAATAAGTGAGTTAGTGACGAACGAAAATATATATGCAGTGTGACTTCTATAAGCGGGAGCACGAATTTTCTCATGTACCCCGTGTATGGAATTTTTTTTTAAAAATGCTAATGGGCATAAAAAATTAAATGAGCCAATAATTATTAGAAATAGTAAAGAAAGCTGGAAATTTGAAATCAAAAACGTAAAATAAACATGCTAATATATAGGAATAAAAGTATTAAAATTAATCAAGATAAAATATACATCAACTATAAAAAGTAATTATTTTTACAAACTTTCAATTAACTTTACCACTTTGTAAGTTAGGATCAAATTTTTTATCGGACACTGACCGGCTTCCAACTTTTAATGACAATAAAAGAATTAAAATTTATTTTATTTAAAAACAATGTATGTGTAAGATTTATAAATAGAAAAAATAAGCACATCAACTTGAAATATGGTCACGAATTATATGCGAAAAGCTGGAAAATAATTTTGATGAGAAAAATATAGAAGAACAAAAATTATCACATTCCATATGTAAGAGAAGAGGCAATAAAAGCAATATAATTTATAAAATTTCAATTTAAGCCTTTTCAAAAATTTGAAACTATGGAGAAAAATAGCATCGAAAAAGCTATAATTTAAGAAAAGAATTTTAGGATACATGAATATAAATCAAAAATTTAATAAATTTTATTTAGCAACAGTAAAGAAATGTTTTTTTTAATAATAATTCGTCTGCCATAAGTATTCTGTTTGTAAAGTGTAAACGCGCGGTTATACAAGTCATTCGTATGAAGCAGGGGTCGGGAACCTACGGTTCTTTCAGCTTTATCATGTGGCTGATGGGTATTTTGTTGAAATAATTCCATCGTGTGGTTCTTGGATAACTTTCTGCCGAAATATATTCATTTAAAAAGTTTCACGTTCAATTTTAGTTTTAAAAAACAATAAAGATATACTTGAAATTGATTAGTTTTCTAATTAATATTGAATGAAAGGATAAAAATATATATGCACATAAATTTTTTTTGATTTACATAAAAACACTTCATCACACAAATTTTAATTTTGACACTTAAATTTAGAAAATGCCTTTATATTGACACACTATTTTACTACAGGGCACACAAATTTAGTTTTATTTTCAAAATCTTTTTAAAAGCCAACCGAAAACATTATACTTAAAGTCAATCATGGATTTGAAAGTTGGAAAGCTGTTATCTGTTCTTGTTGGAATTTTGTTAAGTCCAAAAAATGCGTTCAAGTCTATCTATATCTGAAAGATAAAGGAAACTTGGTTTAATTCAACGTGACCCTGCTTAGTGAAAGAAAAAAACGTGGTAGGCCGAAGAAAGTGAAGGCTAGTACCAGTTTAACAAGGCAACTTGTCTAAATTAAATGGTTTCCTAAACATCTTTAGCTTTTTTTGCATTCATCTCTAATATTGTCACTCTTTTATAAAATTTTAAGACAGTAATTAACGATGTTAAAGCGCAAAAAATCTTTCTAAATTTGTGTGGCTTGTAGTAAAATTGTGTGTCAATATAAAGGCATTTTATAAATTTAAGTGGAAAAAATAAATTTTGTGTGATTAAGTAATTTTATGTAAATAAAATAAAAGTTATGTGCGAAAATTACCTAACCTTTAATGAAATTAAACTGATTTATTTTAATTTAATTAACTTGATACATTGACATTGTAAAATAATAATTACAGAAAAGTTAATTAATTGTGAATTATGTCAAAGTGCAACTCAACTTTCACCAGCAACTTCAAACTAATCGTGATTTAAAAAATTCAGTGACAATTTGTTCAAAAAATATCAAAACTTTTTATCTAAACATTAAAATGCCAAAACTAGAGTTTCCATTACTGGTATTACCGAAACCGGAATCCCGGATTACCGGAGAAATAAGCAAAACCGAATACCCACAATACAGGACCAAAGAAAACCGGTATTTCGGTATTGAATAATAAATTCGTAAAATTCTTGAAATTTTTTACCAAACACATTCATTAATTTTTTTCTACTTTTGTTGTGCATCAAAATTCAAAATATATTGAGTACCTAAATTCAAAATATATTGAATTTGAATCGTAGGAACCTATTTTTTAGACCAAAAGCATTGTCAAAATAAAATCATTTTTTGTTGCTTTTTTTGACTACGTTTATTATTGTTTTTATTTTCAACATTAAACACGTTAAACAGTATTATAAAAAATACAGTAAAATTTTAAATAACTGATAATAAATATTAAAATAACTTGTAAATATCAAATAAATAACCCATAGAAATTTTGCCATGCAACAACAATTCAAGTTTTAAAAATCAATCTAATGAACATTCCGTGTAGAATCATTTTTTGCGTGAAACTACAAACAAAAATGAAAGCAGATGTGTTAAATGTGGAAAAGTCATTATTTGTTCAGGAGGAAGCACAAGGGGAATGCACACTCACCTCAAAGCGTTGCATGGTATTATTTTACGAAAAAGGGAGACGATGTTACCGATTGAAAAACGTAATCAAAATAAGAAACTTAACATGTAAAGACATTTTAATAAGATGCACAGTGAATTGGTCAAAAAATTTTCAGAGGGTGATTCCAGACAAAAAGTTGCCCTTGAGCAACAGTGAAAAGTAGCTAAAACTCAGAATACATTTGCCTCGTCAATAAAATCATCAAATAATATAAAAGTTGTTACTTTTGTGGACACCCAAGAAATTGCACACCGTGGAAAGCCTTTTTTCAAATGGAAAATACTTGAAAGAATGTTTTAATATCATATCTAAGCCTCTTTTTAGTGATTTTCAAAAACAAAAGTGAAATTATTAAAAAAATAAAAGACATGCCACTATCAGCAAAAACTGTGAGAATGGCCACTGGTATAACTAACCAGCAAATTGAAGACATAAAATCGGCATCAGCATATTCTCTGGCATATGATGTTGATGAAATTGCACAAGTTATTCTCATTTGTAGATACATAAACTCCAAAGGACCACAAGAGTAGTTGATTTAACTACTGTCACTCAGGAAGAAGACATTGCAAATGTAGTTTCTGAATGCTTACAGGTGAAAAAATTGATATCAGCAAACTCATCTCATTTGAAACAAGTGGAGCTCCTAGCATGAATGTAAGAGAAAAAGATTTCATTACTTTATTAACAAAAACTATTAACCATGTGATTTCTTTTAACTGTATTATTCATGAAGAAGCCCTTTATGTAGAAACCTTCCCAGTAGAAATTTTGAAGGTAGAATTAGAAGTTAAGATTTTTAAATAAATAATGGAAAGTAGTCTGAATCACCGCCAGTTTTGAGAATTTCTCAAAGAAGTCAATCATAAATAATCTGACTTTCTTTTGCACAATAAAGTACGGTGGTTATCTAAAGGTCAAGTTCTGAAGCGACTTGCTTCTTGTATTAATGAAGTAAAGCCATGGCTGAAAGAGAAGAAAATGGAATATTCTGAGTTATGAGACCCTGATTGGTTACAAAAATTCTACTTCATGACTGACATGACTTTTAAATTGAACATTTTAAATAAAAAGCTTCAAGGAAATAGTAATACAGCAATGTTTCTCTTGGAAGAAGTGGTTTCATTTGAATACAAACTACCTTCGTTTGCAAGATACATAGGCACTAGTAAGTTATTACACTTCCAAGCACTAAGAGAATATATGCAAACTACTGAGAGTAGCATTGACCTCGAGTAACCCAAAAAGCTGTTAGGAAAATGACAATTTCATTTGCTGATCGCTTTCAAGAATTAAGAACAAATCACAACCTTGTCATTTTTGATAAAGCCAATTAGAAAAAATATTTCCAAACTGAATTTTTAAGCATTTCCTCAAATTGACCAAGCTCAATTTGAACTTGAATTAATAGATTTAGAAGACAAAATATTCCGGTGTTCAAAATTTACACACCTGATTTATGAACTTGAAAATTTTGAACTGTAGAAATAATGATTGTTTATATTTTAAATATTAGATTGCATAATATTTTATTGAGGTAAATTTAAAAGGAAGATCGTGGACGATGATAAAGAAAAAAATAAAAAACAGAAATTTAAATATGGAAATTTGTCTTTGGAAAACTTATTCTATGTTTAAAATACAAATTAAATTATTTTTATTGCCCGATTAGTTATATATATATATATAAGATAGACATGATTAAATTTATTTTTTATTTTATTGCTAGGAACAAGTAACATTGGTACTATGTTAGATTTGGGTCAATATTTCGCAAGAATTCATGAAGATATTGAATTTAATGAAGACGAACTGGTAATAAAGTGCGATTTAAATATTATTCCTAATGAAAAAAAGATAAGCATAATCAACTGCATGATTACAGTGCTCATTCAAGAATATAATGTCAGCTGTTTGTAAGATTATGAAAGCAGAAAAAAAAGTTGGTTGATGGATATACTAAAAAAATTTAGTTTTAGAGTTTCTTATACATTTTTTGAGGAATATTAAATACTTACAACAAAAGTGTTATTTAATAAGCATGTATAAAATATAATAGTAAAATCATGAATGAATGAGTGATCATGAAAAGATGATTCTTAAAATTATAAATATATCAATGATATATGTATAAATTCCAAACTTAAAATATTAAAAGTTCGAATCATTTATTTGGTTATTTCTTATGTTCTGACTGTATGTGTGTGTGTGGTGTTGAATAGTGTTGTAATAAAAGTTCTTTCAAAAAATAACGACGTTTTAGATAATAGGAAGTGTACAAATATAACATTTAACAAAATACACGTAAAAGTTTGTATCAGCTTTCCAACTATGCATATTTTGTGTCACAGTTGTGTTATGATCTATAATACTCATAAATATTACATAAGAGTATTAAAAAATGTACATATTGAGATTTCGAGTGTCTTACTTGAAATTTATATTAACGGATAACTCCTAATAGTATTACTGATAATATTGAATAGTATCCTGAACAACCATTAAAAATTTTGAATAGTGATATTATTTTGAGGTTTTGTATTTAAAAAATTCAATATTTTTAAATTAAATACATTTATTCATTAACGGCATACAACTCATCTTGATAAATAATTTCCATCCATTCCGTTAAACTCAACTGTTTCCAACAATTCCCAAAACTGTTGGCCATACACATCATGCTTAGAAATATACCAGTCTCTAAAATTTTCAGAAAAGCCAGCCAAAAGATATTTTTGAATATACTTTTTGAAACATCTATTAAATTATCAAATTTTGCACAATTTTAGCATTTGGTGGTTTGGGATTTACACCCTTTGCATATTCCATGTATTAATCTTTTCCAATGTCACCAGCCTGTAAATACGGCGTTAATTCCCCTTGTATTATAGACAATTCTATACTCCTCGTTCGACAATTTTCCTTCACTTTGTTAACAATATGGGCATCACACAAATCCCTTACGATACACTTTCCTTTTTTAAATACCAATCAGTGGAAATATAGCGTCAATCCATGATGATCAGCATGGCGAGTAATACCTTTATCTGATTTCCCCTTATGAATAACCAAAGGCGGGGCATTTCTTCCATCGCCATACAGATAATGCTACTGTTTTTTTCATTATAAAATACTTTGCCCCTCGAATATCAACGGTCTGAGTTCTTGAATCTTCGAAATAGACAGCAGTTTGATCCATTAAAACTGTTTTCGAGATATTTTAATAAGGAAGTCGTGATCCAAGATATATAATCAACCGATCTTTGAATCAATTGGATTTCAATTAACGTGGTAATATTAGTTTTCTATCGCAATGGAAAGTTAAATCTGCTCATAAAGCCGTCAATCCAAAGACATGATGTCGATAATTCAAAATTGCATTCATTAGCTAACTGTTTAGCCCTATCAGCTATGAACAACCTTGTTACTTTTATGTTTTGAACCCTTAAATTAATAACTTTATCTACAATTATCTGTTCTAGAGCCTCAATCCTTATTTTCCTTCCAGCCCCACTATAACTCTTCAAAGTAGCACTAGCAGAGAGAATTTTGTTTTTCTACCATCGATAAAACATCAATGGATCGTAAATATAGTTATTACGGGTGAAAAGCATTGCGGTGCTTTGTAGGGGGTGTTCCCTTGATCTCTATATCCTAAGGCTTTTTTAAATGCAATCGTATAAGTTCTTTTTATGAATATTTATGGGATATAAATAAAAAAAGCATTAAATAAAACACTTATAAATGTTATTGTTATACATATTTGCGTAAATAAACTTTTCCGCAAGACAAATTTTTTAATGATACTATTAGGATAGTAACGAAATATTATCGGTAAAAATTATTGAAAAAATGATATTAAGAAAAATGTTACTATCAGGAGTTTTCCGTTATATAAAAAGTAATTTTATTTAAAGCAAGGGTGTTTAATTTGCAGCCAGGAAAGCCATATCTTGCGGCCCGAAATTGGTATAACACATATAAATCAATCCAATTTTGATGTTGTGTTTCACGATTCATAACACCGAATGTAGCAAACATATTAAAAAAGCACCAATTTCAAAAATCACATTAAGTTTGAGTTCGTTCAAAATTACCACATCACATTGCATACCAAGATTATAATAATATATACATTACAAATAAAATGTATTTTTCATTTTCATAATAAAACTAAACTTTTAAATGTAGTTGACTTATTTATGAGGCCCACCTGCCTTCAAAAAAATATACTAAGTGGGCCAGATGCTGCAAAAGGTTACTCAACCTTTTATTTAAAGACTCATATTTCCTAAAGACAAAATATTTTCTATGATGAGATTTGCATTAAGAAAAGAATAGAAATACCTGTAGAATTAAAATATTATGGTGAATGCAATGCAAATTGTGTGGGATAATCAAAAGCGTGTAGAAATGCTATAAATATCAATCGAATCAAATCACCTCTGACAAAGTCGAGAATTTCTCCATTAGTTCCTGATATCTTGTATTATTTAATTTCAGAATTTCCCTCAATTGATTTATTTCACTGACAAATGAAGCAGCACTAATTTTCAATTGTTCGAAATCCAGATCAACAAAAGATTTTTCGCTTTCTTTCGATGTTTTTGATTGATGAAAATCTCGCAAATTTACAATTTCTCGATCTTTTAATTCGATAATTTCTCTCAATTTTGCTATCGTATCAATGTCTTGCTTAGATTGAGTAACTGCTTGGTTAACCTGCAGGTTAGAGTCTATTTGAACGGATGTGGTTTGACTTATCAAAGATTGGATTGTTGTTTTCAGTTGATCTTGTCTTTGAATTAATGAGGCGATTAATTCATCATCGTTTTTAGCTTTATCGAGCATGTTTTTGATTTGTTGCTTATAAGATTTTATATCGTTAGCAAGTGACTGATTTCTACTTTTTAACCCGTCACAGATCTGTTTCAGTTTTGTGTGTTCTTCGTTGAGTGTATGAAGCTCTTGTTCTTTTTTCATTGCAATTAACTGACGCTCGCGTTGTAGACGTCCAAGAAAATCACTCTGTCGACTGTCTGAAGAATGATTCGTCATAGAATGAACTCGTCGTTCACTATAATCCATTCCGATTGATGTTGCTCCAGATAAAACATCACCAAACGATGACAAGCATCCACCTTCGTTTTCTTGGGATTCTTTAATTTGTTTTGATAATTTATCAATTTTTTGATTCAAACTGATTATCTTTTGAGCTCTGCCCCTCCAATTCGAAGGTGTTGTTAATAATTTATTTATATCCATATTCGGATCACCAATTTCGTCTTCTAATGCTTTTAGAGCAATTTTATAATCTTTAGATAGATTTTGATTTGTTGTTAATAATTCCAAAACTTTTGCTTCAGATATTTTGAGTTTATCTTTGACTACTTTCAGTTCATCAGTCATTTCATTAGATTGAAATTTTAAAAAATTTTGCTTGGAATTATTATCTGATGTTCTTAATTGCAGTATTTCATTTTCTAGGTTTTTATTTTCTTTTTGCCTTTGATTGTATTTTGTTTTAAATGATTCCAATTCAGATGTTATTTCACGATTTTTTTTAGATAACTCGATTATTTTCATAGACGCTGCTCCATCAGACAAACTTGATTTGTCAATATTACCAATATTTGGTTTATTTAAATCTTTTTTCAGCTTGTTAATCTCGAAATCTTTTTCTTGTAACAATTTCATTAAACGTCCATTTTCATCTTTAATATTACGAATTATGTCTTCATTAGTATTGACAGTTTCTTTATCAAAAGAAAAAGTTTTAAGGTTTAAATCATCTGAATTTTCAAAATTTAATAAGTTCATAAATAGAATGTAAAATAATAAAATCTTGGTTGTTAATCAATTAAAAATACACGGTTTACAAAGATTTAAAACAAAATTCAATTTAAGTACTATTAAAAGAAATAACTAAATAATTAAATAAGTATTTCAAAGAACATTGACTGAAAAATCCCATAAATTATATAAAAATTGATTTAATTTTATAAATGTTGAATAAAAGTATAAGGTAAAATATTGGGTACATTCCGGATATCTCGACCTCATCAAAAAATGAACAATTTCAATTTTAAAAATATTTTTAAACCAATTTAAGCTATAAACAACATAATAATCATTCTCCGGTAGCAGACGGTCTAAGATTCTTCAACTCATTCAGAACAGCATCGAATATAATCGTCAAATTTATTCCATTAGATTAATTCTGTTGAGCCAGCACTGAGTTTTGTTTAAATGAATTGGAGAAAACAGGCAGATTTAAAATCAGACCCATAAACATCAAGTAAACACCTTGAAATGCGAGAAAGAAATAATTAAAATCGAAAATCGAAAACATAAAAACTGTGACCCTGACCCCAAATGTAACTTTCTCTTGGCCCCCAACGGTTACCCGTCGCTAAGTAACGTTGGTAGTCTAACCACTAGTTTTGAGATTGCCAAAGGTGAGCACCATCTAGGAACTACTCTGGCCCAATCTCAAACTGCGTTCAACGCACTACCGTTGGAAGGTCTGCGTGCGCTTTTCTATCTTGGTCCCTCATCGTTGAATTTCTTACCGTCTCCCTTATCAGTCAATGTGTCGTGGTTTTTAATTGGTTTTTTAATAAAACGATTCTTATTAACACCAGACAAACAGATTATATGAATCCATTCTAAATTTTATTAAATGACAAAGTTATTCTCTATTCAACTGAGCGGCGCGACGCTTGGCGCGCTCGGATCTTCCTGGCCGGTGTCGAGGTGGTTTGGCGGCAAGTTTGGTGGCAGTTGTGGTCTCTCGATAAGCTAGTTGTGCGGGTGCGAACACAAGAGGATAGGCTACCGTGTTGCCCTCCTGGCATGCCGATAACGCTACCTCAAGGCCGCGTATCTGAATTTTTTGCGACTGGGTGAGCTGTTTCTCATCAGCCCACCCTCGTTGAGCTGCAGTCATCTTTTGGTAGATCAACTTCGCCTTTCCTGGTTCGATCCAGGTCGCCTTAATCCTCTGTATCTCGCTGTTCAATTGCGTAAGTTGATGATGTAATTTTCGGTTGGTAGCACGGGACTTGTCTAACTTCTCCTGCAAACCGTGAGGTGAATGCATCTCTATAATAATAATTATTTATCAATTTTAAATTTTCCTATCACTATATCAGATGTACTTATTTTGGAATTTACGAATAACAGGTGCTCTGTCCTTTTATTTATTCACTTTAGGGTTATCAATAAGAAGTAAAAACAAAGCTAGATTTTTTAACTATTTATTCCATTACATCCGTCTATTCAAGAACTCGGAGCGTTTAGAATTATCTCGCCGACTCGGGCGTTCACGGGCATACGGGTGATCACGATGCTCGTTTACTGGTTGTCTCGCTTCTCCCAATCCTCTGATCAGAGCCTCACGTGGAACTACCATGTTCATGGCGGAAGAGTCCCTATCCAACCTGGGATAATCCAGGTTGCACGAAGTATTGTACGACGGGGCATACCCGTCCGTAATCGGGATTAGTCCGGCTGCGATGTCCCGATTTATCGCTTCCAAGTGTCGTCTTGCCTTGTCGACCTGTCGATCCGTCTGTCTCTGATGCTCCTCCAACCTAGCGAGCAAATACTACGCTTTCCCTGTGGTTTCCCGTGCCGGGTTACGGCCAGGTTCTCGCTTGATCGCGACGAATGGGAGATCTACTTCGTCCGTGTTTGATCGATTTCCCATTTGGGATTCTCGGACCGGTGAAATCGAGAATCCAGCGTTCCACATTGCTTGCCGACACCGAACCGCCGAATGTGCCGGAAAGCGTAATGTGACCCGGGACGCGTCGATCCAGGAATTTTCTAAAATGAGACATTTATTAACATAATTAGTTTATTCCGCCTCTAGCACCAAAGTCAATGGGGCTGTGTCCTACTGATAATGGTTCGTCGCGCTCAGGGATGAAAATTTACTGACCCGGTCTTGGTTAGTGGTAAGGACGTGGGAGTGAATTTATCTTGCTCAAACTAATCCGTCGTATTTCAACTACGGATTACCTTCAACTAGATTAACATCTCGTGATCCTCGTAATTATCGTAGGGTCATTTTGATCTTTCGGCTGCGTCCTAGAGGTCTCGTGACTTGCTGATAATTCTCAACTCGTTCCGTCTGGCTCTGCAATACTACCCTTAGCCAAACCATCGCGGATTTCTATTACTTTACTGAGTGCAATGTTAAACGAAGATAATCATACTAATGGGTTATGCGTTCACCGAAAGAATTCTTATAAACCCTTACCCTCGTAGTAGATGTAATATCTACTAGAAATAATCATCATAAAGTAAAATCATCGTAGTGAAGTAAATGTTCTAAGATAACGCGCATAAGTATTTATTATTATAAAAATTAGCCCTCGATGAGAAAATGATTGTCACATGGAGTTCGACATTCTGGAACTGTACTTCTGAACCATTGTCCCTACCATGAAACAAATTTTTACCTAACCACTCTCATTACGTAATTTTCCACAACTGCTCATCCCAATGAACACTTAAATGAAATGACTTATAAACTTCGACGTTCTAGTAGATTGAAATGGATTAGAGAACGGTCTATAAATTTGAGTCAACAACATGGATTTAACAAGCTGGAAAGTTGAGTAGTAAAACTTTTTAACACGAATTTAATATACTGATAAAATGAATTCTTACGAGTTTCTGTAGTGATCTAAATATGCTAACGAAATGAATCATAAATTTTTATCATGCAAAACAGAAATATTGATTTATAAACTTTTATCGTGAAATAAATATACTATTCAAATGAATTATAAGACTTCATCCTGAAATAAATGTGCAACTAAATTAATCATAAACCCTTATACTAATAAAAATAAATATACTAATAAAGTGAATTATAAAGTTTTATCCATGAAATAAATATGTTTATAAAATGATTTATAACTTTCATCACGAAATGGAAAAAATGAATTATAAACATGAAATAGATACGTCAATAAATGATTCATAAACTTTTATCATGGAATGGTAAATGGATTATAAACTTTTAACATGAAATAGTTCTATTCATAAATAATTCATAAACTTTTATCCTGGAATGAAAAATGAATTATAAACTTTTATCAGGAAACAGAAAATACTAATAAGAATGAAGATGAAACTCGTGTCATGAAATGAAAGTGCTAATTAAAATTGAATATCGAACTCGTGTCGCGAAATAAAAATATTAATACAATGAATTATATACCTTTACCATTACCACGATTTTGAAACTATATCAAACCAAATTTAAGCTATTTTCGTCGCAATAAATGATATATTTGAAACAAAACAATTGCCTATTCTCATCGCCTTACGAACCAGTTAATCGTTCGTGGGGGAAAATCGTTATTACTTTTATCTCATTGTATGCTTAATCGACAGAGTTATGAAAACTATTTCCGGAGTGGATTACGGACATGTTAGAAGTTTGGAAAATGAATATCTTTACAATTGGTTTTGACGATGCCATGAAATTTCTAATATTCTTAGCATTTAATTTGATTTCGCTCTTAGTATGCATCTTTGTTCTCGTTGTCAGTTGGGGCTAGGTCATCGTCAAGGGTCGGGTGCGACTTCTTGTATCCTTTTATGGGACTATGACTCGAAAACAGAGTTGATTAAATTTATGCCAAATGTTTGTAATAATTACCTTCGCGCATGGGCATTTCTGAGGGTGTAGAACTTGTCGCAGGGTTTCGTGGTTCTTGGCGGTACGAATTTTGTCGTCTTTGTTCCCTTTCTCTACTCGACCCATCTCGTCGTCGAGTGTCACTAATTCCATTGGGCATCTTTCGTGGTGATAGATTATCGTTCATATTCATGTAATCAAACTGCTGTGATGAGTGGACATGTTCCTTATATAGCATATGGTCGTGCACACATCGGGGTAGAAGAATTGGCTGCACACTCACTGGTATCGAATGTCACGTCTGCGTGTACTTGTAGTGTGTGTAGACTAATTGTAATCTCCTAATTATTGATTAGCATTTCAGTGAATGTCAATTCTGTACATATATCTTATGACTGATTTTGGTTTTTATTTGTCAATCCATCAGTGGAATTTTTCATTCGTTCCAGTCAAATAAGTGATCACTATATCCTCCAGATCGCATGTACCAAGTCGATTGAAAATTCTTTGGGAGAATCATATGCCAATTCAGGTCGAGTTATTTATCTTTTGCCCGTGATCTTAAATGATATTTTTGTCTTTCTTTTTAGATCAAAATTTATTTATGTTCGTTCCGACGATGCCTCTGTCTCTTTTCCACGTTCAGTGTGGCCTTCGATGATCCATCCTGAGCAAAGGTCCCGATACACTGATCGCTATGATGTGGAGTTTCAATTGTTTTAAATAAAGAATTTTTTAACTTTCTTATTGATGATTTATCGTATACAGATACACTGCAAGTTATTGAAAATTTAGTGGTACAATTTGGGCTCGTTTTGGTTTTGTGGGAAGTGGTTGGGTCATTTTAATTCGCTGGATTAATGTCGACATGATCAGGGCAGTATAACAGAAATTCTCGTAGGATTTTGGCGTTCATAATTTTTCCTTTTTTTCACGATACATTACTGTTGGACTTACGCATTCAAGTATTAGTAGTTGCAGTTACTGTATGGTTGCGAGGGCGACGTATTTACGGATCTGTCGGTTTATTTTAGAATCTCGACTGCGATGAAAATTTCATTCGTTTTATAGGTTCAAGAACTGGGATTAAGTTTAGATCGTCGAAAAGTTCGCGCGTTTTAATCCAACGTAATTTGGTGACCTGATATTAATGATTTTCAAAAATTTATTTATAAGGAAAGTATCAATGATTTTTCGTGAATTTTTATGGAACCGAATTTTTTGCACTTTTAGTTGGCATTTTTTATGAAGAGGGTTGGTTATTTTACGACTAGGGTCATTGTAATTTGGGCTCTATCACGTTTTGTTTGGGCTTTTATCCCGCAATCTCTATGAATCACCATAAGTTAATGTAATTTAGAAATTCGTAACATCTCGTAAGTCAGGGTCGATAATTTTGAAATTAGACGTCATAACAATTTAATAATTTAGAAAAAATAGCAACGGTATCATTAAATTCCCCGTCACCTCCCTGTAATTGACCTTAAGACAAAAATTGTATCGATATTAAGAGTTTATGAGTGCCAACAGGACTACTCGGTGTTTTGATTTTAAGCCGATTGTTTTTTCATAAATTTTGGTCGATTTTTTAGGAAATGGATGGCGAAAGGATAGCCAAAAGACTACCTCTTTACCTTCCAATTTCCCCTATAACGGATGATATTGACGTTTCAGCTCCTGCGTTCTCACGCCGGAGCCTTCACGGGCACGAACTATTGGCGATTATACACGCACTTACACAGTTCGGTAAGATATATAAGATTTTAATAACTTGTGGTGTTGTTGGGGCTGTGGGCCGGAAAAATTTCGACAAATAGAAAAATTCGTTTTTTAATTATGTTTATTGCCACATAATACGTCATAAATTTTCATAACTTCAGTAATCATAATAACATCATAACTCTCTCCCCATGCCGACGCCCAAGCAGAGCTCATACGAGGTTGTAAGGACACGACGTGGAGAGAGTTTCCGAGCATTTCCCCACTCACATTTAAAAATTCTGGCTTCCACTAGTCCTCAGATTTAAGCTGATTCAAGTTTTTCTAAAACTGATTTAAGGTTAAAATTATGTGAAAATGAATCGGTATATATACCTATTGTACGACACTAACCTTGCGTGTTAAATTTGATTTAGTAAAACAAAATTTGACCTTGTGATTTTCTGGTATATTCTATTCTTAATTTTATTATTTTGTAATTTAATCTGACAATTTTCTCTTTAATTTTTTAATTGAATTGTTTCCAATTCAAATTATTTAATTTTTGTTCCGTTTTTATGGATTTTTTCTAATTTTTTGTAAATTGTCAAATTGCGGTCAAATTTTATGTTGTCGTGTTATTTTTATGTTTATTTCGTGCGGATCTTGTTGCACTTTGTTATTATTTTAATTTTTATGTTTCTTGATTTTATATTTAATTGTTTTTCTTTCTCATATTTTAGCATGGTTAGTTGGTGTTTTATGGGTCTGATTTTTAATCTGCATGTTGTATTTGCGTGTGTATTACCGATTCATTTAAACGATTCTCAAGGCCGTTTGTGTTCTGGCCCAACAAAAAAAATTAAAATAATAACAAGATGCACCAAGATCAGCACGAAAAAACATAGAAATAACAAAAGAACAAAGAAATTTGACCGAAAATTGGCAATTTATTTAAAAAGCAAGAATTAATAAAAAGTAGAAGTAAAATTAAATGATTTTAATTAGAAATAATTCAATTAAAAATGAAAAAAAACAAATTGTCAAACCAAATCAAGAAATAATAAAAATTAGTATTAGATCATATAAATAATTTCAAGTTCAAATTTTGTTTTACTGCAGTAAATTTAACAAGCAAGGTTAGAGTCACAGAACAGGTATATATACCAATTCATTTTCACAGAATTTTAACTTGCTTTAACTGAACACAACTCTTCAAACAAACTTTAACTTGACCAAGTTTCACTCAAACCAAATTTTACTTTGCAAGTGGACAATTTCGAAAACTTTTCCATACAACGCACAAGCAACCTCAAGTAAGCTCTACTTGGGCGTTTGTATGGGGAAATATTATTATGTATGTTAAATGCCGACTATGTTATGTGGATATGACGAAATATATGCTTCAGAAGAAAATAATATTATGTCGAAATTTTTCCGGCCAACAGCCGAAACAGTACTGCAAGTTATTAAAATACTACATAACTATCGAAATGTGTAAGTGCGTGTATAATCGCCAATAGTTCGTGCCCGTGAAGGCTCCGGCGTGAGAACGCAGAGATGGAACGTCAATATCATCCGTTATAGGGGAAATTGGAAGGTAAAGGGGTAGTCTTTTGGCTATTCCTTCGTCATCCATTTCCTAAAAATCGACCTAAAATTATGAAAACAATCGGCTTAAAATCTCAACACCGAGTAGTCCAGTGGACACTCATAATTTTCTAATATTGACTTATTCAATCCTAAGGTCAAATAAAGGAATGTAGCGGGTCGAAAGAGTGTAAATTGTTGCTATGATAAAATATTAATAAAACGACGTAAATCGTCATTAAAGCCAAAATCTAAACTCAACTGAAACTATTAATAAATAAATTACTAAACCAAAAGGTTAAACTCAATAAGAAAATAGGTTATTAAAGCAAAACCTAAAATGATGAAGATAAGTTTGTGTTTAAGACACTTAAATTTAATAAGAAAGCTAAATATGAACGATTGAAGTAAAATCTTAAATGTAATAAGGAAAGATTAGAATAATTTAACAAAACGAAACTAAAATTCCGATAAGAAATAACTAAACGTGAATTCAATGAGAGGTTCTAGAATTAAAAGACTACGAAAAATCTAATAGTTACAAACAATGAAATTAAAACATTATGATCTAGAACCTGCAATTAATCTTGACAATTAAAATTTACTACTACTAATAATAAGATAAAGAAAATAGGCCAATCTGTATTTTCAAATCAACAAAATTACCCAATCATTACATCGTATAGTCCCACGATAGCCACTTGAAAACATCGATGATAATATATCCAACATAAAATAAGATAGATGAAGCATATGAAAAACTACTCGTACTTGAATAAGACCAAAAAATGATTATCAAATAAATTGGAGCCAACACAAACATGTATCGTATCGATAAACACTGTAATCTAGTATATTAAGCATGAAATGCGTGGCCGTAAAAGATACGAATCCACCCAAGCGAATAATATTACAATTGTGGACTTTAAATGTAAGGTGCATTTAACGATAATCAATAGACAAACAACGAATACTCACCAAAACCATTAAACTCGAAGTAGAAATAGCTCAGAGCACATGTAAAAATCCGGTGAATGGAAGAGTAGAATCGCGATCCAACAAATAAATTAATCTACAAAATCAGATCCACGATAACTCGCTAGAGTGCGAGATTTAAGATAATATCTAGATTGCTGATTCTATTCTAATCGCAATCAATACAATAACGATCCCATGATCAAATAGCGTGGCCATGCGTTGAAAGTCGAATGTGAGTGGTTATTGAATAAATCACTGAAGCCACCACCAGACTATTGGCCAACACAGGACTGACCTCCACAAAGTGAGTAGGCCACCAGTTGAAGAGATGGTCCGTATTTATGACCACCAATATTCGATATAACCTAGTAGGACTCCTACATATAAATACTATACTAGAGTAATGGTGAAGCAATTTTTCTAAATTACATGGCTCAAGATCAGAATTATTGGAAGATTCAGGAACCTAATAGAAACCGAGCTAGCGAGACGGACAGCCTCATCATGGAGCGGAAGGAAGACGTAAATCAGCGTAAGCTTATTGTCTAATAATTTTGTTAATCTCATGATCATGAACGAGTTAGACTGTCAACGACGCGACTCACCGGCACAGGACTCACTGGCGTCCGAGCAAATCACAAAAGTGTCTACAAAGAACCAAAAGGAAAACTATACATAATGCCACTATTGTGATTGAAAAAATAAAGCGTATTATTATGTTTTATGAACTAATTAATATCTTACGAAGCAACTTAAATGAAATCAACATATTAACAACACATCGCAGCTCAATAAAAAAGAAATTTTCAAAGATAAATATGAAATAAAGACAAATAGGAATTTGAACCACCTGAAAGTTTGTGAAACTAAATTACCTGGAGTCCAATTGAAGATTGAAAACTATTATACCGCCTAGGATACTTATAGCGAAATCCAGAGAAATGATGAAAATAAATCGCAAAATAACGATATGAAATCACAACAGCGAAGGAGATGAGATAGATTAAAATACCGATGTCGAAACTACAATGATGACGCCAGACATAGCCAACCACCGACAGTATGATAATGAATGACCTACAAATATCTGGTACCATTCGACTTGATAGAATAAAGGCTCTTCTCACGAACTCCACGAAAACCAAACGTTGAGGAAATAGTAACTCGCATGACTTATTCCGACGCCCTCCCCATTGACCAGCCGTCACCCAATCACCACTACATTTCTTTAACCAACAACCTTATGAAGTACCTTACAAATGACTCTTACCTAACGAGATTAATTGAATATCACCGTAAATGAATTAATGATTGAACAAATTTCTAGATAATTCATGGATAGATGCCTCACGAATTATGGTGCGATTCCCGCACATTCGGCCGCTAGATGTAAACAGGCCATGTGGGACGCGGGATTCACGATTGCGCCCGCGCGAGAATCTAAGAATGCAATTCAAGGAGATTACGGAGAGATTGATCTTCCGTTTATAGCCATCAAGCGAGAGCCCGGTTGTAATCCCGCACGAGAATTCAGGGGGCGGGCCGAGTACCTTTTGGCGCATCTGGAGGAACATCAGAGACAGACGAATCGACAAGTGGAGAAAGCTCGATGCCACTTAGCAGAGATCAACGTGACATAGCGGTAGGCAGAATCCCGAGCACAGACGGGTATGCCCCTCCATACAACATACCATATAATCTGAACGACCCAAAGTTGAACGAAAGAACAGCTGCCCTCAATGTGGTAGTGCCACGGAGAATCCTCACCCGAGAGATGCGCCATGAGAATAAATATGCAAATCGTAACCACGACCATATAATCGAAGACCAAGATATTAACAACCATAATAAATAAATCTGGAAAAATTTAAATGTGTTTGTTTTTTCTTTTAATTTACAGTGTTTTTCTCTAAAATTTGTTAACTATAGGAAATCGAATTAAATAAAAAGGTACTTAACTTAGAAATTTAGATAAGATAAATGATTCCAAAAAGGAATAATGAATTTAATAATGAATCCTTTCTTATAAACATGGAACCATGTAAGATCTTACAACGGGAATTAGACAAGACAAAGAAAATTAATGTGGGTCTACACAAACAAATTGTACAGTTGGTCAAAGAAATTCAGCAGGTGAAAGCCACCTGAGTAGAGCCGAAGAAGGTAAAGGCTCTCTACCAAAAAATGACAGCCGCACAACGAGGTTGGACAGAGGAACGACAATTGAATCAAAGTCAAAGGATCCAAATTCGCGGCCTAGAGGTTGCGCTATCGGCGTGCTAAGAGGGCAACACGGTAACGTACCCGCTAGTATTTGCACCCGCGCAACTAGCTTATAAAGATGTGCCAGTGACTAATAAACTAGTAGACAAACTTTCCAAACATCGACCCGGTAGAAAAGAGAGGGCCAATCGACGTGCTGTTCAACCGAAATAACAAAATACTATTTTCATCTGTTGTTTAATAAATCATTTCAAATAGCTGAATTAAGTTTTCGAATTGATCTTCTAAATAACTATTTCATATAAAGATTAATCAAGTTGAAAAACAAGTAACGCAGAAGTTAAATACAAACCAGAAGAGTATTAGCTACATCAGTGAGGGACCAGAGTAAGAAAAGCGCACAGCAACCTTCTATTGGTAGTGCGTTGAACCCACCTTGAGATCGAGCCAGAGCAGCTATCTCGTAGCGTTCAACTTTGGCAATCTAAAAACCAATGATTACATCACCAACGTTGCCTTGCAACGTCGTATTTGGGGTTAAGGTCACACAAACCATAAACCCCACAGTTATGCTTTTGAGAAAATGTTTAAAAAGGCGTGGAGGGGGTAAAAAAATGTTGTTTTATTTAAATGAAGTGAATTTTTGAATTTTATTTTGTTTAAATGCATAAATTTAAAAAATTTTCATATGTCAGCATAATGCTCAAGGTCTATATTTAGTTTTATTAAAAAAATAATAATAATATCAATAATAATAATAATCATTCGATTATAAAATTAATAGGTAAAAATCAAAGACATCGGTATAATATGCTTCACGCAGTTCAGCAATTAGGATATGTACTGTTTGATCTCTTTTGAAATCATGACAACATGGACATCTATTGGAACATGAAACTCTCATTGAATCTTTACAATGAATATTTTCAACGCACTTATTGCCTGACTAAAACAACGTGTCGTAATGCATCTTTAATGTTACTTTAATGGACTGGATTTGTAAATGTATCTTATATTTTAAATCACCTAATTTAAGAGGTTGCATACAATTCATGATGCGACATTTACCCGATTTGAAAAATATAACCGTAAAATTAGTGCTTCTACGTTCATAAAGAATTTTGATAATAAATGGAGTGACGAAGTCTTTCAAATTTTAAAAATAGACACTAATCAGAATCCATTTATTATATTAAAGATTATGAAAACAATCAAATCAGTGGTAAATTCTATGATCAAGAACTACAAGTCATTCCAGACCCCCACTGTATTCAGAATTCAAAGTACTTTAAAACCAAATTAGGAAGGAAATATAAACAATACTATGTCAAATAGCATGGTTATAAAACTCCTAAGTTGGATAACTGAAAATCAATTGATTAAATAAATATTATGAAAGAAGACCAGTTTTATATGATTTTACCTATTAATAGTTGTCCTCTTATTTATCCTGATAATAATCTTAATAATTTTGTTGTTGAATTTGAAAATCCAGTTTATTTGGATGATAAGTGAGAAGTGGCTTTGATGGACTTTACATTTGTGTATAATCCTTTTCCGTACTATAGCAATTCATGGATACAATTTGAATTCAAAAATTCGCAAGAAGAAACTAAATACTTGAAAATAATTAATAATAAAAAGAGAATCTTAGATGCTTTAAATTTTTAATATACTCCAGATGTTGATATATTCATGGAAAATTATGGAAATTTAATGATTGTTTGTCAACATGTTCCCTTTAAAATATCATTTCGCGATTACGAACATGCTTCTAAATTTGGATTACAAACCATATCCATCATTAGTGAATCTGATCATTGTGGAATTAAATTATCTAAATTTATGGAAAATAATACTGTTGAACAAATTGAAATAATTATAAATTATGACATATTGTAAACTTTTATAGTATTAGTCAATCTGGTGGAGATTTACTGTATTTTGTTGGTAAACAATATGGAACAATAGGTCGATTTGCTTTACCAATTCTTAAACGTATAGGAAATTTCAGTATGAAAACTGCTAGTGATGTAATAAATAACAATTCCAAACATTACCTGATTTAATTCAACATTTACCTACTGTAATTAATAAGGTATTTATCCATTTAATTCAATTACTGATTCTGAGACATATTCAATCCAATTTTAACGGGTCACAAACCTGTTGGTGTACGGGAAAAACCTAATCAGTGAAAATGGGTATCCCTCATCAAATAACTTTCCTCTTCCTACTCTAGGATTTATTATCCGCGCACACCCCATGATTTTAACTTACTGTCACGCACCCATGACCGAAATCATGTTGGTACTGTACGTAATAGCCGAACGCCATTCGAGCAGGTGAGCATTGTTTCCAATACTACTCCTCGACCGACCTTCGTTACCATTTCATTGCGGCCGTTGGAAGGTCTTACACTTTCCGTCCTAACCTCGTGATCTTTATGGTAGTGTCCTGTGTCTTTCGACCAGACCTCGTCGCGGACAGACCGAGATTTCAGGAAAGCTCGGCCCGCGATCTCAACTAGCAGAGCTTAATCCGCCAGCCGGATCACCGATCTGCCTTCCCGATAACTATTTCAATACGTATAACAATGAATTTTATCGGGACCTCGATATAGATAATTTATATGAAAACAAAAGAATTACGAAAATTGAAACATTACGAACATCAAAAGTTTTATTCCATATTTAATTAAGTAGCAAGTAAATTTACGACAACATCATAATAACATAAATAACTAAAACTTCCTTACTTTGCTAAAATTCTGAAATTTGCTCGAAAGAATTAACGTTTACAAAGTTAGAGTTGCAAAAGTGCGTTTTGTTAATAGTGTTTCAGTTCTAGTACAAAATTAAAGTGTTAAAAATAATGAATCTGATATAAATATATAAGATATAAATATGTATAAGATCAGAAAAACATTTTACCATTTACTTAGGACATCATATGCAAGAAGATTGTCTACAAAAACACTCAAAAATAGGAAAATGATAACCACTAGGCAACTTTCATAAGGATTTTAGAATTCTAGTCTTATAGTGGTTATCAGTAAAAGCAAACCATTTTGCTATGACCACTAATATCCAGTACACCAATATTCCCAGTGAAACTTTGATAATTTAAATTGAAATGATTCTCTCGTTACTGATTGTAATATGAAATCTTTAGGGGAAAATATTACTGAAATTACTATGCAAAAGATCTTCTATAATGAATGTTACTGATCAAATGTCAAATTTGACAGTTTCTAATTTAAAAATATTGATTAAAATCAAAATGTAAATGTTAAATATAATTCATTTAAATTTTTAAGGATTCTTACTAATTCTTGTGGGGGGTTTGGGACATAAACAATCAGAATGTTGTGAAAACCCTCGATCTAGGCTTGCAAAACATGCAGATAAACCAATGATTGTTGTTGACATAAAAACTATTCATGAAGATAAAAATAAATTGGGCTATGATGCGAAACGTGATCGATATAACAATTATGATCCTCGTGAACATATTGAAGTAATTGAAAAATTTAATCAAAGTGAAGAGTTACGTAAACAAGGTAAAGCAAGACAATTGGAAGATCAATTAAAAAACTGTGATGATGAAACAAAAAAGAAACTATTCGAAAGAATTGACGAAGATGAAAGTCAAACAGGTGAAGATGTGGACATGCCAGGACAAAAGTTTGATACTAAACAACGTCAATCAATTAGAAATCTGCGATTGCGAGAAGATATATCTAAATATCTGCTAAATCTGGATCCAGAATCGGCATATTACGACTCGAAAACTCGTGCTATGAGAGGGAATCCCTTTGATAATACCGGGAAAAGTGTTGACGAAGTTCCATTTGCGGGTGATAATTTCATTAGACTGGAAGACGAAGCAAAAGAAATGCTCGTTTCCCAGGTATTTGTGTGGGAAATGCAAAAGCGCTGAGCCAATCTCCATTTGCAGACCGATCCGACTTGAGTGGAACTTTTGGCTAAACAAATCGAAAAAGACTCCAAAACAGTTCAATCTAAAATCAATCAAGAAATTCTCGATACGTACGGCGGTGAAGAATATCTGCAACCGCCGCCTTATAGCCAATCGGAAGCCTATTTCGAATACGATTCGTCAGGCTGACAAATCAAAGGTCCAAAGCGACGGATGAATTGTCGAGATACGATGAAGATGTCTACCCAAACAATCACAGCTCGATATGGGATCGTATTGGAAACACGGCCAATGGGGTTACGAGTGCTGTCATTCAATTGATAAGTCCAGTTACTGCTTGGGAAACGCCGGCATCAAAATCGAAGCCCAGTCGATTTTTTAGATTTTAAGACACGTATGATTGATCATATTTTAGAATACATTATGATAATCCGAGGAAATAAATAAAAATTATTTATCATATTCATTATAGTGTACCTTTTTATAATACTATAGTAACAGTTGGGTTAAATATTGTTAAATGTTAAGTTCTGGGTTTAAAATAGATTTTTGCTATATATTTTCTTAATTAAGTTTGCAGCTATTATGCTTATGAAGTTTGGAATTGAAATTATTAATGAATAAATTAAACATTCTTATAATTTTTAATATTGAAATCAATTAAAATTGTTATCAATTTACAATTTCATAAATATGATAACTTAAATAAATAAACGTAATAAAATTAAATGATTTTAGTTGAAAATAATTCAATTAAAAATTAAAGAAATGAATTGTCAAACTAAACCAAGAAAATAATAAAAATTAGAGTCAGATTATACAAATTATTTCAAGGCCAAATTTTGTTTTATCGCAGTAAATTTAACACGCAAGGTTAGGGTCACAGAACAGGTATATAAACCAATTCATCTTCACAGAATTTTAACAAATTTAACTTTGGAAAAAGTGTGCAAACTTTTCTGAGCAAATTCAAGTGGACAATTATCGACAATTTTTCCATACGCCTTTCAAGCAATCTCAAGTAAGCTCTACTTGAACGCCAGTATGGGGAAATATTATTATGTATGCTGACGGTCAACTATAGTAGTGAGATGTGTCACATCCAGCACATGCTACATCCAGCACACTACCCCCTCCCGGTAAAAAAATTTTCTAAGTCCAAAATTACAATGTTTCTGAGACAAAGACAATTAGTCATCAAAACTTTTTCAAGGTCATTTAAACAAGGACAATGACTCATTCAAGATAATTGGCTGAGTCATAATAATTTCTCAAGGTCATTTAAAATGTTCTCAAGGTCATTGAATGAGTCATCCTATTTTTCAAAATCATTTAAACAAAGACAATGACTCATTCAAGGTCATTGGGTGAGTCATAATAATTTTGTTGGGTTTCATCTGTTTGCCAATA
This sequence comes from Schmidtea mediterranea, assembly GCA_022537955.1. Classification (NCBI taxonomy): domain Eukaryota; kingdom Metazoa; phylum Platyhelminthes; order Tricladida; family Dugesiidae; genus Schmidtea; species Schmidtea mediterranea. The sequence goes on from CM039680.1 coordinate 162,804,954, forward strand.
TACGTTAATTCCATTTCTAACGGGTTACACTTCGACGCAGCTTTTTAATTTTTGTGTCCACATTTTCAATCTAATTAAACTATCCAATTTTCTTAGAGAATTCTTTTGAAGTTCATATTGTTTTATCAGTCAGTGATATTTAAAATTCATTGTTAAATCCCGTTCAATCAACATATTTTGAGGATTACCTAATTTTTTCGGGGTCAAAATAACTCACAAGATTATAAATTTCGATTTTTTCTAATTTTTTACAAAGATATAACCATACAATTTGAGTAAGGGTTGAATATGTATGAATATTTTCAAGCCCCTCTATCTCCGATTTTGCATACCTTGGCATGACTTCTGCCTCGTTTATACAAAATATATTAGATATTATTAATGTCACGAACAATACTTTATTTATATAATTTAATGTAAATTTTTGTATAACATTCGGCCCATCATTTATTTTATCTTGCTTTGATCTCAACGAATATTTCACTTCATCATCTGATTGAATCTTTTTACAACGATTAGATGCACTACTATTGTTTCAGCCTTTGTGTTTCTGATTGGTCGTAACTTTAAGTTGGTTTCTGTCATATCACATACAGTATACGATCCTTTGAATGGTCTTTGTAATTTTGTTGACAGTCCTTTTATTTGTTCGAGTTTGTTTATATATACTAAATCCTCCACTTTTAAGAGCATGTTCGTGCGCTCGTGTATCATACTGGTCTTTGTAACTCTACTGATTATATTTGATTTTGAGTCCTGCTTGCTTCCACACTGATTGCAGTCTCTCTTGCATCACAGCTTTATAGTCTGGAACTTCCATATACTGTGTGACTGAGGGTTGATACTCAAAATCAATAAGCATATTATTTCGTCTCAGATACATCAGATAAAACTGTGTTTCTCCAGTATTTTCGATTACTGAATTTCTGTATGCGAACAGACATGATTTTATAAATTGGTCCCAATCCTTTTGGTTTCGATTTACATAGGACGATATCATACTAATTAAGGTACCATTAAAACTCTCAACTAGTCAGTCGGTTTGCGGGTGATATGGTGACGTACTAAGTTTTAGAATTTCAAATAATTTCTTAATTGACTTAAATAGATCGCTCTGAAAATTTGTACCTTGATCAGTTAATAATTTCTTTGGTGAACCATACCTGAAAATAATATTCTCAACAAATATCCTAGCAACTGTTTCTGCTTTCAGATTCTGCATTACATAAGCTTCAGGCCATTTTGTTAAATATTCACAGAAGACTACAATATATTTATTCCCATTTATTGTTTCTGGCAATGGTCCGACGATATCCATTGCTGTCATTTCCATTGGTGCCGACGGAATAGGCATTGGTTTCAAGGGAACTTTGATTTTCTTTCCCGTATTTCTACGAGTTAGGCATTTGTTACAAGTATTGTACCACTGCTTTACATCTCGTTCCATTGTTTTCTAATGATATTTTAATCTCAGTCTAGAATATGTTTTTCTGGACGATAGATGTCCACCAAGCGCTCCATCGTGATATGCCAATAACAATGTTTCTCCATTTTTCGTCGGTACTACTATTAATAAGCTACCGTTTTTAACACATTTGAGCAGTCCTTCATGAATGACATATTTATGTTTCTCTTCCATCACATACTTCCAATCACTCTCTTTTTTGATGGTAACCGCATGCTTCCGTAATTGATTTACTTCCTCATCTTCTTCTTGATTAGCTTGCAGTTCTTTCATCTTACATGCCGCTCTCATTACAGTGAAAATTGTTTTTCTTACTTTGAGTTTCAAAATAGTCTATAATTTTATCGTATTCTGATTTTTTCGTCAAATAACATCAAAATTTTATTAAACCAAAATTTATTAACTAATACCACAAGTTTATTACACTAAAAAATTTTTTTTATTTCAAAATTGATTCTTCTTTAATTCATGATATTCTAGAGTCGTCTTGAAATTGGAGCCTGCTAGAATGGAACAGCTTGAGTATGCATGCTTGTCACCCCAAAGACCTGAAGTTCGAATGAGTCTCCTTGACACCACTACGCTGGTTGGATCCTCCATATCGTTCAGATCCGGGTCATTTAACTCGTACGATACTCCGTAATCAGGAGCGTACCCGTCCGGTTGCTATATCTGCATTAATTCAGTGAAGATGTCGGCGTGCCATAATGATCTTCCATTGAGTTCGGCGCTGAAAAGAAAAGTTGTTTCTCACAAATTGAATTAAACTGTGAAAATAAATCGATATTTATACCTATTCTGTGACCCTAACCTTTCGTGTTCATTTTGATGCAATAATACAAAATTTAACCTTGGTTTTAATTGTAATATCTCATTCCTATTTTATATTTTTTCTACATTATATGAAAAATATGTTTTTATTATTTCTTAATTAAATATTTCTTACTGAAAATATTCTATTTTTCTTTATTTTATTCGGTAATAATTTAATAATATGTAAGTATTTTTAAATTTTGAATATTAATTTAAGATTTATTTTAATTAAAGTTTTAATTTGTCTTTGTTCTATACCTAAGAAGTTTGTAAATTAAGTATTAATTATTTTTAAATAATCACCATTTAATTGTTTAAAAAAATTTAAAAGTAAATGTTTGTAATTATTTTATAAAACGTTTTTTAAATAATTTCAAAGTAAATAATTGTTTTATAATTATTTTAATGATAATTTGTAAATTTTTAATTTTTAGCAACTAAAATAGTTAAACAATTACTTTTGAATTTTATTCAAATTACAGTTAAAGTCTATTTTTAATTAATAATAATTATTTATTCGTTAATTACTATTTTTATGAATTTTTCATTTTTCGGTCAAATTTTCATGTTATCTTGTTATTTCTATGTTAATTTCATGTGGATGCATACCAGTTATTATTTTAATTTACTTTTATGATTTTTGATTTTATATTTAATTACATTTTCTTCATATTTTAGGGTTGTTTACTTGATGTTAATAGGTCTGATTTTAAATTTTCGTTGCTGTGTTTGGGCGTTATTTCCGATTCATTTAAAAAAAATCTTGTATTGGCTCAACACTTTTGATTAAAAAAATGTGTTATTTATTTGAATTTTTTATTAAAGTAAAATTTTAATTCTTCCTATATTTTATATATACGGAATTCACCTTTTTAAAATTAAATTATATGGGGGATTAAAATTAATTTAATCGAACTTTTCTGTTGTCATATATCTTTTATAATCTTTGTTTAAATATTTGTAATTTTAAATAATATTTATAAATAGCTTACTTTATTCAATTTTAAGTATAAATTTTTTTCTTTTAAATATTTAATTATTAGATACTTAGATGTCTTTTATACCAAATTTGCCACCGTCTGTTTTGGTTAGGCAAAACGATGACGAAAGTAAACAAAAATACACTAAAGAGGATTTTAAGAAAATGAAAGAACTTGAAGAAGCTAGAAAATTAGCTCAAGTACCAGCAATGACAGATGAACATGGAAAATATATTAATCCTCATATACCTCAATATATTATGCAAGCTCCTTGGTTTTATTATTCTGAATCTCCAACATTACGGCATCAAAGAATAGATCCGAGTATAGAAGAAACTAACGATTTAAGCAAAATAGTTGCCTCTCAAAAGTTTAAAATGATTAAAAAACAAAAAATTACACAAGTATTTAGAAAAGGTGCTTGTGAAAATTGTGGGGGTTTGGGTCATAAACGATCAGAATGTTGCGAAAAACCTCGATCTAGGCTTGCAAAATATGCAGATAAACCAATGGTTGTTGTCGACATAAAAACTATTCGTGCGAAACGTGATCGATATAACAATTATGATCCTCGTGAACATATTGAAGTAATTGAAAAATTTAATCAAAGTGAAGAGTTACGTAAACAAGGTAAAGCAAGACAATTGGAAGATCAATTAAAAAACTGTGATGATGAAACAAAAAAGAAACTATTCGAAAGAATTGACGAAGATGAAAGTCAAACAGGTGAAGATGTGGACATGCCAGGACAAAAGTTTGATACTAAACAACGTCAATCAATTAGAAATCTGCGATTGCGAGAAGATATATCTAAATATCTGCTAAATCTGGATCCAGAATCGGCATATTACGACCCGAAAACTCGTGCTATGAAAGGGAATCCCTTTGAGAATACCGGTAAAAGCGTTGACGAAGTTCCATTTGCCGGTGATAATTTCATTAGACTGGAAGACGAAGCAAAAGAAATTCTCGTTTCCCAGGTATCAATCACAGGTAACAATCACAGCTCGATATGGGGGTCGTATTGGAAACATGGCCAATGGGGTTACAAGTGCTGTCATTCACTTGAGAAGTCCAGTTACTGCTTGGGAGAGGCCGGCATCGAAATCGCGTAACATAATACAATGTGCTAGTGATTGCGCAATATACACTAATATTTAAATGAGCGATCTTTTTATGTTTTTTAATAAATCTTTAGACGGAATCAAGTATTTTAACTGTAGTTACAACCTGGGATGGAAACCGGTCTAAAAAACTGGTTAACCGTTATTTTTCTAAATATTTCACTAACCGTAACCTAAACCGAAATAAATATTCATAAATACACTGGTTACAGTCAACCGAAATTCTAAAACCTTGTTAAAATTACGTAATTTTCTATTTTAAAATGTGTTCTCCTCAATTTATTTTTATAACAATTAGTATTTCCTAAAGCTTATGTCATACCCTTTATAATTATGTTTACCCCAATAAACAATTTCAATAAAAACAAAATATTGGTAAATGTTAAATATAATTCATTTAAATTTTTAAGGATTCTTACTAATTCTTGTGGGGGGTTTGGGACATAAACAATCAGAATGTTGTGAAAACCCTCGATCTAGGCTTGCAAAACATGCAGATAAACCAATGATTGTTGTTGACATAAAAACTATTCATGAAGATAAAAATAAATTGGGCTATGATGTAAAACGTGATCGATATAACAATTATGATCCTCGTGAACATATTGAAGTAATTGAAAAATTTAATCAAAGTGAAGAGTTACGTAAACAAGGTAAAGCAAGACAATTGGAAGAACAATTAAAAAACTGTGATGATGAAACAAAAAAGAAACTATTCGAAAGAATTGACGAAGATGAAAGTCAAACAGGTGAAGATGTGGACATGCCAGGACAAAAGTTTGATGCTAAACAACGTCAATCAATTCGAAATCTTCGATCGGAAGCCTATTTCGAATACGATTCGTCAGGCTGACAAATCAAAGGTCCAAAGTGACGGATGAATTGTCGAGATACGATGAAGATGTCTACCCAAACAATCACAGCTCGATATGGGATCGTATTGGAAACACGGCCAATGGGGTTACGAGTGCTGTCATTCAATTGATAAGTCCAGTTACTGCTTGGGAAACGCCGGCATCAAAATCGAAGCCCAGTCGATTTTTTAGATTTTAAGACACGTATGACTGATCATATTTTAGAATACATTATGATAATCCGAGGAAATAAATAAAAATTATTTATCATATTCATTATAGTGTACCTTTTTATAATACTATAGTAACAGTTGGGTTAAATATTGTTAAATGTTAAGTTCTGGGTTTAAAATAGATTTTTGCTATATATTTTCTTAATTAAGTTTGCAGCTATTATGCTTATGAAGTTTGGAATTGAAATTATTAATGAATAAATTAAACATTCTTATAATTTTTAATATTGAAATCAATTATAATTGTTATCAATTTACAATTTCATAAATATGATAACTTAAATAAATAAACGTAATAAAATTAAATGATTTTAGTTGAAAATAATTCAATTAAAAATTAAAGAAATGAATTGTCAAACTAAACCAAGAAAATAATAAAAATTAGAGTCAGATTATACAAATTATTTCAAGGCCAAATTTTGTTTTATCGCAGTAAATTTAACACGCAAGGTTAGGGTCACAGAACAGGTATATAAACCAATTCATCTTCACAGAATTTTAACAAATTTAACTTTGGAAAAAGTGTGCAAACTTTTCTGAGCAAATTCAAGTGGACCATTATCGACAATTTTTCCATACGCCTTTCAAGCAATCTCAAGTAAGCTCTACTTGAACGCATGTATGGGGAAATATTATTATGCAAAAGCGCTGAGTCAATCTCCATTTGCAGACCGATCCGACTTGAGTGGAACTTTTGGCTAAACAAATCGAAAAAGGCTCCAAAACAGTTCAATCTAAAATCAATCAAGAAATTCTCGATACGTACGGCGGTGAAGAATATCTGCAACCACCACCTTAGATTTTACTATATATTTTCTTAATTCAGTTTACAGATAATATGCTTATGGAGTTTGAAATTATTACTGAATCAATTATACATGCTTATAATTTTTAATATTGAAATAAATTATAATTGGTATCAATTTACAATTACATAAATATGGTAACTTACATAAATAAACGTAGTAATAAATGAGAAATTTTAAACTTATGAAACTTAAGACTTGGTGAACAATAAACTTGATTTTAAAAATTCATAACATGTTTTCCCTTGCAATGAAATTTCTTTCACTTCAGTCGTGAGCCACATTCTGTAATCATAATAACGAGAATGATAATATTTTGTTTTCTTTCATGATAGTACGTGTTGCCATGCTAAAGCGAATTGAAAAAAATCATTCACTTTATCATAATTACAGAATGTGCCCTTCTGATGTCTGTAAAACTGAACCTGTTTTACGCTAACAAAGTAATTTTAAAAAACCAGGTTTTTAATGGCTTTAATAATAATATAAATAATAATAATAATGTCAAAACGTATTGAATTTTCATAATTATTGTTTGGTTAACACTGAGTTTTGTTTAAATAAATTGGAAATAGCACGCAAATGTAACAGGCGGATTTAAAAACAAACCCATAAACATTAATTCAACAACCTTAAAATGTGAGAACGATATAATTAAAATATAAAATAAAAAACATAAAATTAAATTAAAATAATAACAAGATGCACCAAGATCAGCACGAAATAAACATAAAAATAAAAGAAATTTGACCGAAAATTGACAATTGATTTAAAAAGCAAGAATTCATGAAAAGTGGAAGTAAAATTAAATGATTTTAGTTGGAAATAATTCAATTAATAATTAAAGAAATGAATTGTCAAACTAGACCAAGAAAATAATAAAAATTAGAGTTAGATTAAACAAATTATTTCAAGGTCAAATTTTGTTTTATCGCAGTAAATTTAACACGCAAGGTTAGGGTCACAGAACAGGTATATTTATCAATTCATTTTCACAGAATTTTAACAAATTTAACTTTTGGAAAAGTGTGCAAACTTTTCTGAGCAAATTCAAGTGGACAATTATCGACAATTTTTCCATACGGTGTTCAAGCAATATCACGTAAGCTCTACTTGAACGCATGTATGGGGAAATATTATTATGTATGCTGACGGTCAACCATAGTAGTAGGATGTGTCACACCCAGCACACTACCCTCTCCAGGTAGAAAATTTTTCTAAGTCCAAAATTACAAATTTTTCTAAGACAAAGACAATCACTCATTCAAGGTCATTGAAACCAAGACGATGACTCATTCAAGGTCATTGGATGAGTCACAATAATTTTTCAAGGTCATTCAAGATGTTCTAAGGGTCATTGGAAGGCCCATAATGTATCCCAAGGTCATTTAAACAAAGACCATGACTCATTCAGGGTCATTGACGAGTCATAATAAATTCTCAAGGTCATTGGATGACTCATCATATTTCTCAAGGTCATTCAAAATTTCTCAAGGTCATATTTATTAAAATTTTAAATTTAAAATTACTACTTATTTTTATAAGTAATAATATTTTAATTAATATTTTTTATTAATATTATTATTATAACAAGTTTTATTATTATTTTTATTATAAATATTTTTATTATTATTGTTACAAGTTTTTTACTTTTATTATTACACGTTTTATTATTAACATTATTTTATAAACTGTCCGTATCACCCGCTACTAGATTTATATCACAATTATAAATATCCCGATATTTTTGTAATTCAACATACTGTAGCTGGTACATAGGTAGTTTGGATAAATCTAGCAGTGATTGACCGATATAATAAGGTCTATCCAAACATATCGAGTCCTTATTAAGATGAGCGGCAAAAAGATCATCAGTAATCTCTATTATTTTTCTAAATGCCGGTTTTGACGAATATGTAATTAACTTTTTAGCTGAATTACGTAGTCGCAAATTCATCCACTTTTAAGGTTCTCAACGGATTTACCATACAGACTATTATTATACAATTTAAATAAATATCTATATAATTCGCTAACTTCATTTGTACGCAAGTTAGTGTTTTTATCAATATAATTTTTAAAAATAGGAGCTTGCTTGTATTTAATAGCTCTATGTATATACACAACCTTAGCCCCGAGAGAAAGATAAAGCCTGAGAAGCCTCCAATGAAGAACATAGTTCTTCTTAGGATAATGCGTGAGCATTAACTTTTCAACTTTGGAGTTTGGTGGGCACATCTTTTCCGGTACAATCGGAAAGTCATTTAAAAAATCTTGTAAATAATCTGGATTCTCGATATCAACTTATATAGTATATCCATATGGAAGAATTTCAATATCCACAACATTCGCACATTCACTCAAAACCTCATCCAAACCATCATACACCCAAGTAAAATCAGCGTAAGGAAGACTTTGGCTGAGAGCCCAACCATACAGATTATTTATATCTATGTACAATAATTCTGTATCCTACGAAGCAACAATGTAATGTTTGTTAACAAATGTTAACCCACCCCGTATTCTACCTTCGTAAAAATTGAACATTTCATTGTCCTGTAAAAGTTCAAAGGGTTCTGTTAATGTCTTAACGCCTAAAGCCCATGACATACCCGGAATTCCATAAAAATCTAGAGGTTCAAGACCATTGTAAACAATAGCCTTGGCACGGAATTGTTGAAAATAGTCCGCAAGGAGGAATACGTCAAGTTTAAGGTAAATTAACATATAATCACGCAAAGTCCTATAGTTTTGCTGCGTCCAGATTAGTTGTGTCCTATCGTACTCATCTTCACTTACCCCCTCCAAATTGGAGGCAACTCATAAGTAGTCTCAAGAACTTCCTCAGAAATAGCAAAATTATACGGAAAAAAACCTTTACAGTCAACTATAGAACCTTGAAAGACAGATGAAGTCAATGGAAGAGAATTTAGTGTTTTCACAGCCTTAGTGTTTTCACATTTAACAAATTACATATTGTCGATAAAACGAACAGCCAATTTGTTAATGTGAACAATTAATGAAATAAATCTTTCTGTAGAGGTCGCTATGATACCTAGATTTCATGAAGGAAAGCGATCGAGACCGTATTTTAAAATATGGTGAAAGTCATACCCTCTTAATTTATGAAAGACTATAGGTAGTAATCGATAAATCCTACGAGCTACATTACATTTTCAGCAAGCTGCCCCTAGATAATTACTTGTAAAATGGCAATGATCTCTAACCGGATGTACAATCGGTTTTTTACATAAATAACAGATTCGACAAGATTTAAACTGTCGAACCGCATTGAAAGACAAGGGCCCTATCAATTTATCACCTTCCGAATCATAGTACGGAATAACAATTTCAGTTGCAATTTTCTTAAGAAAATCAGGAATGCAATCAAGACCATAAAAGTAATAATACGATTTTGTGTTGGTGTAATTATTAATTAATAAAAGGCCTGCTGCAATAGGCATATGAATTTGATGATGTCTATCATCAGGAGGTAAAACCGATTCAAAATCGGCATAAATCACAAAAGGTGAGGTGATATGTTTAAAATAATTTAGGAATTCTAAGTTTTTTATTTCGGGTAATGTAAAAAGGGTAGTGGCAGTCTAATTTTTGGCGCATAATGCAACATGTGTATTGAATGCATTATCTAATCTAAACACATTAAGGCAATGTGGAAACCAACGGCATTTAATTTGTATGTTACAGTCAGGGTTTTAATGACATTTCATTAACCAGTTGATATTGGTCACTGCGGTATAATGATATCTGACCTTATTTTCAAGCAATAATAAATAAATAGGGTTTCCGTCAGTGACTTGGTTCTATGTATTAAACTTAAATGAGGATAATGAAAGACATAATTACCTGGGACCTCATCAATTATAACAGTTGGTGTGTACGAAAACGCATTTATTGCTAGGTTTAAATTAGAATTTTTCTTTTCAAACTTTTGGATATTTATTAATTTCATGAAACAATCCGTGACCTCATCATATTCTAACTCCTCTAAAAAATTCTGTATATTTAGAGACTCTTTAGGGATTTTCACCAATTATATCTTTCTTTAATAAATAAAGAATAGAGTAAAGGAAGCACTTGTCGTCAAATCAAGAAATATATATATATATATATATATATATATATATATATATATATATGTGGTGATTTTGTACATCTTGAAATGCACTGATGAGAAAATTACAATTATTAGGCTATGCTTGTCGAGCAAGAAAACCAATAACTGTTGCATCTCTAGGATTCTTAAAAATAACTAAATATTGAACCTTTAAATTCCTTATTCGATGTGCGCCACACTGATGAAATAGATTTTGAGTACTAAAAATCACAGTAACACCAACCTGTCTACTGATTTTTGTGAATAAATTATTAAAATACTTTTCTTTATTAGGTTCCTGATACAAATCATCAATAATGATGACATCGCCTTTCCTTAATCGACTCGACAAGTTTTTATCGAAACCCTTTACTATTTTCATGTTTTTCAATTTACAGAAATTATCTTGAGTTAATCCATGTTCTTCATCTGCACCTCTGTGCCAATAAATCTTGTTAAATTTTGTTTGGAATAAATTTTATTTCAGTAATTTACACACAAACATTGTTTTACCACTACCACTTGGGCCGACGATTTGATATACCGCATCATTTCTTAATTCCATTATTAATTTGTGTAATTATAGGTTTTTGTTTATATTATATGATTTAATGAACTCTTCCTAAAAATCATATATATAGCTTAATATTTCTTTATTGTTTAATTATGTTATCAAATATAAATTATAAAGGAACTTTCGACGTGTCAAAAATGACGTTTCCAAATGGTAAACCACAACAAATTGTTGATAGGAGTGGAAAATACCCTATAATATTTTTCAAATCCGGCAAATGCAGAATCATGGGATGCAAGAAACCTTCAGATGTCAATAAATTGCAATAAAGAATAAAAGATATTAAAATACAGTCAATTACGGTTACCATGGATATGGGACAATCTATCAATCTATACAACATGTCAACAAAATGTCTTTGTATGTTCGAACCAGAATTATTTCCTGCACTGAGGCTTTTAAAATACATTCCAATGTGTGTTAACGTGTTTGCTAGTGGCAAAATAGTCATATTAGGGTTGCGAAATCTAGAATACAAAAATATTGTTACAGACATACAAAATGAAATCATGGAGTTGGTCGATATCTGATTGGCTAAAGAGTGATTAAAATAACTTGGTTATTCATTTTATTTCATTTTTAAAATGGAAAATACTATGCCAATGACAAGCGCAATATTATCAAAGAAGGAAATTGAAAATTATGGTAAATTTATTATTTATTATTTATTATTATTATCATTGTTTACAGATAAATATCAAGAAGTTATTTTAGAGCGTTTGTTCTTCTTTTACTTTCAACTGCGAACAATTCAGAAAGAACAACCAGAAATAATGATTCCAAATCTCGTAACACCGAAACAAATATTTGGATATTCAATATCATAGATCAAGCTTTATTGGATGTAAAGCTTGATCGAAAAATGAAGGACATAGAAACTGAATACCTATGTATTCTGGAATGCAGCTGTTGCAATTTCAGATATCAAAGGTCTAGTGATGTCTAGTGAAATCGGTTAGAAATGCTTGTAAATTTAAACTTTTTATGAAATAAATGTTTTATTTTGGTTGTTTTGGTATGATATTTTTTAATAGTCTGATTTTATTATTAGAAATCTTTTAAATAGTAATAATATTAGTATTTCTTTGGTTTTAATAGTATTAATTTTTTAAATAGTTATAATATTAGTGATTACAATAACGTAGTAATAACAATTTGGCACATTAAAACATATATAGAAATAATCAAGGCACACATAAAATGCAATAACCATGCAATATTCATGCATGATTCTGATTGGTTAATCAGTATCTAACAAGGGTATAAAAGCTCGTCACCACCTTATAAATATCATAAATCAAACATGACCAAGAAAATCAATGCTATCAGTGTCCAACCAGTTCAGATGTTCCACAATTATAAAATGTATTTTTTAAAGGAGCCTATCAATATGCAATTGGTAAATCCAGTCAAACTCAATAGAACTCAATTTCAATCTCTCGCTGGACACTCTTAATGATAGATATCAAGGATATTGATACGGTTTTCAAAAAGATCAATTTGAATTTAAAATGCAATGAAAATGCATTCTTTTCCAGTCCAATATACCAGATATTATGATGCATTTACAGAAATAGGTTTCAAAGAACAGGAAAACTGGTATTTAAAAATAACAATTCAAGGATATAAAGCTGATCAAAATGATGTGCTTTCTCCAATCTGGAAAATTGTTACTGCTAGACTTTCACAATTATTTTAATGTATATTTTTAGTGTTTAATAAATGTATTAATGTTTTGTTTTCTTTGTTATTATAAACAAAATTATAATTAATTTTAAAATGGTTTAAAAATGATATCTAAAATATAAAATATAAAATAATTAATTTTCGTTTAGAATATTTATTAAACTTTTTGTTTGATAAACTCGAAGAAATAACCGGTGTAAAAATTAGAGATATGTTGACTCTAGTTGAAGAATTGAGTAAAGAAGATTCATGTTGTGATTCAGAATGTCAGAGTGATGACGAAGAAATTGTTAATGATGAAGAAATTATTAATAATGAAGATACTGATATTATTAACGATGAAGAAACCTCTACTGAAAATTTAGTTGAGCCTAACAAATTTAAGACTTGTGTTGACCATGTTATAGAAAATATTATGATAGAATATTGTGGTGATGAAGCATGTACATGTAATAATCAATAAATCTTTAAAAATGTAGTTTTTTATAATTAATAACAAAGAAATATTTATTAAAATTTATGATAAACTTTATTACATATATATAAAACCGATGCACCAGTTAATAGCTTTAATAAAAATTTGCAATTTGCAATATAAATATCTAAACATTTGGCTTCTGTGGCAACTTTAATAATTGTTATCCATCCACTGTTTCTATCACCTAAATAATGATAAAAATAAAAGAATAATAAATAGTAATATACCTCTATAGACCATTGGATATAATTTTCATAGTCGGATTCAGATTTTAATATCATGTGTTTCATATACATTAATCCTACTATTATTCGCATCCATTTATTATTTTCATCAAACATATAACTAAATATTGATTGGAATGTCTTCTTTCTCTTCTACGATTATCTCGGTACGGTTTACCATGAATTTTATGTTTTTATTGATATCATCTTCTTCTCTATTATTAGAAACTAGCTCATTCAAAAAAGTTATAAAAAATTTAGTTTCTGGCATTTTATAAAAATATTTGGAAGTGTGAGCTTATTTATACTATATTGGACCAATCAGAATCATGCATGAACATTGCATTTAAGTTGCAATATAAAGAATATTAAAAGATTATTAAAACCGTTAATGCAATCAGAGTTTGAATGTAAGGATAGCTTTGAGTTTGTGTCTTGTATTGCAAAGCTACAAAAGCGAAGTATGAATGATGTTATGGTTTCGTTTGATGTTTGTAGTTTTTTTTACGAATGTGCCACTGGTTGAGACGATTGACTTATGCTGTGCGTTGTGGAATAAAAATGATTCGGAACATCACATTTTGGATAGAAGGGCATTTCGAAAACTTCTTGAATTTGCTACTTCAAATGTCAATTTTCTTTTCAATGATGAATGGTATCAACAAATAGATTGAGTCGCTATGGGTTCCCCTTTAGCACCAACGATGGCATCAATATTTTTGGCTAGTTTGGAAAAGAAAATTGCTTCTTTCCAATTTGAAAATCCTTTTGTTTATAAAAGGTATGTGGATGATATTTTTCTTATATTTGAAAACCAGAAACATGTAGAACCGTTTTTGCATTTTATGAACAGTTTAGATAAAAACATTGTATTCACATGTGAAACGGAGAGAAAGTCATCAATTGCGTTTTTGGATTTGTTAATTCAACGCAAAGATAAACAGTATGAGACAGAGATTTATAGAAAACCAACTGATACTGGTCTTTATACTTCTCCAGAAAGCATTTGTGAATTTAAGTATAAGAGAAATATGGTGAAAGGATTGATTTATCGTTCATGGACTTTATCTTCTACTTTTGCTAATTCGGTAAAAAGTGTTGATAAATTGGTTGAGTTGTTGATAAAGAATGGATATTCTAAATCATTTTTATTGTTGATGATAAAAGAAACTGTTGATAAATTGATTAAAAATCCTAAGGATCCATGTTGTGGAAAGTCTGAATGTAATTTGTCGGATGTGTGTGAATTGAATGTTGATCTGGGTGATGGTAAAAATGGATATAAAAAAATTGAGCCTAAATATGTGTTAGTATTTTAGAGTATAAGATCGTCTCTAATTCGTGTAAGGTACGCAATATGTTTATTAATAAATCAAAAACTCCGGTTGGATTGTGTTCTGATCTCGTTTATCAATTTACATGTAATGGGTGTAATGCCACATACATTGGAGAGACTTCTTGTCATCTCTGTACTCGAGTTCTAGAGCATTGTCGATTGAAGGGTTTGACCAATATTAGTGAACACAATAGAGGCTGTAAAAGTGATATAGGAATGTCTGATTTTAGAATTTTGTTGAGAAGTTTTAATAGTTATTGGGAACGCTTGATATGTGAAGCATTGCTGATAAGGTCATTAGATCCAAAGATTAATGTACAGAGTGCTGTGACTACGAATGTTTTGAATGTTTTTAAATAGTTTACGTATGTTAAATCATGTTTGTTTTTTTAATATTATTAAAATAATTGAAAATTTTAAATTACATTAATTTTTAAAAATTAGAATATAAGTAAAACAATTTAAAATTTAAAATTAATTTAAAATATATTTTTAAAAATATTTATTTATTAAAAAATTAAATTAATAAAAAACAATTTGTTTAAATTAAATGTTAATTCATAATATTTTTAGTTGGTTTTGAGTACCTGAAGATGATAGCTGTGCTATCGAAATATATCGTACGAAAGGTTTTTTATTGGCGTTATCTTTTAATATAAAGAAAATATGTAAAAATATATAATGGAAATGACAATGATGATTTGTTGATACTGTTAACCGGGTTTTGAACTTCTTTCGATTTGTTAACCGGTTATTGAACTTCCTTCATTATACCATTGAACTGATCAGTTGTTTTATTAGAATAAAATTTTATACTATATTGAACTTGATTCATCATTTTTTCATTAAGTTTACGATTTTCATTCAATTCTAATATTGATTTTCTTAATTCATTTTTGATAATACCTATGGTCTTTTTTAGATATAGAATATCATCATATAATTTGTTCCGAACCTTTTTTAAAGTCTCATATGTGAGGTCAAATCGGACTTCTAAATTACTCATTCTTTCAGATAATCTTTCGACTTGAGTTTTCAAATATCTAGGCCTATCTATCATATACAAAATATCCATCAACACTGCTGTATCATGACGTACACATCTTCTTATATTTTTACCTTGAACGGTTACAACAATTGAGTTAGCCATACTAAAAACACTAAAACTAATATTATTATTAAAATTTCTATAATAATTTTCAAATCTATATAAATTAATATTTATTGTTTATAGTTATAAGTTTGTGTGTGTGTGTTTAACTTCTTATTGGTCAAAATTAGTATAAAAGTAATTGTTATTTCAATTTTTTATCAATATAATGGATGTTATTGTACCGAACGCAGTTCAATGAACGAAAATGGAACATTATGGTAATTTATTATTATTATTATTTTTTTTACTTGTTTTGTAGATGATTATTTTAAAGTTATCAAAGAACGTCTGGACTTCTATTATCCAGATATACATGAAATATTGAAGGATAAGCCAACATCAATAATTCCAGACTTGGTCTTTAATCATACATCTTTATGGATATTTTCCGTAATCGATGAGTTCCTATGGGATGTCAAGCAAAACAAAATGTTAAAAGATATGAAACCTGAATATCCATGTGGTGATAGATGTTATTGCTGCGCTGCCAGATATCGAAAGTATGTAGAATGGAATTTGAATAAAGCTCTTCGACAATATTATTATAGTCGAATTATTTCTTTTTAATAAAAGTTTTTGTTGTATATGACTTTGTTTTTTATTATATATTAATTATAGTATAATAATAAATTTTATAATAATAATAATAATAATAATAATAATAATAATAATAATAATAATAATTAAATAAATTTGGCAACGATTTAATTAAAAGATAACGCCAATAAAAAACCTTTCGTACGATATATTTCGATAGCACAGCTATCATCTTCAGGTACTCAAAACCAACTAAAAATATTATGAATTAACATTTAATTTAAACAAATTATTTTTTATTAATTTAATTTTTTAATAAATAAATATTTTTAAAAATATATTTTAGATTAATTTTAAATTTTTTTACTTATATTCTAATTTTTAAAAATTAATGTACATTAATTTTTAATCGGCGTATCAAGAGAATTTGAAATCATGGACACGAACATCAGGTAATTAAATCAAAACCTTGTAACACAAACCTCTAAACAAAATAAAACAAAATTGAAACCTTGAACGTAGTTGAATTTATAAAAATAGAAAATTAATCTAATAAAAAGAAAATTAAATGAGTAAAAATAAATTAAAATAAAATTTTCAAAAAATATGATGAAATATAGTGAATTGTTTCATAATAATTAAAAAAAGTTAATATAGTCAAAAAATAAGCTGTATGTAAAATCGAAAAAAATTGAGAACAAATACTAGTGCACGACTACCACCCAAAAAGAGGAATTTGAGAAAATTTGAGTAAATTTTATAATATTTGACTTTGTTTTAGTACATTAAAATGCATACACCGATAACATACAGAAAAATAGGTATATATACCTTAAGCAACATTAATTAATTTTAATGTCAAAAAGCTGTTACTTTAATATAAATAGCATATATAATAAATATTTATTTAGTTATTTTTTTATGAATTAGCCACTCAACGTTTCTTATCAATTGATTTCTATTTTCAAGCCTTATTTCATAGCTCCTTTCACAGCTTCTTTCTATCATCTTTGTTATTCGTATTGCTTTTAATTAAAACTCAATCTCCTATTTCAAATTTCCTTTTCGTAATTGAATCAATTGTCTTGTTTCTCTCTGGCATATTCAATAAACAATACTCTTTAACAAGGCGCTTGACCAATCGTTTTTGTGGAGGTAGAGCTTATTATAAACTTTATTTCAGGTAACAACTCAGCCCAGTTTTTATAGTTTTTATCCTTTAATGAAATATAAATTGCGTCTCTGATTGTCCTAAATTGTCTTTCGATCTGTCCGTTTGCAGAATGATTGTAGAATGATACATCACTTTAATATTATGAGCTTTCATTAAATTTTCCATACCTTTACTTTCAAATTATTTCCCTGTATCACAGTTCATAACCTCTGGAGCACAATAGTTAAATATCCAACTATTTTTTAAAATTGTAACAATGGTATCTTCGCTTTGCGATATAACGGCATGAAGGGATACATATTTACTTTGCTGGTCGATGATTCCGAAAATATATTTCATTCCATATAGTGTTTGTTTCAATGGGTCATAAAAATCAATATATATAGTTTCAAATAATGTAAGTTCCGGGCTTTTACAATTTTTTTGTTGGAGTTGTTATAACTTTGCACGTCTGACAATTTTCACAACTTTGAATCACATCTTGTATTGTTTGTCTCATATTTCTTATTTCAAAATTATTTGATACATATTTCTCTACTTTCGTCGGTCCCTTATGACATAGTTTTATATGGTATTTTGTTACAGAATTTATTCTTCGACTATCGGGTATCCATATTTTATTATCATTGGTTTGAATTACCACAACTTTTATTTTGAATTTGATGTTGTCTTTCAAATTTAAGCTTTGTAAAATCTCTTGAATTTCAGTCAAATTATTTTGCTATTTATTTTCTGGGTTTTCTGTCATAATCGCTAACAATTTAGTCTTTAATTTCCCATTGTTTGGATCATTATGAATAGTTTGACATTGAATGTATTTGGCACACACTCCTAGGTAATGCGTCTGCATTTGAATGATCTTCTCATTTTCTATACTGAAAATCTATTTTTAGACTGCTATAGTAGTTGATCTATGTCTTGAATTGTGGACTAATGGCTCTCGTTGATTTCATCATATAAATTAATGCTTTATGATCCGTACGAAGTGTGAACTTTTTATCATATAAATATTCCTTAAAGTGACCCATAAAAAATATATTGCCAAAAGTTCTTTCCTTGTTATGCAGTAATCAACTTTGTTTTAGACATAGTGTGTGATACATATACAATAAAATTTTCTCTCCCAGAATCGTCAATTTAGGATAAAACCGCATCAATATTATCAAAATTAGCATCGGTTTATAAAATAAATGGCCTTGAGAAATCTGAAAACTTCAAAATAGGTGCGTTTATTAATTTATCCTTAAGTTCAATAAATGCTTTTTCGCAGTCTTCAGTCGAAATTAGTTTCTTTGCTTCAACATAATTTTTCTAAGTTTTTGGAATTCTTTGTATGGTCTTTTATGAATTTCCTATAATAGTTAGTTAGTCCTAAAAAAACTCCTAAATTTCTTTGTACACTTAGGTCTTTCAAATTGTTTAATTGCTTTTATTTTATTTTCATCTGTGTTTACACCACATTTATTTATTGTGAGTAGTGGGATGTGTCACATCCAGCCCATGTCACATCCAGCACACCCCCCTCCCCTCCCGGTAGAAAGTTTTTCTAAGTCCAAAAGTACAAATTTTTCTGAGACAAAGACAATTACTCATTCAAGGTCATTGAAACAAAGACAATGATTCATCAAAAAAATCTAGGTCATTTAAACCAAGACCATGACTCATTCAAGGTCATTGGGTGACACATAATATTTTCTAACGATCATTCAAAATATTCTCAAGGTCATTGGATGACTCATTATATTTTTTCAAGGTCATTCAAAACTTCTCAAGGTTATATTATTTTTAAAAAATTTTAAATTTAAAATTACTGATAATTTTTTATAAATAGTGTTTTAATTATTAATATTTTTAAATTTAAATTTTTTATTCTATTACTTATTTTTATAAGTAATGTTTTAACTATTAATATTTATTATTATTATTATTATTATTATTATTATTATTATTATTATTATTATTATTATTATTATTATTATTATTATTATTATTATTAAAAGATAACGCCAATAAAAAACCTTTCGTACGATATATTTCGATAGCACAGCTATCATCTTCAGGTACTCAAAACCAACTAAAAATATTATGAATTAACATTTAATTTAAACAAATTATTTTTTATTAATTTAAACAACTTTCTTATCAGTGTGGTTTTAGCCCGAAATAATGATAATTTGAATAAGTTTAGTAACATTCATAACAATAACCGCAATCATAATCATGGTGGGATTCTGGGTGTTGACACTTTGAAACTATATGGTTGTTACCCAGACAACCCCATATAAACATCTTTCGCTTACCACTCGGCACCCGTTGCTAAGCAACGTTGGAACTGTGTTCGAGTGGGTAGATCGTCCGCAAAACGTGAGCGCTATTGCTAATGCTATAATTGGTCGAACGATCCATGGGTCCAACGAGCTGCCGATAGAAGGCCTGTGCTCGCTTTCGATTCCTAGGTCCCATTAACCTCCTATCTTTTCCACATATTAACCTATACCTTTAACTCCCTCATCTTTGTGTCTATTCTCATAATTCCTCTTATCGTTTTCATGTTGATCTCACATACCAATTACTCACTGATCCCTCTTTTGTTTTTCCTACCTCACGTGTACTAACATTCACATGACCATTGAAATACTAGTTAAACAATAACAAACATGTATTTTGTAAACGATAGCAAACATGTATTGAGGGGTGTCAATTATATATTAGTGGATGTTCGAGGAGCTCGGCGCTTAGCTCGCTCTTTACGTCCTGGCCGATGAGTGCTAGGCTTTGGAGTGATCTTCGTAGTCGTCGCCGACTCTCGATACGCTAGCTGAGCAGGGGCGAAGACAAGAGGGTATGTCACCGCTGCACCTTCCTGGTAGGCTGACACCGCCACCTCTAGCCCCTTTATTTGCGTCCTCAAGCTCTGATTTATTTGTTTTTCTCCCGTCCAACCTTTTTGCGAGGCTGTTATCTTCTGATAGAGCGTTTTCACTTTCGCCGGCTCTACCTATGTGGCTCTAATTCGTTGAATCTCGTTGGACAGCCGCAGGAGCTGAGCACGGAGGTTCTCGTTAGCTTTCCGTGCGTGCTCCAACTCACTTTGTAGTACTCTTGCTGGTTCCATATCTGTAAAGCCGATTTATCAGATTGCATTAATTTATTTTGATGCATTTACTGGATTATAGTTATTATCAATAGGGTCCGACAGACGGAATTTTATTAATACTATGGATTAAACAAGTATAAAAATCAACTAAAATATTTATTTTATTAAACTAAGGTGGGATCATCATGCGTCATCGGCGATAATTGTCACTGTTAGTTTTTCTATGATGTTGAAGGGAATTCGATTTCGCATAAGGATGCTCCTGGTGTCGCTCAGCGGTTTCTTCATTTCTTTGCATCCTTCGAGTGAGAGCCTTCCGCGGAACGACTACGTCCATGGCCTCCGCGCGGACGTTTAACCTCTCGTCATCGAGGTTGAAGGAGGTATTGTACGGCGGCGCGTAACCGTCCATGGAAGCAATCCTGCCTGCTGCAATATCTTCGTTCACGTTGGCGAGGTAAAGCCTGGCCCTGGCTACCTGAAGATTGATCTGGCGCTGATGTTCCTCAAGACGAGCGAGGAGGAACTCAGCTTGGCCGCGGATTTCTCTGGCCGGATTTCGGTCCGGCTCCCGTTTTATAGCTACAAATGGGAGCTCAACCTCCTCCATTTGTTGCAGAGTGCCGGATCTGAATTCTCTAACTTGGGATATGATAAATCCCGCATCCCACATTGCTTGTCGACAACGATTGGTAGCATGCGCGGGGAATCGGATGGTGACTCTGGATTCGTCAACCCACGACTCATCTAAATAAAATCCAATTAAAAGTTAATTATCAAAATTTTCTGGGCCATCTGATCTTCAGGTAGCTGCTTAGTTGCGCGCCGATGAGCGTGATTATGTGTTTCATGGGTCATTCCAGTAATTTTATTTCTCTAGTTTATCTTCGGAGTGTGATGTAATGTCAATGGGTATGCGGCGATGTGATCTTTTGGTTATTTCGTTACAGGACTCATCCTGACTGGTATTGCGGGCGGCTTGGCTTAAAGGGGGGTTGCTCTCTACGACGGGGTTGTTGTGGGCGTCTTATAAAGAACGTCGATCTACCCGACCCAATCGAGATGAGGGGAGAATTCGAATTCAGCTGTATTGATATCGGTGTGTCTAACTTGACGCTGAGCATTGAACTTTCCAAGTAATTTTAGACTATTTAAATCACGTAGTGAATAGCGTTTCAGTTTGCTCCAACCCATTCAAACTGTCATGCCGATGATATGCTTTGTAACTAAGAAAAGTTAATTGAAAAACTTGAACAATACTATTAAAGAAGCGTTCTGAATTATTATGGGCGGTCGTACAATCCACTACTAAGGGAATTTCCCTTTAGTATCGATCAGATGTTTGTGAGAGCAAGGAAAAATCCGTCATTATCAAAATTCTTAATAATAAACTACCGTAATTTTCCACTAGTTATTTTAGCTTAATTTAATATGAACAGAAAATTTTCTAAATCAGTCATTATTAATAATTAACGATGGAATGTCTTAATTTTTAACTATTTATTTCTGTTTAATTTATTACTAAAGAAAATTCATAATTCATCATGATTGATAACTAGTAACACAATACTTTAATTTTACTCTATTTATTTTTGTTTAATTTATTACTAAAAGAAATTCATAATCCATCATTATTGACAATCAACAATAAAGGATTTCAATTATAATCTATTTATTGGGTGTAATTTATTGCTAAAGAAAAATTTATGATCCATCGTTATTAGCAATCAGTAATACAATACTTTACACTATTCAATTTTGTTTAATTGAAAGAAAATTTTTTTTAAATTAAGTCCTTAGTAAAACCATTGTTTATTGCTTTAATTATGGGCTTAGTTTATTACCATAAGAAAAGTACTAATGAAATACCTTAATTTGACCCATCATTAATAATCTACAATTGTTTGCTCGGCATGACATTTTGACAACATGGATTACAGGATTCATCAACAACAAAAAATTTCTCTCAGCCCCGGCTAACTAAATTGTTAT
This sequence comes from Schmidtea mediterranea, assembly GCA_022537955.1. NCBI lineage: Eukaryota > Metazoa > Platyhelminthes > Tricladida > Dugesiidae > Schmidtea > Schmidtea mediterranea. The sequence goes on from CM039680.1 coordinate 162,827,597, forward strand.
CCTCTTTGGCAAGGTGTAAATCGGATCGATATTCGGATTCCTCCTTCACCGAACAGGTCGGAGTTAGATTGATGATTATGTCTGTAGTTTGACGTTTCGTACACTTAGTTAATGTTGGGAATAATTTGTCATTTTGGTCATGTTTTTCATAAACTCGAAAAAAAGTCAATGAAGAGAGTAGTAGTGGGATACCGGCCCTCTAGCTCAGAGGCCCTCTAGCTCACATACTCCCCCGGCAAAAAAATTTTTTTTTATAAGTTTAAAAGTACAAATTTTTTAGAACAAAGACAATGACTCATCCAAGGTCATTTAAACAAAGACCATGACTCATCAAATTTTCTCAAGGTCATTGGATGACACATCAAAATTTTTCAAGGTCATTCAAAAGTAGGTCAAGGTCATTGGATCACTCATCAAAAATTTTCAAGGTCATTCAAAAGTAGGTCAAGGTCATTCAAAATTTCTCAAGGTCATATTATTTTTAAACATTTTTTAATTTTAATTTACTACTTATAAAAATAAGTAGTATATATTTTGTAAATTTATTTTATTATTATTATTAATACTTTTTAAAACTTTTATTAATATTATTATTATTATTAATATACTTATTATTTATAAAAATTTTATTATTATTATTAATACTTTTAAAAACTTTAATTATTATTATTATTAATATACTTATTACTTATAAAAGTTTTATTATTATTATTAATACTTTTAAAAACTTTTATTATTAATATTATTATTAATTTTTATTAATAATAATAATAATATTAATATATATATATAATAAACAACTATATAAAAAACAACTACATAAAAACAAAAACAACTACATAAAAAACAATGAATTAATTATAAATACATTAAAATATATATATTGTATTTTTACATGTAAAACATATATAAAGTGATATTTCGCGTTTCGTCACGCTGCGGATTTTGCATGAAATAATAATAATATTATAAAAATGTAAATTATAAAAAATTAAAATTTTAAAAATTGCATCTAAATTTCATAATAAAAAATGAAAACTATTACAAGTTTTCCAAATAAATAAGTTTGCAAATTACCAAAAACTGATTTTTAAAAACATTTATTAATCAGATAACAACACGTCATCAATATCAATGTTATCTTCGTTAAAACCATCGAAAAGCTGATTATTATCGCTGATTTCGGTAGAGTCATCAAAACTGGGGCTCGAACCACCGAAAAACGGCTCATCCAAGAAACTAACTTGGTCACTATCTATTGCATCAACCCCAAAATAATGCCCAAATGAGATACTGGTATTTTTCCCCACCCATAATAGCTTATCATCGTTATTACTCAAAGCGATTTTACTGTTTCTAAATGTGTACAGCTGATGGTTCCGCGTCCCTATCCTACTTTAAGGTACTGTGAAAACTACGTTTTTATTGTAGCAATCTAAATATGACTGATGTTTGATGTTGGTCCCCAACAACTTCACCCTTTAGCCCTCATTGTATCAGATTTGCCTAATAAACAATAGCACTTGGATTTTAAGAAAACTCACTCCTTATACCAGAAGCCTTTACTTTCATCTTTAAATTTTCATATCACAGAATCTAATTTCCTCGAGTATAAGGGATGTGCCGGGTCGTAATTTGAGATATCTAAAAGGTTGTCTCTTATCATTGCCGGCAAAAGAATGTCAAGCTTACAGTGCTTAACCTCAAGAAAAAACGAATCAGTGTCGCCGGCAACGATATTAATATCACAGTTAAATTCTGATCTATATTTTGCCAATTCATTATATTGTAATTGGTACATCCGCAGCTTAGACAGGTCTAGTACTGATTGGCCAATGTAGCTAGGCCTGTCTAAACATATAGAATCTTTGTTCAGATGAGCTGCAATCAAATCATCCACTATTTTAATGAACTTTTTGAAAGTCAGTTTTGAAGCATATACAATCGTCTTTTCAGCTGAATTGCATAGCCTCAAATTCATCCGTTTTTTCAAATTCTCAACGAATTTACCATATAAACTGTTATTAAATAATTTATACAAATCTCTATGAAGCTCGCACTTTGAGTTTGAGCGTAAATCTGTATTTCTTTGTATATATTCTTTAAAAATAGGTGCTTGTTTAAATTTAATTGCCCTATGAATACACTCAACTTCTGCACCCAATTCTATATACAGCTTGAGAAGTCTCCAGTGAAGAACATGGTTCTTCTTACTGTAATGCGTGAGCATTAACTTCTCAACTTTCGATTTGGGCGGACACATTTTTTCCGGGGCAAGCGGAAAGTCATTCAAATACTGATGCACACGCACAGGGATATTGATGTCAACATCCATTGTATAACCATATGGAAGGAATTCAATATTCGCATTCACACATTCACTCAGCACATCATTCAGATTATCATGCACCCAAACAAAATCACCATACGGAAGGTTTTGGCTAAGTGCCCAACCATATAAATTATTAATGTCTATATACAAGAGTTCTGTATCTTCAGAACTTGCAACGAATGGTGGGGTAATTATTTTAGAATAATTTTTAAATATTAAGTTTTTATTTTCAGGGAGCGTGTATAGGGTTGTTCCTATTTGATTTTTAGCGCACAAATCAACATTTGCCTTAAAGGTTTTATCATAATAAAAACCGTTTAAACAATGGGGACACCATTTTACGCGAATTCTGGTGTTACATTCACTACTAGAATGAAAATTTAGCAGTCTATTTAAATTAAAAATGGCGGTATAATGATAATTATCACCGTCTTGTAATAATAAAAGATTAATCGGGTTACCACCGATAACCTTTGTTCGATGAATTAAGACAAGGTGAGGATGATGAGGTACAAAATCAATGTCATTCAATTATTTAGAAGGGGTGTTGTTATATTCAAAGACATTGATTGCCAAATTTAAATCGCTGTTGTTTCTCTCAAATTTGGGTATGTTACAGAGTCTCATTAGACAATCAGTAATTGGATCGTAATTCAATTCATCCATAAAAGTAGTGTAAGAAGAAACACGCTCCCTATTCTTTAAAACTATATCACGCTTTAAAATCGATTAAACACTATATATAAAACACGAATGATCTGTGTTTTTAATATTTACAATAGCCTTTTTACATACTAGAGATTCCGGTGTAGGGATAAAACTATGTCCAGCTAATCGACTTACAGGATAATACGCGGTTAAAATAAAATCGATTTCGCGAATCTTAACTACGCGCCACCTACTTCCTAAATATGTGAATTTTTCGATTTTCTCATTTAACCGACTCACACCATCAGCAAGAAAACTATCGGAGAAGACACTCGCGCTATTAGAAAAGAAATTATCTTTTATTTCCCCATCTTTTTCAAATTGAATGAGAGCTGTAAACTGGACTTTTACAGATCCCATTTTCTTTATTTCATTTTGTAATTTATTTACAAGTTTATCCATTAATGCGATTTGAACAATGTTTTGATTTTCTAAATCAAATCGAATATTTTTACGAGAACCCCTTAAGTCAACCTCGATTTCAGGTTCATCGTTTATTTCATTATTTACAGAACCCCCTATTTGATTATATTCAGTTTCGTCACCACTAATGATGATTTCTATTTTTTTAATTTTAGCAGGGATACACGACACGATTTATTAACAGGTCTTTTTGATTTTTTATTATTTTTAGTAACAGTTGTATTATTGTTTATGTTTTTAGTAATCTTTGTATTATTTGTGTTATTATTATTATTAATAACATTTTTCGCATTAATCATTTGAAATAATGCCTTTTTATTAATTTTAAATTGATTTAAATGGCTAGATTGTTTCTTATAAAACTCTAGATATTCAATGTCTTGGGCAGTATCGCATTTAGGGCAAATAAAAAAGTCGATGCCATAGAATCTATGACCGTAGTAACTTTCCATAGTTGTATGGTATTTCGAGTTATGACTAATTCCAGATTGGCAATAGTTTTTATACAATCGACCTGATAAATATGTAATTATTATCAAATGTTTATTATTATTTAAATCATATATGAATCAAATAATAATATATAGATGATGATAATTATGTAAATATTTTAAAAAATTAATATTTCAATTCTTATTATAAATCCGTTATTTCTATTATAAATCACATGTTTGAATAGCATTTCGTAAAATAATTTATAAAAATTAATATTCGTATTATAAATCATATATTTCTATTATAAAAATAAATTACATATTCCTATTATAAAAATAAATCACATATTTCTATTATAAAAATAAATCAAATATTTCAATTCATATTTCTATTATAAATCACATGTTTAAATAACATTTCGTAAAATAATTTATAAAAATTAATATTCTTATTATAAATCTTATATTCCTATTCGTATTATAAATCATATATTTCTATTATAAAAATAAATCACATATTCCTATTATAAATCACATGTTTGCATAACATCTCGTAAAATAATTTATAAAAATTAATATTCTTATTATAATTCATATATTCCTATTCTTATAATAAATTAATAATATTTAAAGTAATATATTATAATACTTTACATAATATTAACTTATACTCATTAAAAAATATTTTTATTCTTATTACAAATCAATTATTTCAAATCATATTTCTATTTCAAATCAGATATTTCTATTATAAATTAATAATATTTAAAGTATTATATTATAATACTTTACATATTATTAACTTATACTCATTAAAAATATTCTTATAAATTAATGATAAATTATACTCATAAAAATATTAAAAAATAATAAAAATCTTACATTTTATATATGAAATCACATCATCTTCCCCAGAAACGGGGGCATCTATAAAAATGGGTACATCAGCAATAAATGTTTCATCTTCCCCAGAAATGGGGGCATCATCAATAAAAGTTTCGTCCAAATCTACTGTCGCTGTTGAATGAATATTTTCATCGATATCTTCAGAAACATTAATAATTTCTGAAAAACATTAATAAAAATATTAATTTAATAAATAAATTTACCGATATCAGAATCATCGCTATCTTCTATTAAAATAATTTCCTCATTTGAAACATTTTCTAAAATTATATTAAAATAAATAATAATAAAATTTAAAATTACCAGGAACAAATTCATTGACACCGTCAATTTGATTTTGGATTTCGGTTATATTAAACCAATCTAGAAAATAGAATAATAAAAGAAAATAAATTTAAAAAATAATTTACCATTTTCATCAGCCAACAATTTTCGTAAAATTCTTGAATTCTTCATTTTGAATAGATTTTTGAAATCGCGCGAGTGAATATTTAAAAATTGATAAATTTTTGAATAATTTGTGACAACTTTGGAAATTGTCAATGTTTATAAAGAGAATAATATTTTCAGGATTTAGCCAATCACATTTAAGCAATACACACATATAGGTGAGAGATCTTTAGACATGTTTTCTTTGTAAAACACATGCAGTCTACACTGTGACTGCATGCGTTCTTTGTAAATCACATACATACTTTGTTTGCATGTGTTTTCTTTATTCAGTCTTCAGTGTGTATGCATGCACTTATCATGTGATGATTACGCACTTATCATGCAATATCTTTGTGATCACGCACTTATCATGCATAGTTTTTGTGATAATGCATTAGCTTATCTTTAATTAATTAAACACATAATAATATTTATAATAATAATAATAAAAATAATATTAATAAAAATAATAATAATAATAATTATTATAATAATAATAATAATAATAAAAATAATATTAATAATAATAATAATAAAAATAATAATAATAATTATAATAATAATAATAATAAAAATTATAATAATAATAAATAAAAATATTAATAGCTAAAACATAACAATAAAACAGTAATGCTTTTATTAATCATCAAATCTCTAGGATAATAACCAAGCTAAACAATGTTGACCACATGTTAAGGTCCATGGTTTTTGATACATAGTTTTATTATAGACAATAGGTTTACCAATTGTTTGCAGTTTCGAAACCATTAAAGCCGGATAATAGAAACCCATAGGATCAAATACAAATATCTTGCTAGGTTTCATATATATTGCTAACCAATGTTCTCCCCCGAGATGAGATGATTGAGTATTGACGATTATGGCTTGATTATTACGTAAATATGGAATTTTATCAAGAGGAAAAACCCCTAAAAATTCATGTCCTAGTATTTGTTTTCCAATTCGATAGACCTGAACAGAACTACATCAATAATATTAATAATACATTTAAAAACTTACTCCATGACAAATTATCATAAATTATCTATACATTTATACCAACATTTTCAAACCAACAATGTTTGAACTCTGTTCAAACCAACACTGTTATGTTTGCAGTTTTTTGAACCTCATTTTCAAATACTCCATATATTACAACATGTACCGGTTCAGTTGTAGCTTTAGCAAACTTTATATCTAATCGTAAATTACCATTTTGAGGTTATTGACTCTGATTTAAATCAAAATCAGGTGCCAAAACAAATGTGAAGAATGGATATTTTCTTTTAAAATCTTCAAGAGTTATACCACAATTATGGTATTTATCCAAATAACCCATATTTCTCACTATAATCTGCATATATGTAGCACAATAATTATCATTATCGAAATCTTGAGTATATGTTTCTCTATAATCACTATTTTTCGATAAAGTTAGCGATGTTACTCCAAAATTTTTGAAAATTGAGCTCGATGTTAAGTATGATCCCTTATATTGAGATTCACTTTGAAATGTTACCAATATAAAGTTGGGCATTCTTCTATCTCCAAATATTTGTTCTTTATAGAAAGAAACTGAACCTTTAGCAATTGCAAATTGAACAATTTCCTTTGTTTTCAATGGATATATTGCATGCTTAGAATTAAGCCTCAATTGATGACCGGCTAATACAAGGGGCTCAACCCGAACTCTTCTGACCAATAATTCTGCATCAACTAATTGAAGAATTGGTGCTGTGGTAGCACTTGTTAGTGATAATGTCGACTTTGATCTTTTCAATCTAATGTGTACATTAACACCTGGGAGTAAATATTTCGGTTGATCCATAAAATCGAGTTGTAATGATGAGCACATGGTAAATAATTTAGAACCCTTAATCCACTTTTTCCTATCGTCATCACTACCATAACCATGGTCTATCAAATAAACACAATTCAGATTTACCACAAATCATTTTTGAAATATAGTTCCATGCCCTTTCATTCGTTTGTTTATATATTTATGATGTCTTTTACGTTTTTGAGCCGGCGCTGGTTCTTGTTTTTGAAACATACCTGCAACACTAGGTAGAACTTTCCATAACTCGGATAATGCATTTGATTTCAGAGATGGTAATATTTTCTGCTCATTCATTATCACACTTTTAGCGGTTTTCATACCAAAACTACCAAGGCGTTTAAGAATAGGAAGTGCAAATCTACCAATAGTTCGCAACCATCCTGATCCATACTGTTTACCAATAAAATATGGTAATTCGCCACCACTTTGGCTACCACTATACATACTAATAATATCGTTATTGGCCATCTAATTTACGAAAATGTAATGTCAAATGAGATTTTGTATCTTTACTAAATTTAATAAATTTAACGCTATCATCACGAATATTTATTTCTATATTGTTTATACATGATGTTGATACCGGTAAGTACATGGGATTATCGATATTTATATTGACAACTTCATCCTGGTCATGTGTATCAACCCAAACAGATTTCAAAAGAGGAACCAAAGAATCACCAACAATTATAGGATCGATGATGCTAGTATATATGAACATTTGCCTATGAAGTTTTATTATTTTTGGTTTGCGTACACCAAAAGCACTTGCCCTATATGTTTCTTATCTAATCCCAATGTATTAGCCAAATTCTTATCAAATGTAACTTCACAAATGTTATTATTCAGACTGAATTTGCATATTCCATCTTTAAGAAATTCAATAGTTTTAAATATATGTAAACAATTGAATGAAATATATTTATGTAATTCTTCAAGTGTTTCAATATATAATTCATTAGTAAATGTAAATGTATCTTCCACCTCATTAATATATGATACAGATATTTTGATATTTTCGATTGTTACACTTTTCTCATCAAATGTTTTAAAACGTATTAGGTATTCAGTACCAGGAACAACAATGCTAAGCTTATCACAACCCATTCGCTTGGCATCCTCAATACTTTCAAATTTTATTGTAAATGTACTATAATCACAACTAACATTCAATCCATCTTTGAAAAACATGCCACAATTTTCATCTAAAATCTGATTCGGAATATGACAATATCGTTCAAAATTATTGATTGAGAAAATACCACTACGGGTTTTTGGAACAAGCTTCTTGAATCCGATTTTACAATGACTATAAAATTGGAATGTATTGTACACAAATGTAAAGTCTTGCAAAGCAACTTCCCAATTTCCATGTAAATAAATGGGATTTTGAAGATCAACCATAAATTTACTTGCTTGATTTTCCGGATGGATTAGTGGGCAACTATTACTCGGTAAAATTGTATAGAAACTCATTTTACTAGGTATTTTGATGATATCCATGAGGGTTTTTGATATCCATGCCATTTGACATAGTATTGTTTATCCTTACCCACCATTTTAGTTTTCAATATTTTCTGAATTCTGAACACTGTAGGTTTGGAAATAACTTGTAATTCCTGTTCATAGAATTTCCCTTGTATTACATTGTTATCACTATCTTTAATAGCATACATTACAGGACTCTGTTTAGTATTAATTTTAATAATTTGAAATATCTCATCACTCCAATTACTATCGAAATTTTTGATGAAAGGTGAAGCAGATATTTTACTAATTCTAACGTGATCACCAACTTTATATTTTGGTTTTGTAATAGTAACTTTTTTAGACTGTACTCGTGTTTTTGAGCTGATATCAACGGGTCTCAAACCATTCAGACCTCGATGTGATGAATTATTATAACTAACAAGTATTTTCGGTAATACATTTATCCATATTTTATTACCTTGATGCACGAAATATTTCTTCAATCTATCCCTCAATGTCCGGTTAAATCTTTCAACATGTGCGGCTTTGTATTGAGAATGTACAGAATAATGATTTATTTTGAGACGATTCAGGATTTGCTTAACTTTACTATTGTAAAACTCCTTGCCTATAATAAGAATAAGAATAATAATAATAATAATAATAATAATAATAATAATAATAATAATAATAATAATAATAATAATAATAATAATACCTAAATCGGTTTGCAAATTGTCCAGATACTCATTTTTAAAAATTGAGTTAATTGCTTTAGATATTTCCTCTGCAGATTTTGTCTTTGTTGGTACACCGCGAGCAAAACGACTGAAAACATCAATACACGTTAAAATATATTTATAACCCTTGTTAATCTTCGAATATGGTATCATCTCCATCAAATCCATTTGCCATAAATCATTAATACCGAATGTCTTATAAACTCTTGTTGGAAATCTTTTCCGCATTGGTTTGTTTAAACTGTACGCAAGCTGATCTGACAACCACTTTTGCGTTTCCATTTTCGACTTTGGGACTCTTTTCTTTAACTTTGCCACTCCACTGAAACCTGTTTCGTCTTCTGGGTTTGTCCAAATCTTCTCCATTACAACAAGATGATTTAAATTTTAATTTAACATTAGGTTATGATTGCTCCATCGTTTATTGTGATAATAATGATAATGCCAATGTTAATATTGCTCCGATAAGCCCACCTTGTTGTTTATATATGATTTTTCTCATTTGCTGACGATTTTTATTATTTACTAGTGATAGCAAAGGCTTACGATGTTTATTCAATACTAGTTTTTTAGAATTACTGATTTTAATTTTACCTCTGACTACTTTTAATAGAATTTTGAGTAAATCATCGACAACAAAAGTTGGAAATGATTGTAAAATAGACATTCTTTTCATATTCGAAGCCTTTAACAAGGCATTAAAATATGGGAAACTCCTATGATTTTTTACAATTTTAACTTTTTTCTTACTGTTTTTAATAATGTTTTTCGAAATTAGATTCATTGCAGGGTAATTCTCGGTTATTAGTTTTTTAGATGGTGTATAACTGGCTTTTGGTGGAACTTTATTTATTGTCTTTTTAATACTTTGTCTAAGTTTTCGGATATTTTTAAGCCTGGATTTCATAAACATTTTTACATGTTAAAGATTTCAACTTTGTTTATATACCATGGCACCTTCTTTATTGAAAATATCGGTTTTTACCCGTAAATCATCATTGCATTGTTGTGTTAAATCAAGAAATATATATCCATGGGGTGATTTTGTAGCATCTTGAAATGCACTGATGAGAAAATTACGATTATTAGGGTATGCTTGTCGAGCAAGAAAATCAATAACTGTTGCATCTCTAGGATTTTTGAAAATAACTAAATATTGAACATTTTAATTCCTTGTTCGATGTGCACCACCCGGATGAAATAGATTTTGAGTAATAAAGATCACAGTAACACCAACCTGTCTACTGATTTTTGTGAATAAATTATTAAAATCCTTTTCTTTATTAGGTTCCTGATACAAATCATCAATAATGATGACATCGCCTTTCCTTAATCGACTCGACAAGTTTTTATCGAAACCCTTTACTATTTTCATGTTTTTCAATTTACAGAAATTATCTTGAGTTAATCCATGTTCTTCATCTACACCCTTATGCCAATAAATCTTGTTGAATTTTGTTTGAAATAAATTTTATTTCAGTAATTTACACACAAACATAGTTTTACCACTACCACTTGGGCCGACGATTTGATATACCGCATCATTTCTTAATTCCATTATTAATTTGTATAATTATAGATTTTTGTTTATATTATATGATTTAATGAACTCTTCCTAAAAATCATATATATAGCTTAATATTTCTTTATTGTTTAATTATGTTATCAAATATAAATTATAAAGGAACTTTCGATGTATCAAAAATGATATTTCCAAATGGTAAACCCCAGCAAATTGTAGATAGGAGTGGAAAATACCCTATAATATTTTTCAAATCCGGCAAATGCAGAATCATGGGTTGTAAGAAACCTTTAGATGTCAATAAATTACAATATAGAATAAAGGAAATTAAAATACAGTCAATTACGGTTACCATGGATATGGGTCAATCTGTCAATCTATACAACATGTCAACAAAATGTCTTTGTATGTTCGAACCAGAATTATTTCCTGCACTGAGGCTTTTAAAATACAACCCAGTGTGTGTTAACGTGTTTGCTAGTGACAAAATAGTCATATTAGGGTTGCGAAATCTAGAATACAAAAATATTGTTTGTGACATACAAAATGAAATCACCGGATTGGTCGATATCTGATTGGCTAATGATTGATTAAAACACCTTGGTTATTCATTTCATTTTTCAAATGGAAACTACACCGAAGAAAAATATGCAGAAGAAAAATACCAGTCAATATGCTAAATTTATTATTTATTTATTTTCTTTTATTATTATTTATTTAGATACATATGCCCCTATGGTGATTGAAAGAATTATTTATTATTATCCGCAAATGAAAGAAATTTTGAAGATAAAAGAGCCTGCAATGATAGAAGCTGCAATATATGAAGAAACCAGAATTACTATTTCCGAGCTGATTAAGCAAGCTCTTTGGGACAATAAAATAAACCGAATGGTCAAGGAAATGGAAATGGAATACCCCTATTTTCTGGGTTGCAGCTGCTGTGATTTCCGGTATCAACGCTATGTGGAATGGAATATTACAAATTCAATAAGAAATTTGCAAAAAATGAGACTTTTAAGAAAATAAATGATTTGGTATTTTATTTTTGTTTTGTTTTGGTAGTTTTATTTTGGTGCTGGTAATAATAATAAATGTTTTGTATTTTATTTTGGTATTTTTATTTTGGGTGTGATAACAATAATAATAATATTTATAAAAATAATAATAATAATAATAATAGTAATAATAGTTATAATAATAATAATAAATGTTTTGTATTTTATTTTGGTATTTTTATTTTGGGTGTGATAACAATAATAATAATATTTATAAAAATAATAATAATAATAATAGTAATAATAGTAATAATAATAATAATAAATGTTTTGTATTTTATTTTGGTAGTAATAGTTTTATTTTGGTAGTACTAGTTTTATTTGGTTGCAATAATAATAATAAATGTTTTATATTTTATTTTGGTAGTAATAGTTTTATTTTGGTGGTGGTAACAATAATAATAATAATATTTATAAAAATAATAATAATAATAATAATAATAATAATAATAATAATAATAATAATAATAATAATAGAAATAATGATAATAATAAAAATTAAAAAAAAATAATAATAATAACAATGATAATTAAACTAATATTAATAATGCATTTTATATAGATGATGTGTGTAAAATCATATACAAACTCAATGGGTTAATTCACATACAGTTTTATTTATTTTTGCATTCACGCACTTATCTTGCACTTATCATTCATTGTCTTTGTTATAATAATATCCATGATTCTTATTGGTTAATCATTATCTGTCAAGGGTATAAAAGCGCGTCACCACCTTATAAAGATCATAAATCAAACATGACCAAGAAAATAAGTGTCCAACCAGTTCAGATGTTCCACAATTATAAAATATATTTTTTAAAAGAGCCTATCAATATGCAATTGGCAAATCCAGTCAAACTCAATAAAACGCAATTTCAATCTCTTGCTGGTACTCTCTCAATGTTAGATATCAAGGATATTGATACGGTTTTCAAAAATATCAATTCCAATTTAAAATGCAATGAAAATGCTTTCTTCACGAGTCAATATACCAGATATTATGATGCATTTACAGAAATTGGATTCAAAGAACAGGAAAACTGGTATGTAACAATAACAATCCAAGGATATAAAGCTGATCAAAATGATGTGCTTTCTCCAATCTGGAAAATTGTTACTGCTAGACTTTCACAGTTATTTTAATGTATAGTGTTTAGTGTTTAATAAATGTATTAATGTTTTCTTTGTTATTCTATAAACAAAATTATAAATAGTTTTAAAATAGTTTTAAAAATGATGTCTGAAAAAGGTAAAATATAAAATATAAAATAATTAATTAAATTTTTGTTTAGAATATTTAGTAAACTTTTTGTTTGATAAACTCGAAGAAATAACCGGTGTAAAAATTAGAGATATGTTGACTCAAGTTGAAGCATTGACTAAAGAAGATTTATGTTCTGGATGTCAGAGTGATGATACTGAAATTGTTAATGATGGAGATACTGAAATTATTAATGATTCTGAAGAAATTATTGATGATACACTTATTAATGATGAAGAAAGTATTAATGATACTGAAGATACTACCGAAATTACTAAAGATGAGCCGACCGAATTTAAGAATTGTATTGACCATGTTATAGAAAATATTATGATAGATTATGGTGATGAAGAATGTTCATGTAATAATCAATAAATCTTTAAAAATGTAGTTTTTATTAATAATAATAATAACAAAGAAATATTTATTAAAATCTATGATAAACTTTATTACATAAATATAAAACAGATGCTCCAGTAAATAGTTTTAATAAAAATTTGCAATTTGCGAAATAAATATCAGAGCGTTTGGCTTCTGCGGAAACTTGAATAATCGCTGTCCATCCACCGTTTGTTTCTACCCACGGATCAATTTTGTTTCTATCACCTAAAAAAAGGTAAATTAATAACAATATAAAGTAATTTACCTCTATAGACCATTGGAAATAATTTTCATAGTCAGAGCCAGATTTTAATATCATGTGTTTCATATACATTAATCCTACTATTATTCGCATCCATTTATTATTTTCATCAAACATGTAACTAAATATCGATTGGAATGACTTCTTTCTCTCCAATGTTGGCAATTCGAGAATTTTTTCATAATCAAATGGAATGTCTTCTACGATTTTCTCGGTACGGTTTACCATGAATTTTATTTTTTTAATAATATCATCTTCTTTGCTATTTTTAGAGACCAGCTCATTCAACAAAGTTATAAAAAATTTAGTTTCTGGCATTTTATAAAAAAATTTGAAAGTGTAAGCCTATTTGTACTATATTCGACCAATCAGAATCATGCAATACTAAGAAAATATGTAAAAATATATAATGGAAAGAGTAATGATGATTTGTTGGCACTGTTAACTTCTTTCAATTTGTTGTCACTACGGTTAACTGGTTGTTGTAATTTCATTATACGATTGAACTGATCAGTTGTTTTATTAGAATAAAATTTTATACTATATTGAACTTGATTTAACATTTTTTCATTAAGTTTGCGATTTTCTTTCAATTCTAAAATTGATTTTCTTAATTCATTTTGGATAATACCAATGGTATTATTTAGATATATAATATCATCTTATAATTCGTTTTTAGCTCTTTTTAATGTCTCATATGTATGTTCAAATCGGAATTCTAAATTACTCATTCTTTCAGATAATCTTTTGACTGGAGTTTTCAAATATCTAGGCCTATCTATCATATACAAAATATCCATCAATACTGCTGTATCAAGACATACACATCTTGTTGAATTTTTACCTTGAACGGTTACAACAATTGAGTTGACCATATTAAAAACTAATAATATTATTAAAATTTCTTTAATCATTTTCAAAACAATATAAATTAATATTTATTATTTATAGCTAAAGATTTGTGTGTGTGTGTGTGTTCTCATTAGTCAAAATTAGTATAAAAGTAATTGTTATTTCAATTTTATCATTAAAATGGATGTACCAAGCGCAGTTCAAGCTATGAATGAAATTAAACATTATGGTAATTTATTGTTACTATTATTATTATTACTTGTTTTTTAGATGATTATTTTAAAGTTAATAAAAAACGCCTGGAATTCTATTATCCAGAAATAAATGAAATATTGAAGAATAAGCCAAAATCAATAATTCCAGATTTAGTCTTTAATTATACTTCAATATGGATATTTACCGTAATCGATGAGTTCCTATGGGATATCGAACAAAACAATTTGTCAAAAGATATGGAACCCGAATGCCCCTGTGGTGATGGATGCCATTGCTGTGCGGCCCGATTTCGGAAGTATGTGGAATGGGCTTTGAATAAAGCTCTTCGACAATACTACTATAGTAGAATTATCTATTTATAATAAATTTGTTGTATATGTCTTGGTTTTCATTATATAGTAATAATGTTAATAATAATAATATTAATAATAATAATATTAATAATAAAATAAATTTACAAAATATATACTACTTATTTTTATAAGTAGTAAATTAAAATTAAAAATTTTTTAACAATAATATGGCCTTGAGAAATTTTGAATGACCTTGACCTACATGTGATTTTCTAGTATATTCTATTCTTAATTTTTATTATTTTGAAATTTTCTTTGACAATTTTCTTTTACATTTTTTAATTGGATTATTTCTAATTCAAATTCTTTGATTTTTATTCCATTTTCATGAAGTTTTTTCATTTTTTAATAAATTGTCAAATTCCGGTCAAATTGTTAGGTTTTCGTGTTATGTTTATGTTTATTTCGTGCGGATCTTGTTGCACTCTGTTATTATTTTAATTTATTTTTGTGTTTTATAATTTTATATTTATTGTTTTCTTTCTCGCATTTTGGTAGGGTTAATTGATGTTCTAATAGGTTTGAGTTTTAAATCTGCATGTTATGTTTGCGTATGTATTACCTATTCATTTAAACATTATCTAGGCCGTCTGTGTTCTGGCCCAACAATCATAATTAATATAATATCGGTAATAGATATGACAGCAATAGTAAAAAAACCGTTCACTTTTAAGGAAGATCCTCCGACTCGGACACAGTTCCAACCTTGTTTAGCAACGAGTTCCAAGTGGTATGCAAAAATATTTATATGGGTTTGCCTGGTAACAAGCAAATAGTCAACAAAATAATTTAACAATTAGAATCCCATATTAGTCTAAAAATAAGGGCCAACCTTTTAAAGACACCCACAAAATTGTAACATAATTCCAAAGTTTCTTAACAACAAGCACCTGGTGGACACTAAACTAATTTTTTATGATATGAATGTTAAGCAATACTTATATTTTACACTAAAAAACTCAACAAAGTTTTGTTTTGAAAGTTTAATTATCTATACATCTAGAATTTTTACTACCTACTACAGTAACAATATCTCCCAGTTAACTAACACCCTTTTAAAAAAATTGTATTATTTTTGGCCCCTAATGTTTTGACTATTTTTTTAGGATTTAATATTGTCGGCTATTTTTTTGTACTACAGTTTCGACGATTTTCAGGGTTTCAACATTGGCGACGATTTTAAATAATTAAAGCTTTTTTTCTTTGGCGACTATTTTTTTGGCTACCATATTCGACTATTCTAACCTTCACCTTCTCTTCTATCTTATGGGAATTCTCTTTTCCCATCATAGGAAAAAAAGTAAATTTTATTAATTTTACTTTTTATTTTCCCGTTAAAATAAAAGTGAAAGATTTGTGTTTCAATTCTCTGACTTTCAGTCATACTGTTATATTGTTTAATTCCCTTTTAGTGAATTTTGTATGATGACACATCTGTTCCCTATGAAACCACTTCAATCGTTACTTCTGTCATCAGATCGAGAGGTTGGCTGCATCCCAGATTTTAACTTTTGATATATGTCTTTAATGAGGAGTCTCAATTCGTATTAATGGAGCTCAGTCTCGATCGTATTAATGAGCATAGCCTCAAGATAAAGGACCATTGTTCTCATATTAATAAGGTTACTAAAAGAAAAAAGATTAAGAAAAGAAAGAATTATGGAATAAAGAACCAGAAATACAATAAGAAGGAATCCATACACGAAGAGTTAGGTAAAATTAAGCTGTAGTAAATGATGAAAAGTGAATGAAAAGAAAAAATAGGAAACTATATAGAACCTAATTAATGAATAAGAAACGATTAAAATATGAAAAACCAAGAGAGGGAAAAATAAAATGATGTCGAATAAACAGAAAGACTAAAGACGTAAACCGATGAAACAATTGTAGAATGAAATGATGAATTGATAAAACGATAAAAAGATAAATGAAGAGAGGATAAGAAAAAATGATTAAAGTTATAGTAAAAAGAAATGCAAATCGCGATTTGAACTGAACAGAAAGTTCCGGGGGGGGGGTAAAAGAATGTGGGAAGCAACGAATCGATGAAATAGATTATTTTAGGTCGATTTTTAAAAAGGATTATCTATATGAATAGTAGCAATTAAATCAATGGGATAAATAACACGTGTGGAATTATAATAAAAATGTGATAGAACCTAGGAATATTAATTATTATAATTATGAGTAAAATAACCGAAGTAATCGGAAGTGACTGAAAATATTGGAATCTCTGGAAAGGAGAATACATTACCATTGATAAAAAACAAATGATTAAAAAATATTTAGAGGTAATAAATAATGTTTAAACGCAACTATAAAGTAAATCCCGTTGATTAGAATTAAAATTAATAGCGCAGGAAAACACAAACACTAAAATGCTACAATATGTAATCATTGTGATTAATGAATCAAAAATGTATAATAAACAGTGTATATGTGATATTTTTCTGATCAGATAAATCAATCAAACAATCCAATAGTCCAGTATCAACAGAAACCAAGCCAAAAACCAGTATCGACAGTAACCTAGTCAATAACCCAGTATCAACAACGACAAAGCCAATCAAGAAATAAAGCAACAAGACCAGATTCGAAAACGACGATGAATAACGAGAACTCAGATAAATATTGGGATTACTGTCGAAGACCAAGCCACAGATCTAGTGAATGTCATGGGCAACGTAAATTTTGGAATTGTGTAAAATATTCCTTTAATAAGGGAATTGGATAATCTCAAAATTTTCGTATGATTGTAAACGAGATCGGACACAATTGCAGCAGACTGTTCATGTATAATCTTTTTCAAATCCGGATAATAGACGTTCTATGACAATCGCATCATATTCTTCTAAATTACAATAATTAAAAAATGAAAACATAAAATTTAAAATTACAATAATGTTCGATAACACTCTTTGATTGAACAGCTGTTTGAATCTTGTACATGTTTAATAATGATATAAAATTAATAAACAGTGTGTTTTAAACAAAAATTGGCCAATGAGAAATTGATATGAAATCAGAGATTGTTCAACAACCAATCAGAGATTGACCAATAAAATTATCTCATTTGTTATGTTAGTTACAATTTCTTTATACTCCAAAGTTCTCAATCCTAATATCACTATCTTACCAGTAGCAACACGTTAACACACATTGGACTATATTTTAACAATCCGAGTGCAGGAAATAATTCGGGTTCAAACATGCAATGACATTTTCGTGACAAGCAATATAAATTAATAATACATCCCATATCTATAGTGACCGTGATTGATTGAATTTTGATATCTTTTATTTGATATTGTAATTTAGTAACATCCAAAAAGTTCTTACAACCCATAATTCTACATTTGCCAGACTTGAAAAATATTATTGGATATTTTCTACTTCTGTCAACAATTTGCTGTGGCTTACCTGTTGGAAATATCATATCTGATACATCGTAATATCCTTGATAATTTATATATGATAGCATTATTTAATGATTAATGAATATTTATCTATAAATACATAATTTAAACAAGAGTTCATTAAAGTGGTCATTGTAAACAATACCACATAAAATAAAATTTGTGAATGGAATTAATAAATGATGCTGTGTACCAAATTGTTGGTCCAAGTGGCAGCGGAAAAACCTTGTTTGTATGAAAGTTAATAAAATCTAAATTTTTAAAAACCAAGTTTAACAATATATATTGGCATTGTGGCCCGGACTAAGAACATGGATTGACTCAAGATAATTTCTGTAAGATAAAAACATTAAAATAGTAAAAGGTTTTGATAAAAACTATTCAAGTCTGTAAAAGAAAGATGATATCATTATTGATGATTTATATATAAAAGAGAATAAAGAAAAGAATTTTAATAATTTATTCACCAAAATCAGTAAACATGTTGGTGTTACAGTTATTTTTATAATTCAAAACCTGTTTCGTCAAGGTGGTGCACATCGAAATCGTAATTTAAATGTTCAATATTTAGTTGTTTTCAAGAATCTTAGAGATGCAACAGTCATGGATTTTCTTGCTAGACAAGCATATCCAAATAATTGTAATTTTTTAATACAATCATTTCAAGATACAACTACCCCATGAGTACGAAAAGAAAAATATCGGATACTGAGTAACTAGCGAGAAAAAGTAGAGGAGGAAAACGAATGGCTGAAACGGCAATTGGAGATAAGCAAAGAATGGAAACAAAAGTAGAGAAACTATTGAGAGAATCAGCCATGAAATGGGCAAACAACGTATTGGAAGACCAATGAAAAACGGATCCAAAGAAAATATAGAAAAACAAAAAAAATCAAATCAGTCATACAGAAAACTTAAAAGTGTTGGGCTCAGAGCCGCAATTTAAACAAAAATGTTAATACAAATTAAAACAAAAACTAAGGGTAATGAAATAAGTCACTGTACATAAGCACGCACCACAAGAAGATACTAAAAATCAATAAAAACATATTAATTAAAACAAATTAAAAATATATCAAAATTAAATAAAAAAAAAATTAATTAAAATCATTAGAAAAGCCTACAGCTGCAGAGAGAGACGTATGAAAAATAAAATAAACTGCCAAAACCTTGCAAAATAAGGTTTAGAAAAAACACAGGCAGAAGTGGCGACCAGAAAACAAATAATAAGGGCTAAAAATAATATTATAAGAAAATAATTAGAAAAATAAAATTCAATTATAAAATAAATTATATATCAAAAAATAGAGAAAAATGCACAAAAAATAATAAAAATAGTTTAAAATTAATAAAATAATTAAAATGCCCTAAAAATGGCGAAAAAACGCTCATTGGTAGCACACACGCACGAAAACAGTATATATACAGTGACAAATTTCATTACTATTAACTTATGCTTTTTACAATTTTACATTTATTCAAATCATTCGAAACAATTTTTCTTTGAAATAAGGGTTTTTCGTTGTGTAAAATTTTCTTTTATGTAATTTTATACGTTCATAAAAACTATTCATAATGTCTTTGCTTACAATTTTTGATTCGAATACATATATCTTATTTTATATACGAGGCCCCTTAAAATCAATATTTATGTATGGTATTTAAATAGCACTCGATGAGGCAGATCTAGGGCCGGCTGGAGGATTAAGTTCCCCAGTTGCGCTCGCAGGTCGCGCCTCACCGAAACCTCGGTCGTACGCAGTAGGGTCTGGCAATTGCACAGGACCTCCATGCAGTGCATCGTTGAACGCCTCGTATCGGCTACTGAAAAGTGGCCGGAACGAGCAGAAATTTAAATTACGGGAAGTCCGAATACAGGTAGGGGAACTAGGACAGGTCGCGTAGCGATCTCATAGGATAATTTTTCTGTGCCTCGAATAACAACACGAGTGAAATTGGGTAGAAGGGATAAGCATAGGCCAGAAATGATGTAATAATTAATAATGAAGTAAACAAATAATAAAGGAAGTGTCAGAATATTTATTCACAAAATATGAGAAAATAGGCATTAATTACAGTCAATTACCACACATGCATAGATGAAAATTTGCCATTTATTAGAATATCCATATTTTCTGACCACGAGTAGAGAATGATCATTGTGGAGCTCCGAATTTCGACCACCCAGATGCATATTTTCTTTCACCCATCATAGCGACAATACACAAATCCAACGCAGTGGAAAGGCAGTCAGAGAGAGTCCCATAGTACATTAAGGTCAGCTGATGACAGCTAGCGATCCTGAACTGTCTACTCATCTGGGCAAGCAAAAAGTATCGATCCAATCGAAAGGAAAACAATGTTGATAAGCTATATTGTAACCCGACTAATTAGGAAAATAAAATCCACGGAGTAACTGACATGGCCACCTTAAAATTTAGACCAAGCAAATGTGGATATTTTCAATTAAAACGCAATCACACTGACGCCTCACTTAAGTTATATAATGAAAATATCCCGATCATAGGAGAAAATAACATATATAAATACTTAGGGGTAGACTTTGGCCAAAAAGGCAAACATAGCATAGATGACACCCTTGAGATAGCCATTAAAGACACAGAAAAACATTTTAATTCTGACCTACACCCGACCCAAAAAATCCAAGCCTATAAGACATATATCCATTCCAGACTAATATTCATTTTTAGAAACTGCCACATCAACCACATGATTCTAGATAGTAATAGGAATAAGATAGTACAACATAGAGAAAAACAAATGGGCTTTGATCAAAAAGTAAAACGTAAAATTAAAGACACCCTACAAGACATTCATCAAAATTTTAATAATAACTTTATTTATGCTAATATTAAAATGGGAGGTTTAGGAATAGTCCCTAGTATTGATGAATATTTCATCCAGAGTATTGCCCACCTTATTAAAATATTAAACTCATCAGATAAAAATATGAGAGAATTCATTATTAAAGAACTAATAAATATTACCCAAGGTAGATTCCTTAACCAAACCTCAGACATCGACCTATCTCTCAAATGGTTAAATGCAGAGATTAAGGGGGAAAAATATGTACATAAAACAATTTTTTCAAAATTCTGCAATTACATACGTAGGTTAAATGAAAAATTTAATATTATTATTAAAATTACTTTAGTAGAAGAGCACTTTGATCTAGAAATCAAAGGAAATAACTTTGCGACCACTATAGATATAGATTCACTTTAGGAAACTTCTAATATACTTCATGACCTTACTAGCGAATGGTATGCTGAACAGTGGTATCTAATGACTTGTCAAGGACACATAGCTAAGACTATAGGAAGCAATAGACAATCAGCATACCTTGTCAAACATAATGTGCTTAATGACCAGGAGTTTTACTTTCTGATCAAAGCCCGAAATAATATGCTGAACTTAAACTATAATACCCATAGAGTTAAGGAAAACGCAAATACTTTATGTAGGCTATGTAATAAGGAACCTGAAACCCAAGCACATATATTTAATCACTGTACCCAGACCTGTAATGCTAGGAGAAACAAGCACAACAACGTAATGGAAAAAGCCATCGAGTATCTTATCTCTAAGGGATTCCAAGTAGATGTCGAAAAACCACCACCCGGGGTTGAAACAACTCTACGACCTGACCTAATTATCAAATCCAAACGAAACAACCTGATTCATATTCTTGACATTAAGGTTCCATATGACCACCTAATTAACTTTGAAAACGCCAAAGAGGAAAATTATAAAAAATATAAGGACCTTTCCCTCAAAATAGGCAAGGTTAATAATTGTCACACAACAGTAACCGCACTAGTAGTTGGAACACTAGGATCATGGGATGTTGAGAACGACAGAACACTTACTAAAATAGGACTAAACAAGACAGAGGTCAAAAAACTGGCAAAAATATGTATGACCACTGCAGTTATATCCAGTTATAGAATATACATGGATCATGTAACCAATAGAATAAACAATATAGGTACACAAAAATGATGCTTCAAGCACTAAGTGCTTAGAAGCACATAAACCTATTTTGCGAAATATCCTCCATAACTTTTTGATAATAATAATAATAATAATAATAATAATAATAATAATAATAATAATAATAATAATAATAATAATAATAATAATAATAATAATAATAATAATAATAATAATAATAATAATAATAATAATAATAATAATAATAATAACATAGAAAGGATGATACTTCGCTAATAAGTAAATAAAATTTTAATAATGTACCTACATGTACCTAGTAGCATATTATGGTTATTAGTGCATCCCAACAGATGTATGAAAAGAATGTTACTTGGGGTATGACATACTTCCAAGTACATTAATAACAAATAACAGTAACACAAGATAGGCTTGGGTTACTAATGATACTTGATGTCATTAATAACCTTGTGATACGAATGTTATTATTATATAAAAGTGAGGGTAGAAGCATTGGATGCTCGATAGCCTGCACTCTACTACCTTCAATAGCACAATAACGGGTACGTAACAACTTAGCTCCAAATAGAGCACAGGCACTTAGATGCAACTGCCTATTATAAGAAGACAATGGATTGATACCTAGCCAATATCATCACATCAGCAGACATAACCATTTCAGAGGTATGTCTGTGAAGCATCGCTAAATGATGCTCAAAATTGGGCTCTCAACTGACATGATCTGGAGGAGGGGATTGGTGGGAGTGCTGTCTACTTGGGCAGAGTATTGTGATGGCTACTGATGATCCCTACGGGGAACACGGTATAAATCTCTAAAAGTAGAAATCTAAAAACAAGTTGAAACTTTCACGTTTCAACTTATCCGTATGGATTATACCTACTCTTTGGAGAGGTTGGTAAAACCAAGCTTGGTGACATTCATCACTTGGAAACTATAACACGTTGAATTGTTGATACAACAAAATCCACACTGATATTACCACAATAGGACAATTTCTTCACTATTGGCAACCGGATGATACCGACAGAAAAATCTCCACCACCATACTGCTATAGCTACTTTCCGAATTGTTAACTAATGCAGCCGTTATCGATCGTGGCGGCCACATTCATTACTGCTACTTGTTTTTGTGGTTTATTACTATACGAGTAAAAATAGTCGCCTCCGCTCTTAATCAATATTATCATTATCATTACTAAATTAGTATATTCCATTTATGTATGATTTGTGAATAGTAGCTTTAAGTGTTATTCGTAATAATACTACCAGTAGGAATTATATAATTATTAATAATCATTTTTTTTATTATTATTATTTAATTAATATTATCATTATTGTTATTATGACTAATAAATTTCATTCTCATATGAGTGTCAATAATGTAAGTAATTATTATCCATCATAATGCAACTGGTAGGACTATCTTAACTAGGACCACAAAATCATTATTAAAATCGTCACGTCTTTATTCCACCAGTAATGATGTTGACGTCAATAGCACCATCAAATATATAAGTATTAATAGGGGGATTATTATTGTGTCAACGTTGTCACGATTCTAAATAACATAAATGTCGCGCCGCAGGTAAACTTTATGATTGACATCACCATATTATCGGCACCAAAACCACGTTCTAACTGTCGACCCCACCTTAGTCCACATCACCACCTTCTGCCGCAGCATGCGAAAGATTACACTGAATAAAAGTATGGGATAACGCTCCGTCGCCAAGGTCGATCTAACATCTAAGAATTTTTATATCGAGACCCTTGATTTCGACCCTGATACCCCTGATAGACGCAGAGTCTTTACTGAAATTGAACAGCAATTATATTATTCTCTCTTAGTTTTACCTCTTATCTAGATTGCCGATCTTACTAATCTTCCGAGGATCCCGCGTTTTTTAACATCAATAATTGCCACCAGGCAGCGATTTGAACAGCTGGAAGGAGAACATGCAGCTCTTCAGGAAAAGTACCGAAGGATAAAGGGAACTTGGCTCTTACCAGATGCCACCAAGAAATTATACCAAAAGATCTCTTGCCTGTCTCGGGCGAGAGACGAATTGATTATCGAATCTCGCAGCCAGCGAGTTTTGATAAAGGAGCAGGGCACGACGCTCCGCCAGATTTTCACCGACGCCGAACTCCGGGCTCGCATTCCTGGAAGCGTCTTAGCTCGGGAGTTGAACATCATTCCTGCGCAACACCTCCCTTAGATGTACCTCTTCCTGCCCATTCGATACCTGCCTCTGCTAGCACGGAACATCCGCAAACTCCCGTGGTCGAACCACTTACAGGAGCAGCCAGACGACGGCCCAATCGAAATCGTCGCCGTCGCGAACGACGCCGTTGAGAAACTTATCTCTTCAGCTTGACGGAGCCAATCAGTGCTTCTTATTCTATCCAGGATCTTCCGCCTCCGTATCAAGAATTCGAGTTCCCTGATCTTGAGGCAGATGTGTTTTATGCCCCAGTGTCACATTTCACTCGCCGGCCAGATCCATCCACAATAACTTAGTGGATGATGAAAACGAGGCCCCGGCGACAAACCGATCTCTAGAGCGGATGGGTCTAGACTCCAGCGAAATGGCCATTCTAACGGGCAGGTTACCGGGATGTCTACCTCTTCCCGAGGAACCAAGTCCCTCCACTCGGGTGGACTTCAACATCAATGTAAATCCACCTCCATATCGACCAGCGAAACGTCGATGTTTCCCAACGGACATCGACGCGGACGAGTGAAAACAAGTGCCTAACAAATCAGCCCTATCGTCGCACAAATTGTCTGAACTCTACTATCGAAGTGACGACATTCTCAGAATGTTTACAGTAAACAGTGTACAGTCCATTACAATTCTGATCTAGTTTGTTTCTTAGCCATCTTATATGTCCTTTTCGCCGTATCAATAAATCTTCGAATTTTGAATTTTCTCTCATTTTCGTTACTTAAATGTAAATATTGTTAATTAATATCAGTAGGATAATAGTAACAATCCAGAGAAGGGGTTGAAAGAGACAGCGTAGTGTGGATGATAGAAGGGATTACGAAAGAAACTCTCACAATTGTCGGCTCCGTAGAGAGAAGAGACCTGGGTTCACGGACGTTGCGACTTCAGAGTAAAATGCGTAAGACCTTCCATCGGCAGCAAGTGACGGTGAAAAACGAAGATCATTCGAGGAGTAGTACTAGTGATAGTTCTCACCTGCTCGAGCGGCGTTCGCTGTTGCGTACAGTACCAACATGATTTCGGTAATGGGTACGTGACAGTTTATCCAAATCGTGCGTTGTATGGGAAGGAACGAACCCTAGCAAATGGAGAAGATAGATACGTCACCACGGCATTGAGATTCTGGAAAACGTGTTCTCCCATACGACCAACAAAAGGCACACGATTAGACAGTACTAAAAGGTAGTAAAACGCAGGTAGTAAAAAAGTTAGTAAAAAGGTAGTAAAAGGTAGTAAAATGTTTTTCAAATTAAATAAATGTTTAGAATCATTTTCTGAAATTTTTTTCTAGAAAAAAAAGCATTAATTTGTTTTTAATTTATAAGAGATAAAAGATTTCATTAGTTTTCATTAAACTACAATGTGATATTTTAACCTTAGTAATAATAATTCGAGAATTGTATCTGTTAAAATATTTACAGTAACAAAAATATTGTTTTTACTTGTTTATCGGTTGCTTTTGTAACATAAATTAAATCAATAAAAATTTGTGGATTTTCTCGACAAAATCGTTACAAATTTCACTGTCATCCATCATAGATAATTAATAGTTATCACATTTTAATTGCATGGTTATAGAAAACGTTTTGTCACTATTTATTATTATTATTATTATTATTATTATTATTATTATTATTATTATTATTATTATTATTATTATTATTATTATTATTATTATTATTATTATTATTATTATTATTATTATTATTATTATTGTTATTATTATTATTATTATTATTACTATTATTATTATTACTATTATTATTACTATTATTATTACTATTATTATTATTATTATTATTATTACTATTATTATTATTACTATTATTATTATTATTATTATTATTATTATTATTATTATTATTATTATTATTATTATTATTATTATTATCATTATTATTGTAATTATTATTATCATTGTTATTATTAAGGGGTATTATTAGCAATTAAATAATGAGTTCATGACTTGGTAGTAAACGTACACCACCATTTTAGCCTATGGATATTCGATCTTTATTATGTGTAAATAATTTTCCTTTAACATCAAACCTGGATATAACTAAATCAATTAATGAATTCGATGAAGAATCTTAATTAAAGGGGAAGCTATGTTGAGGTTGTTATAATAATTTAAATAAAATGAGTGCGCTCGGAAAATCCATGGTGAAATAAAAACATCAAAAATCATTAAAGTGCAAAATTAATTAAAAATTTATAACATTTGGAAATTAATATTGATCGAGAGAAATGGGTATGGTTGAACGCCAAATCATAAAACGAGTCCCGTAATAATAATAAAAATTTAATGAAGATCCATAGGAAAAATTATTCTCAGTATAAAAGGAGATCACAAATTAGATGAGTTGCCAGTTGGTCGAAGAAAGTATTGTGCGAACGAGTAACGGTGGCGAATTTTTCTTGAACTTAGAAAATTATTAAAGCAGTTTAAAATAATTATCATACCAGAAAGGTGTTCACTCATTGGGTAGCCTAATCTAACGATAATCAGTAATTATCAGTGAGAGAAAAGTGCAAATTAAGTGACAACTTGTATTTGTGATCAAGTGAAATAAAGTCTTCCCGTGTTGAATTTGTTTATTTATTATCTAACAGACACAAAGAGTCAGAAAGTAACCGACTTTTACGATAATAACACAATACAGCAAAAGAAGTGAATTAAAACTCAATTTAAGGCTTAAACTCAAAAATAGCCTAATAAAACCTAAATTTCATAATAATAAAAATGATTTAAATAATATCTAAATCATGGATAGTAATAACAAAAATGACATAGATCCGCCTTACTTTGAAGATCTCCAAAAGTGCAATAAAATTTGAAAAAATTAGTCTTAAATTACGTCGATCTGTCAATTTTCCGCCTTGAATTTTATCAGATGTCGTGCCAGATAAACACAATTTTTATACTTTAGTTTTTGCCAAACATTATCAATCATTAATGTTAATTTAAAACCAAAAGGATTTTTTTTTAATTTGACACTGAAAAACAATAGCAAATAAAATTAGAAAATAAAATAATTGATGAAAGATTTAATACAAATCAAAAACAGATTTAAAAAAGATAAAAAATCAAAAAAGAAAAAATCTAACAATACCTTTTGGTTTTTTTCTTATTTTGGGCGATCATCATATAGCATTTCCGATATTTACAATTTTCATTTGCATTTATGTATAATATTTATAAAACACATTATATATCAAATAATTTTATGCTAAAATTTTGTTATAATATTATCATTATATAAAAAATTAAAACTTTTATTTTTATTTCTACGACCAGTGTTGTTTTAATTAATTGAACAACACGCTTTGGTAAATGAGGTTTAGTAAAACTGATAAAACGTCTAATGATTTTTGCTTTTAATATTTATGTGAATATTTTTCTTTGGTTATATAATAAATTAATTCTATTTCTTCTAGATACAAAAATAAGATGAGCGTTAAATAGGCAATTCGACATTTGTGAAAAGAATTCCTTTTCAAAAGCTGTAAATGAAAATAACACTATTATTAAGCGTTACAAATAAACACAAATCATCGTAAACCATCAAATTGTTTATTTCAAACTGTAAAAAATTTAATTTGTTTCTTCTGTATCAACCAGCCAAGTTAATACAATTTCTTGATGGAGATTATTATACAGCCGTAGTTTGTACTAAATCTATCGAAACTGAATGAAAATTTTTCCCACGTGGTTGCTGGTAATTTCTTGTAATATTTTTAAAAATTTAAATTCATATATATTTGATATTTTAATTCAAATTTATATCTATTATTAACCAATTAAAGCTTTCAACTTTCGATAATTTTTATAAATAAATAACTTTACTAAAAGTAGCTTTTGTAATTATAATTAGATTCGTGTATGCTAAAATTACATCAATAAAATATGATTCCAACCATGATTTGCTGTAGGCAAATATGAATTCAATGAATAATGTTTATCTAATTCTTCTTAGTTCTAAATTTTTAAGTTTATTTTTCACTTAATTGAAAGCAGAGAGAAAATTTGAAAAAAATTTAAATTTTCTCTTACATAAGGGGGAAAAAAATGAAAACTTTTATATATATACATTTAAATTTTTATTAAAAATTTCATTTTTCAAATTCTAAAGGACTATTAACATAAGCTCGTTTTTCATTTTAGCGAGTTTATAACTAAATAATGATATAATTTGGGGAGAATTTGTAAGAACCCTTAAAAATTTAAATGAATTATATTTTACAATTACATTTTTAAATCTATAAAAATATATGGCAAGCGCATTTCTACTTTTACTGAACACCTTGATATTCGACTCCAGCAAAATTTCACGATATTATTCGTTCTGAAAATTGAGACATTAACTTGATAAATAGTGTGATTTAGCAGTTATAATGCACGATTTAAACTTTTTTATAAAAATATTTCATTATCATTTACTATAAAAAAATAAATCAAATGTAAATTTCATATAATCGCTCATGAAAGTTTTAAATACCTTAAGCATAATAATATTAATAATAAAACTAAAACCAAATATTACTTTTTCAAAATCTGATATAAAAATTGTGCGGTTCTCGTCTTAAACTAGGATCGGCATCTTTCTCATGAGATGGTAACCTGCTCCAATCTGTAGAGAAATAAAAATACTGAACGAGAAATGTAAACGTCGATTTCTAAATCATCAGCTGATTGTTGCAATCCAAGATGGCAAGCGCATTTCTACTTTAACTGAACATCTTGATATTCGACTCCAGCAAAATTTAACGATACTATTCGTTCTGAAAATTCAAACAGTTATTTGATAAATAGTGTATTTTAGCGGTTATAATGCACAATTTAAACCTTTTTTTTATAAAAATATTTTATTATCTCTTACTATACAAAAATAAATTAAATGTATATTTCATATAATCGCTCATGATTGCTATAAATACCTTAAACATAATAATATTAATAATAAACTCAAACCAAATATTACTTTGTCATAATCTGATATGAAAATTGTGCGGTTCTCATCTTCAAATAGGATCGGCATCTTTCTCAGGAGATGGTAACCTGCTCCAATCTGTAGAGAAATAAAAATACTGAACGAGAAATGTAAACGTCGATTTCTAAATCATCAGCTGATTGTTGCAATCCAAGATGGCAAGCGCATTTCTACTTTAACTGAACATCTTGATATTCGACCTCAGCAAAATTTCACGATACTATTCGTTCTGAAAATTCAGACATTTATTTGATAAATAGTGTATTTTAGCGGTTATAATGCACAATTTAAACCTTTTTTTTATAAAAATATTTTATTATCTCTTACTATACAATAAATTAAATGTATATTTCATATAATCGCTCATGATTGCTATAAATACCTTAAACATAATAATATTAATAATAAACTCAAACCAAATATTACTTTGTCATAATCTGATATGAAAATTGTGCGGTTCTCATCTTCAAATAGGATCGGCATCTTTCTCAGGAGATGGTAACCTGCTCCAATCTGTAGAGAAATAAAATACTGAACGAGAAATGTAAACGTCGATTTCTAAATCATCAGCTGATTGTTGCAATCCAAGATGGCAAGCGCATTTCTACTTTAACTGAACATCTTGATATTCGACTCCAGCAAAATTTCACGATACTATTCGTTCTGAAAATTCAGACATTTATTTGATAAATAGTGTATTTTAGCGGTTATAATGCACAATTTAAACCTTTTTTTATAAAATATTTTATTATCTCTTACTATACAAATATAAATTAAATGTATATTTCATATAATCGTTCATTATAGCTTAAAATACCTTTAACATAATAATATTAATAATAAACTCAAACCAAATATTACTTTGTCATAATCTGATATAAAAAATGTGCGGTTCTCGTCTTCAAATAGGATCGGCATCTTTCTCAGGAGATGGTAACCTGCTCCAATCTGTAGAGAAATAAAAATACTGAACGAGAAATGTAAACGTTGATTGTAAATCAACAGCTGATTGTTGCAATCCAAGATGGCAAGCGCATTCTACTTTAACTGAACATCTTGATATTCGACTCCAGCAAAATTCACGATACTATTCGTTCTGAAAATTCAGACATTTATTTGATAAATAGTGTATTTTAGCGGTTATAATGCACAATTTAAACCTTTTTTTTATAAAAATATTTTATTATCTCTTACTATACAAATATAAATTAAATGTATATTTCATATAATCGTTCATTATAGCTTAAAATACCTTTAACATAATAATATTAATAATAAACTCAAACCAAATATTACTTTGTCATAATCTGATATAAAAAATGTGCGGTTCTCGTCTTCAAAATAGGATCGGCATCTTTCTCAGGAGATGGTAACCTGCTCCAATCTGTAGAGAAATAAAATACTGAACGAGAAATGTAAACGTTGATTTGTAAATCAACAGCTGATTGTTGCAATCCAAGATGGCAAGCGCATTCTACTTTAACTGAACATCTTGATATTCGACTCCAGCAAAATTTCACGATACTATTCGTTCTGAAAATTCAGACATTTATTTGATAAATAGTGTATTTTAGCGGTTATAATGCACAATTTAAACCTTTTTTTTATAAAAATATTTTATTATCTCTTACTTTACAAAAATAAATTAAATGTATATTTCATATAATCGCTCATGAAAGCTATAAATACCTTAAACATAATAATATAATTAATTAACTCAAACCAAATATTACTTTGTCATAATCTGATATGAAAATTGTGCGGTTCTCATCTTCAACTAGGATCGGCATCTTTCTCAGGAGATGGTAACCTTCTCCAATCTGTAGAGAAATAAAAATACTGAACGAGAAATGTAAACGTCGATTTCTAAATCATCAGCTGATTGTTGCAATCCAAGATGGCAAGCGCATTTCTACTTTAACTGAACATCTTGATATTCGACTCCAGCAAAATTTCACGATACTATTCGTTCTGAAAATTCAGACATTTATTTGATAAATAGTGTATTTTAGCGGTTATAATACACAATTTAAACCTTTTTTTATAAATATATTATATTATCTCCTTAAACATAATAATATTAATAATAAACTCAAACCAAATATTACTTTGTCATAATCTGATATGAAAATTGTGCGGTTCTCATCTTCAAATAGGATCGGCATCTTTCTCAGGAGATGGTAACCTGCTCCAATCTGTAGAGAAATAAAAATACTGAACGAGAAATGTAAACGTTGATTTGTAAATCAACAGCTGATTGTTGCAATCCAAGATGGCAAGCGCATTTCTACTTTAACTGAACATCTTGATATTCGACTCCAGCAAAATTTCACGATACTATTCGTTCTGAAAATTCAGACATTTATTTGATAAATAGTGTATTTTAGCGGTTATAATGCACAATTTAAACCTTTTTTTTATAAAAATATTTTATTATCTCTTACTTTACAAAAATAAATTAAATGTATATTTCATATAATCGCTCATGAAAGCTATAAATACCTTAAACATAATAATATAATTAATTAACTCAAACCAAATATTACTTTGTCATAATCTGATATGAAAATTGTGCGGTTCTCATCTTCAACTAGGATCGGCATCTTTCTCAGGAGATGGTAACCTACTCCAATCTGTAGAGAAATAAAAATACTGAACGAGAAATGTAAACGTCGATTTCTAAATCATCAGCTGATTGTTGCAATCCAAGATGGCAAGCGCATTTCTACTTTAACTGAACATCTTGATATTCGACTCCAGCAAAATTTCACGATACTATTCGTTCTGAAAATTCAGACATTTATTTGATAAATAGTGTATTTTAGCGGTTATAATACACAATTTAAACCTTTTTTTATAAATATATTATATTATCTCTTAACATAATAATATTAATAATAAACTCAAACCAAATATTACTTTGTCATAATCTGATATGAAAATTGTGCGGTTCTCATCTTCAAATAGGATCGGCATCTTTCTCAGGAGATGGTAACCTGCTCCAATCTGTAGAGAAATAAAAATACTGAACGAGAAATGTAAACGTTGATTTGTAAATCAACAGCTGATTGTTGCAATCCAAGATGGCAAGCGCATTTCTACTTTAACTGAACATCTTGATATTCGACTCCAGCAAAATTTCACGATACTATTCGTTCTGAAAATTCAGACATTTATTTGATAAATAGTGTATTTTAGCGGTTATAATACACAATTTAAACCTTTTTTTATAAATATATTATATTATCTGTTACTACAAAAATATAAATCAAATGTATATTTCAAATAATCGCTCATGATTGCTATAAATACCTTAAACATAATAATATTAATAATAAACTCAAACCAAATATTACTTTGTCATAATCTGATATGAAAATTGTGCGTTCTCATCTCAACTAGGATCGGCATCTTTCTCAGGAGATGGTAACCTGCTCCAATCTGTAGAGAAATAAAAATACTGAACGAGAAATGTAAACGTTGATTTGTAAATCAACAGCTGATTGTTGCAATCCAAGATGGCAAGCGCATTTCTACTTTAACTGAACATCTTGATATTCGACTCCAGCAAAATTTCACGATACTATTCGTTCTGAAAATTCAGACATTTATTTGATAAATAGTGTATTTTAGCGGTTATAATGCACAATTTAAACCTTTTTTTATAAAAATATTTTATTATCTCTTACTATACAAATATAAATTAAATGTATATTTCATATAATCGTTCATTATAGCTTAAATACCTTAACATAATAATATTAATAATAAACTCAAACCAAATATTACTTTGTCATAATCTGATATAAAATGTGCGGTTCTCGTCTTCAAATAGGATCGGCATCTTTCTCAGGAGATGGTAACCTGCTCCAATCTGTAGAGAAATAAAAATACTGAACGAGAAATGTAAACGTTGATTTGTAAATCAACAGCTGATTGTTGCAATCCAAGATGGCAAGCGCATTTTACTTTAACTGAACATCTTGATATTCGACTCCAGCAAAATTTCACGATACTATTCGTTCTGAAAATTCAGACATTTATTTGATAAATAGTGTATTTTAGCGGTTATAATGCACAATTTAAACCTTTTTTTTATAAAAATATTTTATTATCTCTTACTTTACAAAATAAATTAAATGTATATTTCATATAATCGCTCATGAAGCTATAAATACCTTAACATAATAATATAATTAATTAACTCAAACCAAATATTACTTTGTCATAATCTGATATGAAAATTGTGCGGTTCTCATCTTCAACTAGGATCGGCATCTTTCTCAGGAGATGGTAACCTACTCCAATCTGTAGAGAAATAAAATACTGAACGAGAAATGTAAACGTCGATTTCTAAATCATCAGCTGATTGTTGCAATCCAAGATGGCAAGCGCATTTCTACTTTAACTGAACATCTTGATATTCGACTCCAGCAAAATTTCACGATACTATTCGTTCTGAAAATTCAGACATTTATTTGATAAATAGTGTATTTTAGCGGTTATAATGCACAATTTAAACCTTTTTATAAAAATATAAATATATTATGTATATTATATCTCGCTATAAACATAATACTACTAATAATAATAAAACTCAAACCAAATATTACTTTGTCATAATCTGATATGAAAATTGTGCGGTTCTCATCTTCAAATAGGATCGGCATCTTTCTCAGGAGATGGTAACCTGCTCCAATCTGTAGAGAAATAAAAATACTGAACGAGAAATGTAAACGTCGATTTCTAAATCATCAGCTGATTGTTGCAATCCAAGATGGCAAGCGCATTTCTACTTTAACTGAACATCTTGATATTCGACTCCAGCAAAATTTCACGATACTATTCGTTCTGAAAATTCAGACATTTATTTGATAAATAGTGTATTTTAGCGGTTATAATACACAATTTAAACCTTTTTTTATAAATATATTATATTATCTCCTTTAACATAATAATATTAATAATAAACTCAAACCAAATATTACTTTGTCATAATCTGATATGAAAATGTGCGGTTCTCATCTTCAAATAGGATCGGCATCTTTCTCAGGAGATGGTAACCTGCTCCAATCTGTAGAGAAATAAAAATACTGAACGAGAAATGTAAACGTTGATTTGTAAATCAACAGCTGATTGTTGCAATCCAAGATGGCAAGCGCATTTCTACTTTAACTGAACATCTTGATATTCGACTCCAGCAAAATTTCACGATACTATTCGTTCTGAAAATTCAGACATTTATTTGATAAATAGTGTATTTTAGCGGTTATAATGCACAATTTAAACCTTTTTTTTATAAAAATATTTTATTATCTCTTACTTTACAAAAATAAATTAAATGTATATTTCATATAATCGCTCATGAAAGCTATAAATACCTTTAACATAATAATATAATTAATTACTCAAACCAAATATTACTTTGTCATAATCTGATATGAAAATTGTGCGGTTCTCATCTTCAAATAGGATCGGCATCTTTCTCAGGAGATGGTAACCTGCTCCAATCTGTAGAGAAATAAAAATACTGAACGAGAAATGTAAACGTCGATTCTAAATCACAGCTGATTGTTGCAATCCAAGATGGCAAGCGCATTTCTACTTTAACTGAACATCTTGATATTCGACTCCAGCAAAATTTCACGATACTATTCGTTCTGAAAATTCAGACATTTATTTGATAAATAGTGTATTTTAGCGG
Source organism: Schmidtea mediterranea (assembly GCA_022537955.1). Classification (NCBI taxonomy): domain Eukaryota; kingdom Metazoa; phylum Platyhelminthes; order Tricladida; family Dugesiidae; genus Schmidtea; species Schmidtea mediterranea. Next base: position 162,863,126 of record CM039680.1, read on the forward strand.
TTATAATACACAATTTAAACCTTTTTTTATAAATATATTTTAATATTATCTCCTTAAACATAATAATATTAATAATAAACTCAAACCAAATATACTTTGTCATAATCTGATATGAAAATTGTGCGGTCTCATCTTCAAATAGGATCGGCATCTTTCTCAGGAGATGGTAACCTGCTCCAATCTGTAGAGAAATAAAAATACTGAACGAGAAATGTAAACGTCGATTTCTAAATCATCAGCTGATTGTTGCAATCCCAAGATGCAAGCGCATTTCTACTTTAACTGAACATCTTGATATTCGACTCCAGCAAAATTTCACGATACTATTCGTTCTGAAAATTCAGACATTTATTTGATAAATAGTGTATTTTAGCGGTTATAATACACAATTTAAACCTTTTTTTATAAATATATTATATTATCTCTTACTTACAAACATAAATTAAATGTATATTTCATATAATCGTTCATTATAGCTTAAAATACCTTTAAAATATTAATAATAAACTCAAACCAAATATTACTTTGTCATAATCTGATATAAAAAATGTGCGGTTCTCGTCTTCAAATAGGATCGGCATCTTTCTCAGGAGATGGTAACCTGCTCCAATCTGTAGAGAAATAAAAATACTGAACGAGAAATGTAAACGTTGATTTCTAAATCAACAGCTGATTGTTGCAATCCAAGATGGCAAGCGCATTTCTACTTTAACTGAACATCTTGATATTCGACTCCAGCAAATTTCACGTACTATTCGTTCTGAAAATTCAGACATTTATTTGATAAATAGTGTATTTTAGCGGTTATAATGCACAATTTAAACCTTTTTTTTATAAAAATATTTTATTATCTCTTACTTTACAAAAATAAATTAAATGTATATTTCATATAATCGCTCATGAAAGCTATAAATACCTTAAACATAATAATATAATTAATTAACTCAAACCAAATATTACTTTGTCATAATCTGATATGAAAATTGTGCGGTTCTCATCTTCAACTAGGATCGGCATCTTTCTCAGGAGATGGTAACCTACTCCAATCTGTAGAGAAATTAAAAATACTGAACGAGAAATGTAAACGTCGATTTCTAAATCATCAGCTGATTGTTGCAATCCAAGATGGCAAGCGCATTTCTACTTTTAACTGAACATCTTGATATTCGACTCCAGCAAAATTTCACGATACTATTCGTTCTGAAAATTCAGACATTTATTTGATAAATAGTGTATTTTTACGGTTATAATACACAATTTAAACCTTTTTTTATAAAAATATTATATTAATCTCCTTAACATAATAATATTATAATAAACTCAAACCAATATTACTTTGTCATAATCTGATATGAAAATTTCGCGAGTTCTATCTCAATAGGATCGCATCATTTCTCAGACTATTAAACTGCCGTCAATGTAGAGAAATAAAAATACTGAACGAGAAATGTAAACGTTGATTTTGTAAATCAAGCAGCTGATTGTTGCAATCCAAGATGGCAAGCGCATTTCTACTTTAACTGAAACATCTGATATTCCGACCCACGCAAAATTCGACTCATACTATTCGTCCTGAAACATCAGACATTGATGATAAAAGGCTATTTTAGCTGATAATACACTTTAGACTTTTTTTTATAATATATATAGATCTACTATAAAAAATACTAAATCAATGTATATATTCATAACTAATCCGCTAGATTCTCATAATACCCTAAACCATAATAATATTAGATAATAACTCAAACCCAAATACTACTTGTCCATTAATCTGCATATGCAACAATCCTGCGCTTCTCATCTCAACTAAGATCGGCAATCCTTTCTCAACAACGAACTGTAACCGCTCCCACATCCGTAAAATAAAAATACTGAACGAGAAATGTACAACGTTCATTTGTAATCATCACTTATTTGCACAATACAACGAGCTAATATCTCATTTCTTACTTTAACTGAACATCTTGATATTCGACTCCAGGCAAAATTTCACGATACTATTCGTTCTGAAAATTCAGACATTTATTTGATAAATAGTTATCTGCAGTATAATGTCACACATTCTAAACCTTTTTTTAAAAAAAATATTTCACTATTCTTTCCTTACCTTATACAAATATAAAATTAAGTATATTCATAATATCTTCATTTTTTTAAATAAGTAATATTAATATTAACCTCAAAACCAATATTACTTTTCATAATCTGAATATAAAAATTTCGTATCTCATCTTCAATGATTCGCATCTTTCTCAGTAGGATGAAGCTGCTCTCATCTGTTAGAGAAATAAAATACTGAACGAGAAATGTAAACGTTGATTTGTAATCAACAGCTGATTGTTGCAATGCCAAGATGGCAAGCGCATTTCTACTTTACTGAAATCTTTGATATTCGACTCCAGAAAATTTTCAACGATACTATTCGTTCTGAAAAATTCAGACATTTATTTTGATAAATAGTGTATTTTAGCGGTTATAATGCATCAATTTAACCTTTTTTTTATAAAACTATTTTATTACTCTCTTACTTTACAAAAAATCATTAAAATGTATATTTCATATAATCGTCATCGAAAGCTATAATACCTTAAACATAATAATAATTAATTAACTCAAACCAAATATTACTTTGTCATAATCTGATATGAAATTGTGCGGTTCTCATGCTCAACTAGGATCGGCATCTTTCTCAGGAGATGGCTACCCTAATCCCAATCTGTAGAGAAATAAAAATCTGACGAGAAATGTAAAACGTCGATTTCTAAGATCATAGCTGATGTTGAAATCCAGATGAGCAAGCCGCATTTCTACTTTAACATGAACATCTATATTCGGACTCCAGCAAATTTCACGATACTATTCCCGTTCTGAAAATTCAAGACATTTATTTGATAAATGAGTGTATATTTAGCGGTTATACATACACAATTTAAACCATTTTTTTATAATATAATTATATATCTGTACTATAAAATATAAATCAAAGGTGTATATTTAAATAATCGCTTCATGATTGCTATAATACAATATCCCTAAACATAATATATATTAATAATAAAACTCAAACAAATAATTACTTTGTCATAATCGATATGAAAATTGTGCGGCTTTCATCTTCAACTAGGATCGGCATCTTTCTCAGGAGAATGGTAAACTGCTCCAATCTGTAGAGGAATAATACTGACGAGAAATGTAACGTTGATTTGTAAATCATCAGCTGATTGTGCAGATCCAAGATGACAACGCGCATTTCTAGGGCGTTTAAGCGAAATCTGAATTCGACTCCAGCAAAATTTCACCGATACTATCGTTCTGAAAAATTAGACATTTATTTGATAAATGTTGTAATTTTAAGCGGTTTATAATGCCAATTTAAATCTTTTTTTATAAGAGATATTTATTATCTCTTATATAGCAAAGTATAAATTAAATTGTAATTTCATATAATCGTATCATTAATAAGCTTAAAACCTTTAACAAATTATATTTAGTAATAAACTCAACCAAATAGTTATTTGTCATAAGATCTGGATATGAAAAATGTGGTTCTCGTTATCAAATAGGATCGGCCCATTTTTCTCAGAGATGGTACTGCTCCAATCTGTAGAGAAATAAACTACTGAAACGAAAATGTAGGAACGTTGATTTGTTAATCAAAGCTGATTGTTTGCAATCCAGATGGCAAGCGGGCATTTTCCTACTTTAACTGAAATCTGATATTCGACTCCAGCAAAATTTCACGATACTATTCGTTCTGATAATTCAGAACATTTATTTGATAAATAGTGTAATTTAGCGTTAAATGCACAATTTAAACCTTTTTTTTATAAAAATATTTATATCTCTTACTTAACAAAAATAATTAAATGTAATATTTCATATATCGCTCATGAAGCTATAATACTTAAACAATAATAATATATTAATAACTCAAACAAAATATTACTTTGTGCAGTAATCTGATATGAAAATTGTGCGGTATCTCATCTTCGAACTAGGGAATCGGGCATCTTTCTCAGGAGATGGTAACACTCCAATCTGTAAGAAAATAAAAAAATCTGAACGAAGAAATGTAAACGTGCGATTTCTAAATCATCAGCTGAATTGTTGCAATCCAGATGGCAAGTCGCATTTCTACTTTAACTGAACTCTTGATATTCGACTCAGCAAGAAAATTTCACGATACTATTCGTTCTAAAATTCAGACATTTATTGATAAATAGTGTATTTGTAGCGGTTATAATACAAATTACAAACCTTTTTTTATAAAATATATTATTATTATTCCTTAAACGCATAATAATATTAATCAATAAACTCAAACCAAATAATTATACTTTGTCATAATCTGATATGAAAATTGTGCGGTTCCATCTTCAAATAGGATCGGCATCTTTCTCAGGTAGATGTTGAACCTGCTCCAATATGTAGAGACAATAAAAATACTGAACGAGAAATGTAAACGTGATTTGTACAATCAACAGTTGTTTGTTGCACATCCACAGATGGCATAGCGCATTTCTACTTTAACTGAACATCTGATATTCGACTCAGCAAAATTTCACGATACTATTCGTTCTGAAAAAATTAGACATTTATTTGATAAATAGTAGTATTTTAAGCGGTTATAATACACAAATTAAAACCTTTTTTTTTTATAAATATATTATATTATCATCCTAAACATAATAATATTAATAATAAACTCAAACCAAATATTACTTTGTCATAATCTGATAAATGAAAATTGTGCGGTTTCATCTTCAAATAAGGATCGGCATCTTCTCAGCTGAGAATGGTAACCTGCTCATCAATGGTGCTGTAGAGAAATATAAATACCTGAACGAGAAATGTAAACGTTGATTGTAAATCAACAGCTGATTGTTGCATCCAAGATGGCAAGCGCATTTCTACTTTAGAACTGAAGCATCTTGATATTGCACTACAGCAAAATTTCACGATACTATTTGCGTTCTGAAAATTCAGACATTTATTTGATAAATAGTGTATTTTTAGCGGTTATACATACACAATTTAAAAACCTTTTTTTATAAATATAAATTATTTATCTCTAAAACATAATATTATTAATAATAAATCAAACAAAGATATTTACTTTGTCGATAATCTGATATGAAAATTGTGCCGGGTTCTTCTATCTTCATAATAGGATTGGCATCTTTCTTCAGAGATGGTCGAACCGTGCTCCATCTGTAGAGAAATAAAAATACGAACGAGAAATGTAAACTTGATTTTGTAAATCAACAGCTGAGTTTGTGTGGCAATACCAAGATGGCAAAAGCGCATTTCTCACTTTAAACTGAAATCTTGATATTCGCTCCAGCAAAATTTCACGATACTATGCGTTCTGAAAATTCAGACATTTATTGATAAATAGTGTATTTTAAGCGGTTATAATGCACAATTTAAAACCTTTTTTTAAATAAAAATATTTATTATCTCTTACTATACAATAAATTAACATGTATATTTCATATAATCGTTCATTAGCTTAAAATACCTTTAACTAATAATATTAATAATAAACTCAAACGCAAATATTGTTCTTGTCATAATCTGATATAAAAAATTGCGGTTCGGTCGTCTTCAATAGATCGGCATTTTCTCAGGAGAATGGTAACCTGCTCAATCTGTAGAAGAAATAAAAATAACTGAACGAGAAATGTAAACTGTTGATTTGTAAAATCAACAGCTGATTGTTGCAATCAAGATGAAAGCGATTTCTACTTTATGACATCTTGACATATTCGACTCCAGCAAATTTCACGATACTAATTCGTTCTGAAAATTCAGACATTTATTGATAAATAGTGTATTTTAAGCGGTATAATGCACAATTTAAACTTTTTTTTATAAAATATTTATTATCTCGTTACTGTTACAAAAATAAATTAATGTATATTTCAATATAATCGCTCATGAAAGCTATAAATACCTTAAAACATGAATATATAGATTAATTAACTAAACCAAATATTACTTTGTCATAATCTGATAACATAAAATTGTGCAGGTTCTCATCTTCAACTAGGATCGGCATCTTTACTCAGGAGATGGATAACCTACTCCAATGCTGTAGAGAATAAAAATAACTGACGAGAAATGTAAACGTCGATTTCTAAATCATAGCTTGATTGTGTTGCAATCCAGATGGCAAGGCGCAAATTTCTACTTTAAAATGAACATCTTGATATTTCGACTCCAGCAAAATTTCACGATACATGTTCTGAAAAATCAGACATTTATTTGATAATAGTGTATTTTAAGCGGTTATATTACACAATTTAAACCTTTTTTTTATAAATATATTATATTATCTCCTTAACATAATAATATTAATATAACTCAAGGCCAAATATTACTTTGTCATAATCTGATATGAAATTGTGCGGTCTATCTCAAATAGATCGGCATCTTTCCTCAGGAGATGGTAACTGCTCCAATCTGTAGAGAAATAAAAATACTGAACGAGAATGTAAACGTTTGATTTGTAAATCAAACAGCTGATTGTTTGCATCCAAGATGGCAAGCGCATTTCTACTTTAACTGAACATCTTGATATTCGAACTCAGCGAAAATTTCACGATACTATTCGTTCTGAAAATTCAACATTTATTTGATAAATAGTGTAATTTTACGCGGTTATAATAACAAATTTAAACTTTTTTTATAAAAATATATTATTTATTCCTTAAAATAATAATCGAATTAATATAAACCAAACCAAAATATTACTTTGTCATAATCTGATATAGAAAATTGTGCGGTTCTCATCTTCAAATAGGATCGGCATCTTTCTCAGGAGATGGTAACCTGCTCCAATCTGTAGAGAAATAAAAATACTGAACGAGAAATGTAACGTTGATTTGTAAATCAACAGCTGATTGTTGCAATCCAAGATGGCAAGCGCATTTCTACTTTAACTGAACATCTTGATATTCGACTCCAGCAAAATTTCACGATACTATTTCGTTCTGAAAATTCAGACATTTATTTGATAAATAGTGTATTTTAGCGGTTATAATAGCACAATTTAAACCTTTTTTTTATAAAAATATTTATTATCTCTACTTACAAAAATAAATATAAATGTATATTTCATATAATCGCTCATTATAGCTTAAATACCTTATAACATAATAATATAATTAATAAATCAAACCAAATATTACTTTGTCATAATCTGATATGAAAAATTGTGCGGTTCTCATCTTCAAATAGGATCGGCATCTTTCTCAGGAGATGGTAACCTGCTCCAATCTGTAGAGAAATAAAAAATACTGAACGAGAAATGTAAACGTCGATTTGTAAATCATCAGCTGATTGTTGCAATCCAAGATGGCAAGCGCATTTCTACTTTAACTGAAACATCTTGATATTCGACTCCAGCAAAATTTCACGATACTATTCGTTCTGAAAATTCAGACATTTATTTGATAAATAGTGTATTTTAGCGGTTATAATAGCACAATTTAAACCTTTTTTTATAAAAATATTTTATTATTCTTACTATACAAATATAAATTAAATGTATATTTCATATAATCGTTCATTATAGCTAAAATACCTTTAACATAATAATATTAATAATAAACTCAAACCAAATATTACTTTGTCATAATCTGATATAAAAAATGTGCGGTTCTCGTCTTCAAATAGGATCGGCATCTTTCTCAGGAGATGGTAACCTGCTCCAATCTGTAGAGAAATAAAAATACTGAACGAGAAATGTAAACGTTGATTTGTAAATCAACAGCTGATTGTTGCAATCCAAGATGGCAAGCGCATTTCTACTTTAACTGAACATCTTGATATTCGACTCCAGCAAAATTTCACGATACTATTCGTTCTGAAAATTCAGACATTTATTTGATAAATAGTGTATTTTAGCGGTTATAATGCACAATTTAAACCTTTTTTTTATAAAAATATTTTATTATCTCTTACTTTACAAAAATAAATTAAATGTATATTTCATATAATCGCTCATGAAAGCTATAAATACCTTAAACATAATAATATAATTAATTAACTCAAACCAAATATTACTTGTCATAATCTGATATGAAAATTGTGCGGTTCTCATCTTCAACTAGGATCGGCATCTTTCTCAGGAGATGGTAACCTACTCCAATCTGTAGAGAAATAAAAATACTGAACGAGAAATGTAAACGTTCGATTTGTAAATCAATCAGCTGATTGTTGCAATCCAAGATGGCAAGCGCATTTCTACTTTAACTGAACATCTTGATATTCGACTCCAGCAAAATTTCACGATACTATTCGTTCTGAAAATTCAGACATTTATTTGATAAATAGTGTATTTTAGCGGTTATAATACACAATTTAAACCTTTTTTTATAATAAAAAATAAAAAATTATATTATATAATTATATCATATCCTTAAACATAATAATATTAATAATAAACTCAAACCAAATATTACTTTGTCATAATCTGATATGAAAATTGTGCGGTTCTCATCTTCAAATAGGATCGGCATCTTTCTCAGGAGATGGTAACCTGCTCCAATCTGTAGAGAAATAAAAAATACTGAACGAGAAATGTAAACGTCGATTTCTAAATCATCAGCTGATTGTTGCAATCCAAGATGGCAAGCGCATTTCTACTTTAACTGAACATCTTGATATTCGACTCCAGCAAAATTTCACGATACTATTCGTTCTGAAAATTCAGACATTTATTTGATAAATAGTGTATTTTAGCGGTTATAATGCACAATTTAAACCTTTTTTTTATAAAATATTTTATTATCTCTTACTATACAAATATAAATTAAATGTATATTTCATATAATCGTTCATTATAGCTTAAATACCTTTAACATAATAATATTAATAATAAACTCAAACCAAATATTACTTTGTCATAATCTGATATAAAAATGTGCGGTTCTCGTCTTCAAATAGGATCGGCATCTTTCTCAGGAGATGGTAACCTGCTCCAATCTGTAGAGAAATAAAATACTGAACGAGAAATGTAAACGTCGATTTCTAAATCACAGCTGATTGTTGCAATCCAAGATGGCAAGCGCATTTCTACTTTAACTGAACATCTTGATATTCGACTCCAGCAAAATTTCACGATACTATTCGTTCTGAAAATTCAGACATTTATTTGATAAATAGTGTATTTTAGCGGTTATAATGCACAATTTAAACCTTTTTTTTATAAAAATATTTTATTATCTCTTACTTTACAAAAATAAATTAAATGTATATTTCATATAATCGCTCATGAAAGCTATAAATACCTTAAACATAATAATATAATTAATTAACTCAAACCAAATATTACTTTGTCATAATCTGATATGAAAATTGTGCGGTTCTCATCTTCAACTAGGATCGGCCATCTTTCTCAGGAGATGGTAACCTACTCCAATCTGTAGAGAAATAAAAATACTGAACGAGAAATGTAAACGTCGATTTGTAAATCATCAGCTGATTGTTGCAATCCAAGATGGCAAGCGCATTTCTACTTTAACTGAACATCTTGATATTCGACTCCAGCAAAATTTCACGATACTATTCGTTCTGAAAATTCAGACATTTATTTGATAAATAGTGTATTTTAGCGGTTATAATACACAATTTAAACCTTTTTTTATAAATATATTATATTATCTCTTACTATAAAAATAAATCAAATGTATATTTCATATAATCGCTCATAAGCTATAAATACCTAACATAATAATATTAATAATAAACTCAAACCAAATATTACTTTGTCATAATCTGATATGAAAATTGTGCGGTTCTCATCTTCAAATAGGATCGGCATCTTTCTCAGGAGATGGTAACCTGCTCCAATCTGTAGAGAAATAAAAATACTGAACGAGAAATGTAAACGTTGATTTGTAAATCATCAGCTGATTGTTGCAATCCAAGATGGCAAGCGCATTTCTACTTTAACTGAACATCTTGATATTCGACTCCAGCAAAATTTCACGATACTATTCGTTCTGAAAATTCAGACATTTATTTGATAAATAGTGTATTTTAGCGGTTATAATACACAATTTAAACCTTTTTTTATAAAATATATTATTATTATCTCTTACTATAAAATATAAATAAATGTATATTTCATATAATCGCTCATGATTGCTTATAAATACCTTAAACATAATAATATTAATAATAAACTCAAACCAAATATTACTTTGTCATAATCTGATATAAAAATTGTGCGGTTCTCGTCTTCAAACTAGGATCGGCATCTTTCTCAGGAGATGGTAACCTGCTCCAATCTGTAGAGAAATAAAAATACTGAACGAGAAATGTAAACGTTGATTTGTAAATCAACAGCTGATTGTTGCAATCCAAGATGGCAAGCGCATTTCTACTTTAACTGAACATCTTGATATTCGACTCCAGCAAAATTTCACGATACTATTCGTTCTGAAAATTCAGAACATTTATTTGATAAATAGTGTATTTTAGCGGTTATAATGCACAATTTAAACCTTTTTTTATAAAAATATTTTATTATCTCTTACTATACAAATATAAATTAAATGTATATTTCATATAATCGTTCATTGATAGCTTAAAATACCTTAAACATAATAATATTAATAATAAACTCAAACCAAATATTACTTTGTCATAATCTGATATGAAAAATGTGCGGTTCTCATCTTCAAATAGGATCGGCATCTTTCTCAGGAGATGGTAACCTGCTCCAATCTGTAGAGAAATAAAAAATACTGAACGAGAAATGTAAACGTTGATTTGTAAATCAACAGCTGATTGTTGCAATCCAAGATGGCAAGCGCATTTCTACTTTAACTGAACATCTTGATATTCGACTCCAGCAAAATTTCACGATACTATTCGTTCTGAAAATTCAGACATTTATTTGATAAATAGTGTATTTTAGCGGTTATAATGCACAATTTAAACCTTTTTTTTATAAAAATATTTTATTATCTCTACTTTACAAAATAAATTAAATGTATATTTCATATAATCGCTCATGAAAGCTATAAATACCTTAAACATAATAATATAATTAATTAACTCAAACCAAATATTACTTTGTCATAATCTGATATGAAAATTGTGCGGTTCTCATCTTCAACTAGGATCGGCATCTTTCTCAGGAGATGGTAACCTACTCCAATCTGTAGAGAAATAAAAATACTGAACGAGAAATGTAAACGTCGATTTCTAAATCATCAGCTGATTGTTGCAATCCAAGATGGCAAGCGCATTTCTACTTTAACTGAACATCTTGATATTCGACTCCAGCAAAATTTCACGATACTATTCGTTCTGAAAATTCAGACATTTATTTGATAAATAGTGTATTTTAGCGGTTATAATACACAATTTAAACCTTTTTTTATAAATATATTATATTATCTCACTTAATAAACATGTAATATATAATTAATAATATTAAACATTCAATAATACCAAAATATTACTTTGTCATAATCTGATATGAAAAATTGTGCGGTTCTCATCTTCAAATAGGATCGGCATCTTTCTCAGGAGATGGTAACCTGCTCCAATCTGTAGAGAAATAAAAATACTGAACGAGAAATGTAAACGTTGATTTGTAAATCAACAGCTGATTGTTGCAATCCAAGATGGCAAGCGCATTTCTACTTTAACTGAACATCTTGATATTCGACTCCAGCAAAATTTCACGATACTATTCGTTCTGAAAATTCAGACATTTATTTGATAAATAGTGTATTTTAGCGGTTATAATACACAATTTAAACCTTTTTTTATAAATATATTATATTATCTTTACTATAAAAATATAAATCAATGTATATTTCAAATAATCGCTCATGATTGCTATAAATACCCTTAACATAATAATATTAATAATAAACTCAAACCAAATATTACTTTGTCATAATCTGATATGAAAATTGTGCGGTTCTCATCTTCAACTAGGATCGGCATCTTTCTCAGGAGATGGTAACCTGCTCCAATCTGTAGAGAAATAAAAATACTGAACGAGAAATGTAAACGTTGATTTGTAAATCAACAGCTGATTGTTGCAATCCAAGATGGCAAGCGCATTTCTACTTTAACTGAACATCTTGATATTCGACTCCAGCAAAATTTCACGATACTATTCGTTCTGAAAATTCAGACATTTATTTGATAAATAGTGTATTTTAGCGGTTATAATGCACAATTTAAACCTTTTTTTATAAAAAATATTTTATTATCTCTTACTATACAAATATAAATTAATGTATATTTCATATAATCGTTCATTATAGCTTAAAATACCTTTAACATAATAATATTAATAATAAACTCAAACCAAATATTACTTTGTCATAATCTGATATAAAAAATGTGCGGTTCTCGTCTTCAAATAGGATCGGCATCTTTCTCAGGAGATGGTAACCTGCTCCAATCTGTAGAGAAATAAAAATACTGAACGAGAAATGTAAACGTGATTTTGTAAATCAACAGCTGATTGTTGCAATCCAAGATGGCAAGCGCATTTCTACTTTAACTGAACATCTTGATATTCGACTCCAGCAAAATTTCACGATACTATTCGTTCTGAAAATTCAGACATTTATTTGATAAATAGTGTATTTTTAGCGGTTATAATGCACAATTTAAACCTTTTTTTATAAAAATATTTTATTATCTCTTACTTTACAAAATAAATTAAATGTATATTTCATATAATCGCTCATGAAGCTATAAATACCTTAAACATAATAATATAATTAATTAACTCAAACCAAATATTACTTTGTCATAATCTGATATGAAAATTGTGCGGTTCTCATCTTCAACTAGGATCGGCATCTTTCTCAGGAGATGGTAACCTACTCCAATCTGTAGAGAAATAAAAATACTGAACGAGAAATGTAAACGTCGATTTGTAAATCATCAGCTGATTGTTGCAATCCAAGATGGCAAGCGCATTTCTACTTTAACTGAACATCTTGATATTCGACTCCAGCAAAATTTCACGATACTATTCGTTCTGAAAATTCAGACATTTATTTGATAAATAGTGTATTTTAGCGGTTATAATGCACAATTTAAACCTTTTTTTTATAAAAATATTTTATTATCTCCTTAAACATAATAATATTAATAATAAACTCAAACCAAATATTACTTTGTCATAATCTGATATGAAAATTGTGCGGTTCTCATCTTCAAATAGGATCGGCATCTTTCTCAGGAGATGGTAACCTGCTCCAATCTGTAGAGAAATAAAAATACTGAACGAGAAATGTAAACGTCGATTTCTAAATCATCAGCTGATTGTTGCAATCCAAGATGGCAAGCGCATTTCTACTTTAACTGAACATCTTGATATTCGACTCCAGCAAAATTTCACGATACTATTCGTTCTGAAAATTCAGACATTTATTTGATAAATAGTGTATTTTAGCGGTTATAATGCACAATTTAAACCTTTTTTTTATAAAAATATTTTATTATCTCTTACTATACAAATATAAATTAAATGTATATTTCATATAATCGTTCATTATAGCTTAAAATACCTTTAACATAATAATATTAATAATAAACTCAAACCAAATATTACTTTGTCATAATCTGATATAAAAAATGTGCGGTTCTCGTCTTCAAATAGGATCGGCATCTTTCTCAGGAGATGGTAACCTGCTCCAATCTGTAGAGAAATAAAAATACTGAACGAGAAATGTAAACGTCGATTTGTAAATCAACAGCTGATTGTTGCAATCCAAGATGGCAAGCGCATTTCTACTTTAACTGAACATCTTGATATTCGACTCCAGCAAAATTTCACGATACTATTCGTTCTGAAAATTCAGACATTTATTTGATAAATAGTGTATTTTAGCGGTTATAATGCACAATTTAAACCTTTTTTTTATAAAAATATTTTATTATCTCTTACTTTACAAAAATAAATTAAATGTATATTTCATATAATCGCTCATGAAAGCTATAAATACCTTAAACATAATAATATAATTAATTAACTCAAACCAAATATTACTTTGTCATAATCTGATATGAAAATTGTGCGGTTCTCATCTTCAACTAGGATCGGCATCTTTCTCAGGAGATGGTAACCTACTCCAATCTGTAGAGAAATAAAAATACTGAACGAGAAATGTAAACGTCGATTTCTAAATCATCAGCTGATTGTTGCAATCCAAGATGGCAAGCGCATTTCTACTTTAACTGAACATCTTGATATTCGACTCCAGCAAAATTTCACGATACTATTCGTTCTGAAAATTCAGACATTTATTTGATAAATAGTGTATTTTAGCGGTTATAATACACAATTTAAACCTTTTTTTATAAATATATTATATTATCTCCTTAAACATAATAATATTAATAATAAACTCAAACCAAATATTACTTTGTCATAATCTGATATGAAAATTGTGCGGTTCTCATCTTCAAATAGGATCGGCATCTTTCTCAGGAGATGGTAACCTGCTCCAATCTGTAGAGAAATAAAAATACTGAACGAGAAATGTAAACGTCGATTTCTAAATCATCAGCTGATTGTTGCATTCCAAGATGGCAAGCGCATTTCTACTTTAACTGAATATCTTGATATTCGACTCCAGCAAAATTTCACGATACTATTCGTTCTGAAAATTCAGACATTTATTTGATAAATAGTGTATTTTAGCGGTTATAATGCACAATTTAAACCTTTTTTTTATAAAAATATTTTATTATCTCTTACTATACAAATATAAATTAAATGTATATTTCATATAATCGTTCATTATAGCTTAAAATACCTTTAACATAATAATATTAATAATAAACTCAAACCAAATATTACTTTGTCATAATCTGATATAAAAATGTGCGGTTCTCGTCTTCAAATAGGATCGGCATCTTTCTCAGGAGATGGTAACCTGCTCCAATCTGTAGAGAAATAAAAATACTGAACGAGAATGTAAACGTTCGATTTCGTAAATCAACAGCTGATTGTTGCAATCCAAGATGGCAAGCGCATTTCTACTTTAACTGAACATCTTGATATTCGACTCCAGCAAAATTTCACGATACTATTCGTTCTGAAAATTCAGACATTTATTTGATAAATAGTGTATTTTAGCGGTTATAATGCACAATTTAAACCTTTTTTTATAAAAATATTTTATTATCTCTTACTTTACAAAAATAAATTAAATGTATATTTCATATAATCGCTCATGAAAGCTATAAATACCTTAAACATAATAATATAATTAATTAACTCAAACCAAATATTACTTTGTCATAATCTGATATAAAAATTGTGCGGTTCTCATCTTCAAACTAGGATCGGCATCTTTCTCAGGAGATGGTAACCTGCTCCAATCTGTAGAGAAATAAAAATACTGAACGAGAAATGTAAACGTCGATTTGTAAATCAACAGCTGATTGTTGCAATCCAAGATGGCAAGCGCATTTCTACTTTAACTGAACATCTTGATATTCGACTCCAGCAAAATTTCACGATACTATTCGTTCTGAAAATTCAGACATTTATTTGATAAATAGTGTATTTTAGCGGTTATAATATACAATTTAAACCTTTATAAAATATTATATCTTATAAAAATATTATGTATATCTATCTCCTATAAACATAATAATATTAATAATAAACTCAAACCAAATATTACTTTGTCATAATCTGATATGAAAATTGTGCGGTTCTCATCTTCAAATAGGATCGGCATCTTTCTCAGGAGATGGTAACCTGCTCCAATCTGTAGAGAAATAAAAATACTGAACGAGAAATGTAAACGTCGATTTCTAAATCATCAGCTGATTGTTGCAATCCAAGATGGCAAGCGCATTTCTACTTTAACTGAACATCTTGATATTCGACTCCAGCAAAATTTCACGATACTATTCGTTCTGAAAATTCAGACATTTATTTGATAAATAGTGTATTTTAGCGGTTATAATGCACAATTTAAACCTTTTTTTATAAAAATATTTATTATCTCTTACTATACAAATATAAATTAAATGTATATTTCATATAATCGTTCATTATAGCTTAAAATACCTTTAACATAATAATATTAATAATAAACTCAAACCAAATATTACTTTGTCATAATCTGATATAAAAATGTGCGGTTCTCGTCTTCAAATAGGATCGGCATCTTTCTCAGGAGATGGTAACCTGCTCCAATCTGTAGAGAAATAAAAATACTGAACGAGAAATGTAAACGTTGATTTGTAAATCAACAGCTGATTGTTGCAATCCAAGATGGCAAGCGCATTTCTACTTTAACTGAACATCTTGATATTCGACTCCAGCAAAATTTCACGATACTATTCGTTCTGAAAATTCAGACATTTATTTGATAAATAGTGTATTTTAGCGGTTATAATGCACAATTTAAACCTTTTTTTTATAAAAATATTTTATTATCTCTTACTTTACAAAAATAAATTAAATGTATATTTCATATAATCGCTCATGAAGCTATAAATACCTTAAACATAATAATATAATTAATTAACTCAAACCAAATATTACTTTGTCATAATCTGATATGAAAATTGTGCGGTTCTCATCTTCAACTAGGATCGGCATCTTTCTCAGGAGATGGTAACCTGCTCCAATCTGTAGAGAAATAAAAATACTGAACGAGAAATGTAAACGTTGATTTGTAAATCAACAGCTGATTGTTGCAATCCAAGATGGCAAGCGCATTTCTACTTTAACTGAACATCTTGATATTCGACTCCAGCAAAATTTCACGATACTATTCGTTCTGAAAATTCAGACATTTATTTGATAAATAGTGTATTTTAGCGGTTATAATACACAATTTAAACCTTTTTTTATTATAAATATATTATATTATCTCCTTAAACATAATAATATTAATAATAAACTCAAACCAAATATTACTTTGTCATAATCTGATATGAAAATTGTGCGGTTCTCATCTTCAAATAGGATCGGCATCTTTCTCAGGAGATGGTAACCTGCTCCAATCTGTAGAGAAATAAAAATACTGAACGAGAAATGTAAACGTCGATTTCTAAATCATCAGCTGATTGTTGCAATCCAAGATGGCAAGCGCATTTCTACTTTAACTGAACATCTTGATATTCGACTCCAGCAAAATTTCACGATACTATTCGTTCTGAAAATTCAGACATTTATTTGATAAATAGTGTATTTTAGCGGTTATAATATACAATTTAAACCTTTTTTTATAAAATATTATATTTTTTTATATATTATATTATATCTAATCCTTTAACATAATAATATTAATAATAAACTCAAACCAAATATTACTTTGTCATAATCTGATATGAAAATTGTGCGGTTCTCATCTTCAAATAGGATCGGCATCTTTCTCAGGAGATGGTAACCTGCTCCAATCTGTAGAGAAATAAAAATACTGAACGAGAAATGTAAACGTCGATTTCTAAATCATCAGCTGATTGTTGCAATCCAAGATGACAAGCGCATTTCTACTTTAACTGAACATCTTGATATTCGACTCCAGCAAAATTTCACGATACTATTCGTTCTGAAAATTCAGACATTTATTTGACAAATAGTGTATTTTAGCGGTTATAAATGCACAATTTAAACCTTTTTTTATAAAAATATTTTATTTATCTCTTACTATACAAATATAAATTAAATGTATATTTCATATAATCGTTCATTATAGCTTAAAATACCTTTAACATAATAATATTAATAATAAACTCAAACCAAATATTACTTTGTCATAATCTGATATAAAAAATGTGCGGTTCTCGTCTTCAAATAGGATCGGCATCTTTCTCAGGAGATGGTAACCTGCTCCAATCTGTAGAGAAATAAAAATACTGAACGAGAAATGTAAACGTCGATTTCTAAATCAACAGCTGATTGTTGCAATCCAAGATGGCAAGCGCATTTCTACTTTAACTGAACATCTTGATATTCGACTCCAGCAAAATTTCACGATACTATTCGTTCTGAAAATTCAGACATTTATTTGATAAATAGTGTATTTTAGCGGTTATAATGCACAATTTAAACCTTTTTTTTATAAAAATATTTTATTATCTCTTACTTTACAAAAATAAATTAAATGTATATTTCATATAATCGCTCATGAAAGCTATAAATACCTTAAACATAATAATATAATTAATTAACTCAAACCAAATATTACTTTGTCATAATCTGATATGAAAATTGTGCGGTTCTCATCTTCAACTAGGATCGGCATCTTTCTCAGGAGATGGTAACCTACTCCAATCTGTAGAGAAATAAAAATACTGAACGAGAAATGTAAACGTCGATTTGTAAATCAACAGCTGATTGTTGCAATCCAAGATGGCAAGCGCATTTCTACTTTAACTGAACATCTTGATATTCGACTCCAGCAAAATTTCACGATACTATTCGTTCTGAAAATTCAGACATTTATTTGATAAATAGTGTATTTTAGCGGTTATAATACACAATTTAAACCTTTTTTTATAAATATATTATATTATCTCCTTAAACATAATAATATTAATAATAAACTCAAACCAAATATTACTTTGTCATAATCTGATATGAAAATTGTGCGGTTCTCATCTTCAAATAGGATCGGCATCTTTCTCAGGAGATGGTAACCTGCTCCAATCTGTAGAGAAATAAAAATACTGAACGAGAAATGTAAACGTCGATTTCTAAATCATCAGCTGATTGTTGCAATCCAAGATGGCAAGCGCATTTCTACTTTAACTGAACATCTTGATATTCGACTCCAGCAAAATTTCACGATACTATTC
The DNA here is from genome assembly GCA_022537955.1 of Schmidtea mediterranea. Lineage (NCBI taxonomy): Eukaryota > Metazoa > Platyhelminthes > Tricladida > Dugesiidae > Schmidtea > Schmidtea mediterranea. Next base: position 162,881,948 of record CM039680.1, read on the forward strand.
GTTCTGAAAATTCAGACATTTATTTGATAAATAGTGTATTTTAGCGGTTATAATGCACAATTTAAACCTTTTTTTATAAAAATATTTTATTATCTCTTACTATACAAATATAAATTAAATGTATATTTCATATAATCGTTCATTATAGCTTAAAATACCTTTAACATAATAATATTAATAATAAACTCAAACCAAATATTACTTTGTCATAATCTGATATAAAAAATGTGCGGTTTCGTCTTCAAATAGGATCGGCATCTTTCTCAGGAGATGGTAACCTGCTCCAATCTGTAGAGAAATAAAAATACTGAACGAGAAATGTAAACGTCGATTTCTAAATCAACAGCTGATTGTTGCAATCCAAGATGGCAAGCGCATTTCTACTTTAACTGAACATCTTGATATTCGACTCCAGCAAAATTTCACGATACTATTCGTTCTGAAAATTCAGACATTTATTTGATAAATAGTGTATTTTAGCGGTTATAATGCACAATTTAAACCTTTTTTTTATAAAAATATTTTATTATCTCTTACTTTACAAAAATAAATTAAATGTATATTTCATATAATCGCTCATGAAAGCTATAAATACTTAAACATAATAATATAATTAATTAACTCAAACCAAATATTACTTTGTCATAATCTGATATGAAAATTGTGCGGTTCTCATCTTCAACTAGGATCGGCATCTTTCTCAGGAGATGGTAACCTACTCCAATCTGTAGAGAAATAAAAATACTGAACGAGAAATGTAAACGTCGATTTGTAAATCATCAGCTGATTGTTGCAATCCAAGATGGCAAGCGCATTTCTACTTTAACTGAACATCTTGATATTCGACTCCAGCAAAATTTCACGATACTATTCGTTCTGAAAATTCAGACATTTATTTGATAAATAGTGTATTTTAGCGGTTATAATACACAATTTAAACCTTTTTTTATAAATATATTATATTATCTCCTTAAACATAATAATATTAATAATAAACTCAAACCAAATATTACTTTGTCATAATCTGATATGAAAATTGTGCGGTTCTCATCTTCAAATAGGATCGGCATCTTTCTCAGGAGATGGTAACCTGCTCCAATCTGTAGAGAAATAAAAATACTGAACGAGAAATGTAAACGTCGATTTCTAAATCATCAGCTGATTGTTGCAATCCAAGATGACAAGCGCATTTCTACTTTAACTGAACATCTTGATATTCGACTCCAGCAAAATTTCACGATACTATTCGTTCTGAAAATTCAGACATTTATTTGATAAATAGTGTATTTTAGCGGTTATAATGCACAATTTAAACCTTTTTTTTATAAAAATATTTTATTATCTCTTACTATACAAATATAAATTAAATGTATATTTCATATAATCGTTCATTATAGCTTAAAATACCTTTAACATAATAATATTAATAATAAACTCAAACCAAATATTACTTTGTCATAATCTGATATAAAAAATGTGCGGTTCTCGTCTTCAAATAGGATCGGCATCTTTCTCAGGAGATGGTAACCTGCTCCAATCTGTAGAGAAATAAAAATACTGAACGAGAAATGTAAACGTTGATTTGTAAATCAACAGCTGATTGTTGCAATCCAAGATGGCAAGCGCATTTCTACTTTAACTGAACATCTTGATATTCGACTCCAGCAAAATTTCACGATACTATTCGTTCTGAAAATTCAGACATTTATTTGATAAATAGTGTATTTTAGCGGTTATAATGCACAATTTAAACCTTTTTTTTATAAAAATATTTTATTATCTCTTACTTTACAAAAATAAATTAAATGTATATTTCATATAATCGCTCATGAAAGCTATAAATACCTTAAACATAATAATATAATTAATTAACTCAAACCAAATATTACTTTGTCATAATCTGATATGAAAATTGTGCGGTTCTCATCTTCAACTAGGATCGGCATCTTTCTCAGGAGATGGTAACCTACTCCAATCTGTAGAGAAATAAAAATACTGAACGAGAAATGTAAACGTCGATTTCTAAATCATCAGCTGATTGTTGCAATCCAAGATGGCAAGCGCATTTCTACTTTAACTGAACATCTTGATATTCGACTCCAGCAAAATTTCACGATACTATTCGTTCTGAAAATTCAGACATTTATTTGATAAATAGTGTATTTTAGCGGTTATAATACACAATTTAAACCTTTTTTTATAAATATATTATATTATCTCCTTAAACATAATAATATTAATAATAAACTCAAACCAAATATTACTTTGTCATAATCTGATATGAAAATTGTGCGGTTCTCATCTTCAAATAGGATCGGCATCTTTCTCAGGAGATGGTAACTGCTCCAATCTGTAGAGAAATAAAAATACTGAACGAGAAATGTAAACGTCGATTTCTAAATCATCAGCTGATTGTTGCAATCCAAGATGGCAAGCGCATTTCTACTTTAACTGAACATCTTGATATTCGACTCCAGCAAAATTTCACGATACTATTCGTTCTGAAAATTCAGACATTTATTTGATAAATAGTGTATTTTAGCGGTTATAATGCACAATTTAAACCTTTTTTTTATAAAATATTTTATTATCTCTTACTATACAAATATAAATTAAATGTATATTTCATATAATCGTTCATTATAGCTTAAAATACCTTTAACATAATAATATTAATAATAAACTCAAACCAAATATTACTTTGTCATAATCTGATATAAAAATGTGCGGTTCTCGTCTTCAAATAGGATCGGCATCTTTCTCAGGAGATGGTAACCTGCTCCAATCTGTAGAGAAATAAAAATACTGAACGAGAAATGTAAACGTTGATTTGTAAATCAACAGCTGATTGTTGCAATCCAAGATGGCAAGCGCATTTCTACTTTAACTGAACATCTTGATATTCGACTCCAGCAAAATTTCACGATACTATTCGTTCTGAAAATTCAGACATTTATTTGATAAATAGTGTATTTTAGCGGTTATAATGCACAATTTAAACCTTTTTTTTATAAAAATATTTTATTATCTCTTACTTTACAAAAATAAATTAAATGTATATTTCATATAATCGCTCATGAAAGCTATAAATACCTTAAACATAATAATATAATTAATTAACTCAAACCAAATATTACTTTGTCATAATCTGATATGAAAATTGTGCGGTTCTCATCTTCAACTAGGATCGGCATCTTTCTCAGGAGATGGTAACCTGCTCCAATCTGTAGAGAAATAAAAATACTGAACGAGAAATGTAAACGTCGATTTCTAAATCATCAGCTGATTGTTGCAATCCAAGATGGCAAGCGCATTTCTACTTTAACTGAACATCTTGATATTCGACTCCAGCAAAATTTCACGATACTATTCGTTCTGAAAATTCAGACATTTATTTGATAAATAGTGTATTTTAGCGGTTATAATACACAATTTAAACCTTTTTTTTATAAATATATTATATTATCTTCCTTAAACATAATAATATTAATAATAAACTCAAACCAAATATTACTTTGTCATAATCTGATATAAAAAATGTGCGGTTCTCGTCTTCAAATAGGATCGGCATCTTTCTCAGGAGATGGTAACCTGCTCCAATCTGTAGAGAAATAAAAATACTGAACGAGAAATGTAAACGTTGATTTGTAAATCAACAGCTGATTGTTGCAATCCAAGATGGCAAGCGCATTTCTACTTTAACTGAACATCTTGATATTCGACTCCAGCAAAATTTCACGATACTATTCGTTCTGAAAATTCAGACATTTATTTGATAAATAGTGTATTTTAGCGGTTATAATGCACAATTTAAACCTTTTTTTTATAAAAATATTTTATTATCTCTTACTTTACAAAAATAAATTAAATGTATATTTCATATAATCGCTCATGAAAGCTATAAATACCTTAAACATAATAATATAATTAATTAACTCAAACCAAATATTACTTTGTCATAATCTGATATGAAAATTGTGCGGTTCTCATCTTCAACTAGGATCGGCATCTTTCTCAGGAGATGGTAACCTACTCCAATCTGTAGAGAAATAAAAATACTGAACGAGAAATGTAAACGTCGATTTCTAAATCATCAGCTGATTGTTGCAATCCAAGATGGCAAGCGCATTTCTACTTTAACTGAACATCTGATATTCGACTCCAGCAAAATTTCACGATACTATTCGTTCTGAAAATTCAGACATTTATTTGATAAATAGTGTATTTTAGCGGTTATAATACACAATTTAAACCTTTTTTTATAAATTTTTATTTTTTATAAAAATATAAATTATATTCATATAATCGTCTCTATATATAAATAACATAATAATATTAATAATAAACTCAAACCAAATATTACTTTGTCATAATCTGATATGAAAATTGTGCGGTTCTCATCTTCAAATAGGATCGGCATCTTTCTCAGGAGATGGTAACCTGCTCCAATCTGTAGAGAAATAAAAATACTGAACGAGAAATGTAAACGTTGATTTGTAAATCAACAGCTGATTGTTGCAATCCAAGATGGCAAGCGCATTTCTACTTTAACTGAACATCTTGATATTCGACTCCAGCAAAATTTCACGATACTATTCGTTCTGAAAATTCAGACATTTATTTGATAAATAGTGTATTTTAGCGGTTATAATACACAATTTAAACCTTTTTTTATAAATATATTATATTATCTGTTACTATAAAAATATAAATCAAATGTATATTTCAAATAATCGCTCATGATTGCTATAAATACCCTAAACATAATAATATTAATAATAAACTCAAACCAAATATTACTTTGTCATAATCTGATATGAAAATTGTGCGGTTCTCATCTTCAACTAGGATCGGCATCTTTCTCAGGAGATGGTAACCTGCTCCAATCTGTAGAGAAATAAAAATACTGAACGAGAAATGTAAACGTTGATTTGTAAATCAACAGCTGATTGTTGCAATCCAAGATGGCAAGCGCATTTCTACTTTAACTGAACATCTTGATATTCGACTCCAGCAAAATTTCACGATACTATTCGTTCTGAAAATTCAGACATTTATTTGATAAATAGTGTATTTTAGCGGTTATAATGCACAATTTAAACCTTTTTTTTATAAAAATATTTTATTATCTCTTACTATACAAATATAAATTAAATGTATATTTCATATAATCGTTCATTATAGCTTAAAATACCTTTAACATAATAATATTAATAATAAACTCAAACCAAATATTACTTTGTCATAATCTGATATAAAAAATGTGCGGTTCTCGTCTTCAAATAGGATCGGCATCTTTCTCAGGAGATGGTAACCTGCTCCAATCTGTAGAGAAATAAAAATACTGAACGAGAAATGTAAACGTTGATTTGTAAATCAACAGCTGATTGTTGCAATCCAAGATGGCAAGCGCATTTCTACTTTAACTGAACATCTTGATATTCGACTCCAGCAAAATTTCACGATACTATTCGTTCTGAAAATTCAGACATTTATTTGATAAATAGTGTATTTTAGCGGTTATAATGCACAATTTAAACCTTTTTTTTATAAAAATATTTTATTATCTCTTACTTTACAAAAATAAATTAAATGTATATTTCATATAATCGCTCATGAAAGCTATAAATACCTTAAACATAATAATATAATTAATTAACTCAAACCAAATATTACTTTGTCATAATCTGATATGAAAATTGTGCGGTTCTCATCTTCAACTAGGATCGGCATCTTTCTCAGGAGATGGTAACCTACTCCAATCTGTAGAGAAATAAAAATACTGAACGAGAAATGTAAACGTCGATTTCTAAATCATCAGCTGATTGTTGCAATCCAAGATGGCAAGCGCATTTCTACTTTAACTGAACATCTTGATATTCGACTCCAGCAAAATTTCACGATACTATTCGTTCTGAAAATTCAGACATTTATTTGATAAATAGTGTATTTTAGCGGTTATAATACACAATTTAAACCTTTTTTTATAAATATATTATATTATCTCCTTAAACATAATAATATTAATAATAAACTCAAACCAAATATTACTTTGTCATAATCTGATATGAAAATTGTGCGGTTCTCATCTTCAAATAGGATCGGCATCTTTCTCAGGAGATGGTAACCTGCTCCAATCTGTAGAGAAATAAAAATACTGAACGAGAAATGTAAACGTTGATTTGTAAATCAACAGCTGATTGTTGCAATCCAAGATGGCAAGCGCATTTCTACTTTAACTGAACATCTTGATATTCGACTCCAGCAAAATTTCACGATACTATTCGTTCTGAAAATTCAGACATTTATTTGATAAATAGTGTATTTTAGCGGTTATAATACACAATTTAAACCTTTTTTTATAAATATATTATATTATCTGTTACTATAAAAATATAAATCAAATGTATATTTCAAATAATCGCTCATGATTGCTATAAATACCCTAAACATAATAATATTAATAATAAACTCAAACCAAATATTACTTTGTCATAATCTGATATGAAAATTGTGCGGTTCTCATCTTCAACTAGGATCGGCATCTTTCTCAGGAGATGGTAACCTGCTCCAATCTGTAGAGAAATAAAAATACTGAACGAGAAATGTAAACGTTGATTTGTAAATCAACAGCTGATTGTTGCAATCCAAGATGGCAAGCGCATTTCTACTTTAACTGAACATCTTGATATTCGACTCCAGCAAAATTTCACGATACTATTCGTTCTGAAAATTCAGACATTTATTTGATAAATAGTGTATTTTAGCGGTTATAATGCACAATTTAAACCTTTTTTTTATAAAAATATTTTATTATCTCTTACTATACAAATATAAATTAAATGTATATTTCATATAATCGTTCATTATAGCTTAAAATACCTTTAACATAATAATATTAATAATAAACTCAAACCAAATATTACTTTGTCATAATCTGATATAAAAATGTGCGGTTCTCGTCTTCAAATAGGATCGGCATCTTTCTCAGGAGATGGTAACCTGCTCCAATCTGTAGAGAAATAAAAATACTGAACGAGAAATGTAAACGTTGATTTGTAAATCAACAGCTGATTGTTGCAATCCAAGATGGCAAGCGCATTTCTACTTTAACTGAACATCTTGATATTCGACTCCAGCAAAATTTCACGATACTATTCGTTCTGAAAATTCAGACATTTATTTGATAAATAGTGTATTTTAGCGGTTATAATGCACAATTTAAACCTTTTTTTTATAAAAATATTTTATTATCTCTTACTTTACAAAAATAAATTAAATGTATATTTCATATAATCGCTCATGAAAGCTATAAATACCTTAAACATAATAATATAATTAATTAACTCAAACCAAATATTACTTTGTCATAATCTGATATGAAAATTGTGCGGTTCTCATCTTCAACTAGGATCGGCATCTTTCTCAGGAGATGGTAACCTACTCCAATCTGTAGAGAAATAAAAATACTGAACGAGAAATGTAAACGTCGATTTCTAAATCATCAGCTGATTGTTGCAATCCAAGATGGCAAGCGCATTTCTACTTTAACTGAACATCTTGATATTCGACTCCAGCAAAATTTCACGATACTATTCGTTCTGAAAATTCAGACATTTATTTGATAAATAGTGTATTTTAGCGGTTATAATGCACAATTTAAACCTTTTTTTTATAAAAATATTTTATTATCTCTTACTATACAAATATAAATTAAATGTATATTTCATATAATCGTTCATTATAGCTTAAAATACCTTTAACATAATAATATTAATAATAAACTCAAACCAAATATTACTTTGTCATAATCTGATATAAAAAATGTGCGGTTCTCGTCTTCAAATAGGATCGGCATCTTTCTCAGGAGATGGTAACCTGCTCCAATCTGTAGAGAAATAAAAATACTGAACGAGAAATGTAAACGTTGATTTGTAAATCAACAGCTGATTGTTGCAATCCAAGATGGCAAGCGCATTTCTACTTTAACTGAATATCTTGATATTCGACTCCAGCAAAATTTCACGATACTATTCGTTCTGAAAATTCAGACATTTATTTGATAAATAGTGTATTTTAGCGGTTATAATGCACAATTTAAACCTTTTTTTTATAAAAATATTTTATTATCTCTTACTATACAAATATAAATTAAATGTATATTTCATATAATCGTTCATTATAGCTTAAAATACCTTTAACATAATAATATTAATAATAAACTCAAACCAAATATTACTTTGTCATAATCTGATATAAAAAATGTGCGGTTCTCGTCTTCAAATAGGATCGGCATCTTTCTCAGGAGATGGTAACCTGCTCCAATCTGTAGAGAAATAAAAATACTGAACGAGAAATGTAAACGTCGATTTGTAAATCAACAGCTGATTGTTGCAATCCAAGATGGCAAGCGCATTTCTACTTTAACTGAACATCTTGATATTCGACTCCAGCAAAATTTCACGATACTATTCGTTCTGAAAATTCAGACATTTATTTGATAAATAGTGTATTTTAGCGGTTATAATACACAATTTAAACCTTTTTTTATAAATATATTATATTATCTCTTACTATAAAAATATAAATCAAATGTATATTTCATATAATCGCTCATGATTGCTATAAATACCTTAAACATAATTGTTAGAAGCTATAACATTCAATTCTTCAGTCATCAAAATAAATTACTAAGACTATTAAATCCAAATTATATTTCATAAAATCTGATTATATAAACAAATATTCTTGGGACATTTTCTAAGTTTTAATTTCAACCAAATATCAACATACCATTGCATTCATACTTGAATTTCAATTTTATTAAAAATTATTTTATTCTAAAATTTCAATTATCATTTCAATTTTAATATCTTAAAATAATTTAAGTTTCAATTAAAACTTTACAAATTTTAATCGTGAACTAATTTAATTTAGTATTTTAATTTTAACTCCTCACATCCCCCTTTTTTAAAATGTTTGATCTTCTCAACATTTCTGACTACCATCTTCCCATTTTGATCCTTAAGTAAGTAGCTCCGTTCATGTATTTTCTTTATCACTTTGTACGGCCCTTCCCACCTTGCATCGTCTTTATTTCGAATTTCTTGTTTGATCAAGACCACATCTTCCATTTCAAAATTTCTCACTGTTTTGCTTATTTTTGGTTTTAGTGTTTTATCCTCTATTCTCTTTTCCATATCTTCTCTATTTATTTCTTTATTCGAGTACCATTTCATTCTGTCGATCTTCCTCCCAAATATAATCTCTGCTGGGCTTACTCCCGTTGTTTTTTGAACTGTTGCATTTAACGTATATTCTATTTCTGGCACTATATCAGCCCAGTTTTTCCTTCCTCCTTCATTCAATGACGCGTTAATATACTCTCTGATTGTTCTGAATTGTCTTTCAATAATACCATTCGTGTTATGGTGATATGGGCTTGAGAAAATTAATTCAATGCCAGCTGTCTTTGCTAGTTCTTTTATGCTTCTTGCTTCAAAGTTCTTCCCACAATCTACATGAAGTTCTTTTGGCGCTCCAAACTTTAATATCCATTTATTTAATAACGTCTCACTAATTGTTCTTTCGTCTTGCTTGTTTATGGCCGTTAATGAGATGTATTTACTATAGTGGTCAATGATTCCGCAAATATATTTCTTTTTGTTGAACGTTTCTTTCAATGGCCCACATATATCCATATATATCTTCTCGAATGGTTCTGTACTCTTTATTGTTTGAGTTTCCTCCTTTGTCTTGGTTGTTATCGTTTTCATTTTCTGACATCTTTCGCAGTTCTCAATTACCTTTTTTACTTCCGTTGCTAGATTTTCCATGTCGCAGTTGTTCTGGATATATTTTGTTACTTTCTGTGCACCTGCATGGCACAGCAATACGTGTACTTCTTTTATCATCCTCTGTCTATTATCTGACGGTATCCATATTTTACCTTGTTTAGTTAGTACCGTGTTGTTTTCCATTATGAACTTACAATCTTTATTTTCTAACTTATTCTTTATTTCTTGGACCTCCATATTGTCATTTTGCCACTTGTTATATCCGCCTTCTGCTGTTACTGTTAATATTCTGGTTTTAATTTTGCCGGTTTTTGCGTCTTCGTGTTCCATCATACACTGTACACATGTTCCGCATGTTTTCCTGGATAGCATATCCGCGTTTGTATGGCTTGTTCCTTTCCTGTATTCCATTTTAATATCCAGACTGCTTAAATAGTTGATCCATGTCTGGAATTGAGCCGTTATTGGTTTCTTCGTTGTTACCATAAACGTAATAGCTTTATGGTCCGTTCTCAGTACGAATCTCTTACCATATAAGTAGTGGTTGAAATGTTTACAAAAATAGTATATTGCCAATAATTCTTTTCTGGTAATGCAGTATCCTTTTTCGTGGCTGCTCATCGCATGTGAACCATATGCAATGACATGTTCATGTCCTTTTTCATCCTTTTGCGAAAGAACTGCTCCAATAGTATCGAAGCTCGCGTCTGTGTCTAATATAAATTCTTTTCTGAAATCTGGAAATACCAATACTGGGGCGGTTATCAATGCTTCTTTCATTTCCCCGAAAGCCTTTTCACACATCTCTGTCCATCTTATTTTCTCATTGTTTTTTCCGCATATACTTTCTAGTGCTCTTGCCTTCTTTGCATAGTCTTTTATGAACCGTCGATAATAGTTACAGATACCCAGAAAGCTCCTCAGATTCTTCACACATTTTGGTTTTTGAAATGATTGTATTGCTTCTATTTTAGTATTATCTGTTTGTATGCCGTCTTTATTTATTATGTGTCCCAGAAACTTCACTTCTTTTCTAAATATTTGACATTTTTCGGGGTTCAATCTTAGTCCTGCTGTTGCGATCTTCCCTAGGACTTTTCCAAATATGTTATAATGGTCTTCTTCTGTCTTTGTGAATATTAGGATGTCGTCTAAATATACCATCACTCCATCTTTCCACAAGTCTTTCAATACTTTCGTCATTAATTCTTGAAATGTTCCTGGTGCCGCTGCAATACCGAACGGCATCCTGTTAAAACAGAACTGTCCTTCTTTTGTTGAGAATGCTGTTTTCTCTTGAGATTCTTTATCTAACTTCACTTGGTAATAAGCATTTCCCAAGTCGATTGAGCTAAAATATCTGGATCCGTGTAGGATGTCTAAAATTTCATCTACATTTGGCATTGGAAATGCTTGTCTTTCTGTTATCTTGTTTAATTGTCTGAAGTCTAGACAAAGCCTGATGTCTTTTTTCTCTTTCTTCCATACACAAACTAAAGGTGTGTTCCACGGTGAATTGCACTTCCTAATTATTCCGTTGTTTTCTAGATTTTTTATTGCTTCCTCAATCTTGTCTTCCAAATTTATTGGCTGACGTCTCGGTTTAATCATTATTGGCTCTCCTTTCGTGATGATCTTATGTTTTATCAGATTGGTACACCCAATGTCCCATTTATCTGCCATAAAAACATTCTTGTTTGCCTGAAATATTTCTAGCAGTCTCTTATTTCCGGTAACTTTTAAAACGTCGATGGCATGACGTAATCTTTCTTCATCTGTTATAATCCGCCCAAATCTAGCTTCTATTTCGCAAATGAAATCACTACGTTTTCCATGTTCTTCTAGTATACATTTCAATTCTATACCAAATAACCTTTGTAGTTCTACTCCTCCAATAATTTCTGGTATTAAATTCTTTACTATAATGAATGTTACATTTCTTTCCATACTGCCCATTTTAACATTGATGTTTAGTTTACCCATAGTTTCTAATCTACTGTTGTTTGCACATCTTAGCGATTCCCTTGTTTCTAATATTTCGATATTTTCTAATCGATCAATTACAGATTTAGCCATCACATTAATTCGCGCTCCTGTATCCAATAAACAATCTACTTTCCGCCCTTGGATATCCAGTGTTGTACTCGGTCTACCTTGCATTATATTATATGTTATTACTGGACTTTTTTGTTCTTCTACTGACAAAATATTCTGCTCTCTAGTATCTTCTACAATTTCATTAATACACACGTCTCCATTTTTCTTTAGGAATTTGTAAATTTTCTCTATCGTTCTTTCCTCGTGTTTTACTACTTCATTTACTTTACACTCCTCTTTAAATTTTTTCTGACTTTCCTTATCATTCGACTTTTTAATTTCTACACTACTATTATTATTAATATCACGTTCAAAAACACTACAATCTTTATCAATCATACAATCATCATCCATACTTAAATTACACATACCGTTAGCATTCATTCTTTGGTTGAAATCAATCTTACTTAGTAAATTGCTCCGATCAATGTCCCGTTTGACGGAGCGTGCTCGTTTGGGTCATTCTCCCTGTTATACTCGTCTGGCTGGCTTGACTGTTTTGTATTCATCATCTCATCATCAGACTCGATAGCTGCAATATCTTTTCTGTTATATTGTTGGTTTCCCCATTGTCTTTGATGTACGTTCCTTGGTTGATACATATCTTCCCTTTGTTGATAGGTATTTCTTTGAATTCTTCCTCCTGACATCTTCCTTTGGTCTCGATCTCTTCCTTGATTTCGTCTTTCCATATTTGTGTAGCACTCTCTTTCTTTGTGTCCTCGTGCATTGCATCTATGACATTTGATTGTTGGGCATTCTCTTCGTATGTGACCTTCAACACCACATGCATAACATTGAAATCTTCTTTTTATATTACATTCTCTGCTACTGTGTCCCGGTTTTTGACACGTCCAGCATTCTATCACTTTAACTCTTGTCTCTGGTTTCCATTCGTTGATTTCTCTCTTCGTGGCTCCAACTTGTACTACATCTCTATAAGTTCTTCCCCCAGTTGTAGGTCGTATTGATCTCACCGTGTTTACTTGTTCAATAACCTTGTTAACTTTTTCTATCTTCTTTATAGTTTCTTTAATTTGTTCCGCCGTTTTGAGATCTTTCATTTCGATTTCTTTCCTGACTTCTTTATCTCTTACACAATGTGTCAATAAACATTTCTGAATTTCTTCCTCATTCCAAGTGTGTGAGGCCAATTTTTTAGTCATTTTTGATATTTTCTCTATAAATATTTCCGCTGAATCGTTACCTTGCTCGTAGTTCAAGGCTTCTCTTAAGTCATCAATCAATGACGTTGGTCGATGAAAAGCTGCTCTTAATTTCTGTTCAACGGTTTTACCTTCTGCGGCTTCATATTCTTCAATCAAAGTCCTGTCCAGAAGTGTAATAACTAGTACCATTTGTGTCTTCACTGGTGTCTTCGTTATTTCAAAGAACCTCTGACATTCTTTGATAAATAATTCGAGGTCCTCTCCTCTGTGGAATTTCTCTGGAAGTAATCTTCCAATAAGCAGATCCGTTGGAATGGTCGCCATGTTAGAAGCTATAACATTCAATTCTTCAGTCATCAAAATAAATTACTAAGACTATTAAATCCAAATTATATTTCATAAAATCTGATTATATAAACAAATATTCTTGGGACATTTTCTAAGTTTTAATTTCAACCAAATATCAACATACCATTGCATTCATACTTGAATTTCAATTTTATTAAAAATTATTTTATTCTAAAATTTCAATTATCATTTCAATTTTAATATCTTAAAATAATTTAAGTTTCAATTAAAACTTTACAAATTTTAATCGTGAACTAATTTAATTTAGTATTTTAATTTTAATTCCTCACAATAATAATATTAATAATAAACTCAAACCAAATATTACTTTGTCATAATCTGATATAAAAATTGTGCCGTTCTTGTCTCAAACTAGGATCGGCATCTTTCTCCATAGATGGTAACACGCCCCAATCTGTAGAGAAATAAAAATACTGAACGAGAAATGTAAACGTTGATTTGTAAATCAACAGCTGATTGTTGCAATCCAAGATGGCAAGCGCATTTCTACTTTAACTGAACATCTTGATATTCGACTCCAGCAAAATTTCACGATACTATTCGTTCTGAAAATTCAGACATTTATTTGATAAATAGTGTATTTTAGCGGTTATAATGTACAATTTAAACCTTTTTTTAATAAAAATATTTTATTATCTCTTACTATACAAATATAAATTAAATGTATATTTCATATAATCGTTCATTATAGCTTAAAATACCTTTAACATAATAATATTAATAATAAACTCAAACCAAATATTACTTTGTCATAATCTGATATAAAAAATGTGCGGTTCTCGTCTTCAAATAGGATCGGCATCTTTCTCAGGAGATGGTAACCTGCTCCAATCTGTAGAGAAATAAAAATACTGAACGAGAAATGTAAACGTTGATTTGTAAATCAACAGCTGATTGTTGCAATCCAAGATGGCAAGCGCATTTCTACTTTAACTGAACATCTTGATATTCGACTCCAGCAAAATTTCACGATACTATTCGTTCTGAAAATTCAGACATTTATTTGATAAATAGTGTATTTTAGCGGTTATAATGCACAATTTAAACCTTTTTTTTATAAAAATATTTTATTATCTCTTACTTTACAAAAATAAATTAAATGTATATTTCATATAATCGCTCATGAAAGCTATAAATACCTTAAACATAATAATATAATTAATTAACTCAAACCAAATATTACTTTGTCATAATCTGATATGAAAATTGTGCGGTTCTCATCTTCAACTAGGATCGGCATCTTTCTCAGGAGATGGTAACCTACTCCAATCTGTAGAGAAATAAAAATACTGAACGAGAAATGTAAACGTCGATTTGTAAATCAACAGCTGATTGTTGCAATCCAAGATGGCAAGCGCATTTCTACTTTAACTGAACATCTTGATATTCGACTCCAGCAAAATTTCACGATACTATTCGTTCTGAAAATTCAGACATTTATTTGATAAATAGTGTATTTTAGCGGTTATAATACACAATTTAAACCTTTTTTTATAAATATATTATATTATCTCTTACTATAAAAATATAAATCAAATGTATATTTCATATAATCGCTCATGATTGCTATAAATACCTTAAACATAATAATATTAATAATAAACTCAAACCAAATATTACTTTGTCATAATCTGATATAAAAATTGTGCCGTTCTTGTCTCAAACTAGGATCGGCATCTTTCTCCATAGATGGTAACACGCCCCAATCTGTAGAGAAATAAAAATACTGAACGACAAATGTAAACGTTGATTTGTAAATCAACAGCTGATTGTTGCAATCCAAGATGGCAAGCGCATTTCTACTTTAACTGAACATCTTGATATTCGACTCCAGCAAAATTTCACGATACTATTCGTTCTGAAAATTCAGACATTTATTTGATAAATAGTGTATTTTAGCGGTTATAATGTACAATTTAAACCTTTTTTTATAAAAATATTTTATTATCTCTTACTATACAAATATAAATTAAATGTATATTTCATATAATCGTTCATTATAGCTTAAAATACCTTTAACATAATAATATTAATAATAAACTCAAACCAAATATTACTTTGTCATAATCTGATATAAATAATGTGCGGTTCTCGTCTTCAAATAGGATCGGCATCTTTCTCAGGAGATGGTAACCTGCTCCAATCTGTAGAGAAATAAAAATACTGAACGAGAAATGTAAACGTTGATTTGTAAATCAACAGCTGATTGTTGCAATCCAAGATGGCAAGCGCATTTCTACTTTAACTGAACATCTTGATATTCGACTCCAGCAAAATTTCACGATACTATTCGTTCTGAAAATTCAGACATTTATTTGATAAATAGTGTATTTTAGCGGTTATAATGCACAATTTAAACCTTTTTTTTATAAAAATATTTTATTATCTCTTACTTTAAAAAAATAAATTAAATGTATATTTCATATAATCGCTCATGAAAGCTATAAATACCTTAAACATAATAATATAATTAATTAACTCAAATCAAATATTACTTTGTCATAATCTGATATGAAAATTGTGCGGTTCTCATCTTCAACTAGGATCGGCATCTTTCTCAGGAGATGGTTACCTACTCCAATCTGTAGAGAAATAAAAATACTGAACGAGAAATGTAAACGTCGATTTGTAAATCAACAGCTGATTGTTGCAATCCAAGATGGCAAGCGCATTTCTACTTTAACTGAACATCTTGATATTCGACTCCAGCAAAATTTCACGATACTATTCGTTCTGAAAATTCAGACATTTATTTGATAAATAGTGTATTTTAGCGGTTATAATACACAATTTAAACCTTTTTTTATAAATATATTATATTATCTCTTACTATAAAAATATAAATCAAATGTATATTTCATATAATCGCTCATGATTGCTATAAATACCTTAAACATAATAATATTAATAATAAACTCAAACCAAATATTACTTTGTCATAATCTGATATAAAAATTGTGCCGTTCTTGTCTCAAACTAGGATCGGCATCTTTCTCCATAGATGGTAACACGCCCCAATCTGTAGAGAAATAAAAATACTGAACGAGAAATGTAAACGTTGATTTGTAAATCATCAGCTGATTGTTGCAATCCAAGATGGCAAGCGCATTTCTACTTTAACTGAACATCTTGATATTCGACTCCAGCAAAATTTCACGATACTATTCGTTCTGAAAATTCAGACATTTATTTGATAAATAGTGTATTTTAGCGGTTATAATGTACAATTTAAACCTTTTTTTATAAAAATATTTTATTATCTCTTACTATACAAATATAAATTAAATGTATATTTCATATAATCGTTCATTATAGCTTAAAATACCTTTAACATAATAATATTAATAATAAACTCAAACCAAATATTACTTTGTCATAATCTGATATAAAAAATGTGCGGTTCTCGTCTTCAAATAGGATCGGCATCTTTCTCAGGAGATGGTAACCTGCTCCAATCTGTAGAGAAATAAAAATACTGAACGAGAAATGTAAACGTTGATTTGTAAATCAACAGCTGATTGTTGCAATCCAAGATGGCAAGCGCATTTCTACTTTAACTGAACATCTTGATATTCGACTCCAGCAAAATTTCACGATACTATTCGTTCTGAAAATTCAGACATTTATTTGATAAATAGTGTATTTTAGCGGTTATAATGCACAATTTAAACCTTTTTTTTATAAAAATATTTTATTATCTCTTACTTTACAAAAATAAATTAAATGTATATTTCATATAATCGCTCATGAAAGCTATAAATACCTTAAACATAATAATATAATTAATTAACTCAAACCAAATATTACTTTGTCATAATCTGATATGAAAATTGTGCGGTTCTCATCTTCAACTAGGATCGGCATCTTTCTCAGGAGATGGTAACCTACTCCAATCTGTAGAGAAATAAAAATACTGAACGAGAAATGTAAACGTCGATTTGTAAATCAACAGCTGATTGTTGCAATCCAAGATGGCAAGCGCATTTCTACTTTAACTGAACATCTTGATATTCGACTCCAGCAAAATTTCACGATACTATTCGTTCTGAAAATTCAGACATTTATTTGATAAATAGTGTATTTTAGCGGTTATAATACACAATTTAAACCTTTTTTTATAAATATATTATATTATCTCTTACTATAAAAATATAAATCAAATGTATATTTCATATAATCGCTCATGAAAGCTATAAATACCTTAAACATAATAATATAATTAATTAACTCAAACCAAATATTACTTTGTCATAATCTGATATGAAAATTGTGCGGTTCTCATCTTCAACTAGGATCGGCATCTTTCTCAGGAGATGGTAACCTACTCCAATCTGTAGAGAAATAAAAATACTGAACGAGAAATGTAAACGTTGATTTGTAAATCAACAGCTGATTGTTGCAATCCAAGATGGCAAGCGCATTTCTACTTTAACTGAACATCTTGATATTCGACTGCAGCAAAATTTCACGATACTATTCGTTCTGAAAATTCAGACATTTATTTGATAAATAGTGTATTTTAGCGGTTATAATACACAATTTAAACTTTTTTTTATAAATATATTATATTATCTCTTACTATAAAAATATAAATCAAATGTATATTTCATATAATCGCTCATGATTGCTATAAATACCTTAAACATAATAATATTAATAATAAACTCAAACCAAATATTACTTTGTCATAATCTGATATAAAAATTGTGCGGTTCTTGTCTCAAACTAGGATCGGCATCTTTCTCCATAGATGGTAACACGCCCCAATCTGTAGAGAAATAAAAATACTGAACGAGAAATGTAAACGTCGATTTCTAAATCATCAGCTGATTGTTGCAATCCAAGATGGCAAGCGCATTTCTACTTTAACTGAACATCTTGATATTCGACTCCAGCAAAATTTCACGATACTATTCGTTCTGAAAATTCAAACAGTTATTTGATAAATAGTATATTTAAGCTGTTATAATGCTCGATTTAAACTTCTTTTATAAAAATATTTTATTATCTCTTACTATACAAAAATAAATTAAATGTATATTTCATATAATCGCTCATGATTGCTATAAATACCTTAAACATAATAATATTAATAATAAACTCAAACCAAATATTACTTTGTCATAATCTGATATAAAAATTGTGCGGTTCTTGTCTCAAACTAGGATCGGCATCTTTCTCCATAGATGGTAACACGCCCCAATCTGTAGAGAAATAAAAATACTGAACGAGAAATGTAAACGTTGATTTGTAAATCAACAGCTGATTGTTGCAATCCAAGATGGCAAGCGCATTTCTACTTTAACTGAACATCTTGATATTCGACTTCAGCAAAATTTCACGATACTATTCGTTCTGAAAATTCAAACATTTATTTGATAAATAGTGTATTTGGGCTGTTATAATCCTCGATTTAAACCTTTTTTTATAAAAATATTTTATTATCTCTTACTTTACAAATATAAATTAAATGTATATTTCATATAATCGTTCATTATAGCTTAAAATACATTTAACATAATAATATTAATAATAAACTCAAACCAAATATTACTTTGTCATAATCTGATATAAAAAATGTGCGGTTCTCGTCTTCAAATAGGATCGGCATCTTTCTCAGGAGATGGTAACCTGCTCCAATCTGTAGAGAAATAAAAATACTGAACGAGAAATGTAAACGTTGATTTGTAAATCAACAGCTGATTGTTGCAATCCAAGATGGCAAGCGCATTTCTACTTTAACTGAACATCTTGATATTCGACTCCAGCAAAATTTCACGATACTATTCGTTCTGAAAATTCAGACATTTATTTGATAAATAGTGTATTTTAGCGGTTATAATACACAATTTAAACCTTTTTTTATAAATATATTATATTATCTCTTACTATAAAAATATAAATCAAATGTATATTTCAAATAATCGCTCATGATTGCTATAAATACCCTTAACATAATAATATTAATAATAAACTCAAACCAAATATTACTTTGTCATAATCTGATATGAAAATTGTGCGGTTCTCATCTTCAACTAGGATCGGCATCTTTCTCAGGAGATGGTAACCTGCTCCAATCTGTAGAGAAATAAAAATACTGAACGAGAAATGTAAACGTCGATTTCTAAATCATCAGCTGATTGTTGCAATCCAAGATGGCAAGCGCATTTCTACTTTAACTGAACATCTTGATATTCGACTCCAGCAAAATTTCACGATACTATTCGTTCTGAAAATTCAAACATTTATTTGATAAATAGTGTATTTAAGCTGTTATAATGCTCGATTTAAACCTTTTTTATAAAAATATTTTATTATCTCTTACTTTACAAATATAAATTAAAATGTATATTTCATATAATCGTTCATTATAGCTTAAAATACCTTTAACATAATAATATTAATAATAAACTCAAACCAAATATTACTTTGTCATAATCTGATATAAAAAATGTGCGGTTCTCGTTATCAAATAGGATCGGCATCTTTCTCAGGCGATGGTAACCTGCTCCAATCTGTAGAGAAATAAAAATACTGAACGAGAAATGTAAACGTTGATTTGTAAATCAACAGCTGATTGTTGCAATCCAAGATGGCAAGCGCATTTCTACTTTAACTGAACATCTTGATATTCGACTCCAGCAAAATTTCACGATACTATTCGTTCTGAAAATTCAGACATTTATTTGATAAATAGTGTATTTTAGCGGTTATAATACACAATTTAAACCTTTTTTTATAAATATATTATATTATCTCTTACTATAAAAATATAAATCAAATGTATATTTCAAATAATCGCTCATGATTGCTATAAATACCCTAAACATAATAATATTAATAATAAACTCAAACCAAATATTACTTTGTCATAATCTGATATGAAAATTGTGCGGTTCTCATCTTCAACTAGGATCGGCATCTTTCTCAGGAGATGGTAACCTACTCCAATCTGTAGAGAAATAAAAATACTGAACGAGAAATGTAAACGTCGAAGTCTAAATCATCAGCTGATTGTTGCAATCCAAGATGGCAAGCGCATTTCTACTTTAACTGAACATCTTGATATTCGACTCCAGCAAAATTTCACGATACTATTCGTTCTGAAAATTCAGACATTTATTTGATAAATAGTGTATTTTAGCGGTTATAATACACAATTTAAACCTTTTTTTATAAATATATTATATTATCTCTTACTATAAAAATATAAATCAAATGTATATTTCATATAATCGCTCATGATTGCTATAAATACTGTTGGGCCAGAACGTAAACGGCCTTGAAAAATGTTTAAATGGATCAGAAACACACATGCAAACATAACATGCAGATTTAAATAAATCAGGAAACACCATATAAACCCTATAAAATCCGAGAAATAAAAGAATTAAATATAAAATAATAAACATAAAAATAAATTAAAATATTAACAAAATGCACCAAGATCCGCACGATACCTACACAAATACAACAAGAAAACACGACAAATTCGACGAAATTAGAAAAATCAATTAAAGTTCATTAAAGTGGAATTTAAATCGAGAAATTTGAATTAGCAATAATTCAATAAAAATTCTAAATAAAAAATTATAAAAATAAATCGAAAAATAATAAAAATAAATAATAGAATTTGCTAGAAAAGAACAAGGTCGAATTTTGTTTTACTACTTCAAATTTTACACGTCATACAAATAGGTATATATACTGATCCATTTTCACATTAAAGTTAACCATTTTTCAAACTGACTAAAACCATTTTTGAAATTGTTAGAACTGTTTTAAAAACCATATTTTCAAATCTTGAAAAAGTTATTTTCAGACGAATTTGGAAACCTTTTTTAGGTAAGAAGCATTTTGGTTGGAACCCTCTTTCCACATCACGTCCTTGCATCTCAATGGAGCTCGGCTCGGCGTTGGCGTGGGAAGAGAGGTATTTATGTCATTTTGTATTATGATTTGATGTTTTTATGGAATGGTTAAAATGGGTAAATTTATTGTTTTATAATTAATAAATATTATGAATATACATAACTTATTTGATATGCTTTTATAAATTTTTTAATGTCGAAATTTTTCCGGCCCACAGCCGACACATCACGCAAGATAGTAAAATCAACATAGTGCAGATGCATGTAAGAGCGTGGAGAATCGCCAATGATATGCACCCGTGAAGACTCAGCGTGCGCAACGCAGCGGTCGTAACGTCAATATTTATCCCTATAGCTGAAGCGA
Source organism: Schmidtea mediterranea (assembly GCA_022537955.1). Lineage (NCBI taxonomy): Eukaryota > Metazoa > Platyhelminthes > Tricladida > Dugesiidae > Schmidtea > Schmidtea mediterranea. The sequence goes on from CM039680.1 coordinate 162,903,615, forward strand.
GAAATAAGGAAGAAGTCTCTGGCTGCTTCCTCGTTTCTCAATTCTGTAAAATCGACCTAAAATTATCTTACAAACGGCTTAAAATCATCACACCGAGTAGTCCAGTGGGCACTCAATAAATATAATATAAACACAAAGGCGCTTAAGATCTATTAAAGGGAAAAGGTACGGGGATAAATCAATTGAAATCGTTGGTATAAATAAATTAAATTGATGTTTAGAAATGAATTAATTAGTAGTATATTAAATCAACTTATGTCATTTAAAAACCAAAATATGGATATCATAAGTAGTTCCGTGAGCCCCTTACATTGAATTTATTCATCAAGTCAAAGATATTTTCATTAAAAATAAATATCCCCTTAATTAATGTGGATTTAAATAAAATAATTATTGAAAATTTAAGTGACTCACGGTTCAAACTAAACTATCTCCTTGATTCAGAATTAATTATTGTGTACAGTGAAGGGTACTGTAATGAATTAGGTTAAGATCATTGATATAAATAAATTAGAAGTAAATTGATATCGGTATGCTAAAATAATCCAAATAGTAACATCTCTTAAAAAGTAATTATTGATTCAATTAAATTAGTTAACGATTCCGGCGTAAACATAAGCATTGCCTTAGGAAAGATTAAGTGAATTGACTGATAAAATTAGAGTAATGTGAACAAAATAACCCGATAGATCGGCAAGTAAAAGCAAACATAGTTTTATTTGAAGATAATACGATAATTTACGAAAATGCAGTAGACAATCACTTAAAATGCTTTATTCGAGGGATTGTAATTAATATAGATCGCTAATAACTACAAGTTAAAATATAGAAAAATCACTGATTTAGCCAACAAAGTCTCCGGTAATTAAATATAAGTTCATGGAGCAAAATCGAACCAGCAAAATAGATTGATAAATTCCGAGATTAATTTAAGGTAATTCGTCCCTCAAAGTAAAAATAACTCGTTGTTTCAGACCACAGCACTAGTAAATCGAACCCAATACGACTCCTCGCTCGAAGTTAGTGTAATGGATAACGATAATCAAACGATCCTCGAGTTGAAAATTTCCCTTTAGATGATTCATTCGAATCTGAAATACGGTAATTGCAGGGTGAAAATGGGTAAAATATAACTGGAAAACTCTAAGATAAAGATAAGCAAATCTGTAACCAAAAATTTAATGATAGTTTATTGACAAAAAATTTACTGTTAAGGAGTTACTCAACCTTGCAGCATTATTAAATCCAACCGACATTGATAGGAATAGCTTGAATCGCGATGAGAAAGAACCAAATCACTTTTATGATAATATTTGTTTAAACCTAACGGCTAAAATGTGTAAATGAATCAAATAAAAGTATACCGAAATTAGTTTACCTTCCATAACATGAAAACCCGAAAGATTGATAATATCAGAGTGATAATTGTTAAGCATCAGTAAAATCCAATGGCGCTAATAGATGTATATATCCTTAAAGTTAAAATTCCGATAGAATGAAGTAATGATACATTCCAAAAGATTAGAACATAAATTGAGTAATTACAACCAAAATTCCAACTCGTCCAAATGATTAAAGACGCGGTGATCTATTAGTATATCTAATCGACCAAACAGCGAAAATACGCCGGATATTGAATTGTAACGGAAATCGCACCCATCTACGCAAACATCCTTGAACAATACTATTAAGATAACATCCGGACTAGTTTCCACTAAATCTAAAATCATCTATCACACTTCCATCTAACCGGACATCCGGTCAATCATTACTAATAACACGCAACATTAATCGACGGAAATTACATGCGAACGCCAAACACACGTCGATGCCTCAGCGATGCGACATCCGTTATCGCCTTAAACGATCACCAAATCATAGAATGGTTAGATGAAATTAACTCCAACATCAATTTTAAAGAATCAATAAACGTTTATTATAATATATGACGACAAAATTTACCTGATCGAACGACAAGTAATACTATAGAGAATCCGAAAATAGGAAAACAAATGAAATAGATAATAATGAATACAGTTGCATCACCCTTAAAATCACAACTTGCGTACAATTGTATCTTCATTTATGTGGTCGCTATATCCACTCGACGACCCCTTAACAATGCCCGGCCTAATTAAATAAAACAAGTTGAGTAATAGACTTACCACCCGTGTATTATTAATGTCACTAGTCGAAGCCACCCGTTCCGAAAGAATCTCGATCAAATAACATTTATTAGAACCCGATGAGAATAAATTGGAGGACCCTTCAATAGTGATATAGGTACCATCTATTTGTTAACCACTTAACATGATAAATTAAGCAGAGCTAATAATGCCAACGTTTTAGATATGTCGTCCGAGCGAAGTATCAGACAGAGTACCGGCACACAGGGACAATCAATAGTTCAATCGACTACGAGAACATCCGACTCGATTCATCAACAATGGCCGTACCCGACGGCCTGGAAGATATTAGATGTAGAGAAGGAACCCTGCGATATCCCAGAAAGACAATACCCAGCGGCAGAAACATACACAAATGCACAGAACCTCCTCACCCAGTGGGAAAGGGTGCAGGAGCAAGTAGATTTGCAGGTGGTTAAGGCGAGGATGTACCTTGCAAACGTGGTAGAAGACATCCTCGCCGGGCGGATTGCAGCCACCTATCCACCTCGCCCAGTCCGAGATACCCGAAGACCCTACACAGTGGAGGCTCTCAGACGAAGCCTGAAGCGGTACTGTCCCGATGAATGACTTAATAATGATAGTTTTATGTAGTGATTAATCCAAAATATTAGCAATTTATGTGTTCTTTTCTTGGTATAACTAGAATGATTTGCGTTTTTGTTTAAATGAAATAAATGATTCTTTAACTTGAGCAGTAACAAATAACAATGATCTATTTAATTACAGTAATGTCGTCCTTACGAATCTTGCAAACAGAATTGGATCGCGCAAGACAAGCAAACACGGAATTGCTCGCCCAGATCATCCAATTAACGCGGGAAATGCAACATATAAAAGCTACATGGACGGATCCTGCAAAAACGAAGACGATCTACCATCGACTCACAGCGGCTCAGAAAGGCTGGGAGGAAGAGCGGCAGCTAAATCAGAGTCTGCGCACGCAGATTCGGGGACTCGAAGTCGCCCTAGCGGTATGCCGAGAAGGTGAAGCGGTAACTTACCCGCTCATCTTCGCCCCAACCCAACTGCCACAGACGACCACCAAGCCAGCAGAACAATCCATCACTACAACCAACAACCGTCGACCGGGACGTAAGGAACGTGCCCGACGTCGTGCAACACAACTCCAGAATCTCAAGCAGTAAACGATAATGTGTTTGAGTTGAATAGAATGGTTATAAACTTAGTTGAATCGTTGTTTTAATATAACCGCACGCCAACATCGCCAATTCGTTCCATAGTCCAATAAGAACCTAATCCTGAATAGCTATGAGGGACCGAACAAAGCGAGCATAGGTCTTCTATCGACAGCTCGTGAACCCGAGGATTGTCCGAGCAACTACAGTACTAGCCAATGGTACTCAATTTTTGCGGGCAATCCACCACTTGAACACATTACCAACGTTGCTTAGCAACGGGTGCCAAGTGGCGATCAGCATCATTTTGTATGGCGTTACCAGGGCCACCAGAAAGTCAAGCAAGATTTGAAACCCTGTAACCCACCAATACCTTAAACATAATAATAGTAATAATAAACTCAAACCAAATATTACTTTGTCATAATCTGATATAAAAATTGTGCTGTTCTTGTCTCAAACTAGGATCGGCATCTTTCTCCATAGATGGTAACACGCCCCAATCTGTAGAGAAATAAAAATACTGAACGAGAAATGTAAACGTCGATTTCTAAATCAACAGCTGATTGTTGCAATCCAAGATGGCAAGCGCATTTCTACTTTAACTGAACATCTTGATATTCGACTCCAGCAAAATTTCACGATACTATTCGTTCGGAAAATTCAAACATTTATTTGATAAATAGTGTATTTAAGCTGTTATAATGCTCGATTTAAACCTTTTTTTATAAAAATATTTTATTATCTCTTACTATACAAAAATAAATTAAATGTATATTTCATATAATCGCTCATGATTGCTATAAATACCTTAAACATAATAATATTAATAAAAAACTCAAACCAAATATTACTTTGTCATAATCTGATATAAAAATTGTGCCGTTCTTGTCTCAAACTAGGATCGGCATCTTTCTCCATAGATGGTAACACGCCCCAATCTGTAGAGAAATAAAAATACTGAACGAGAAATGTAAACGTCGATTTCTAAATCAACAGCTGATTGTTGCAATCCAAGATGGCAAGCGCATTTCTACTTTAACTGAACATCTTGATATTCGACTCCAGCAAAATTTCACGATACTATTCGTTCTGAAAATTCAGACATTTATTTGATAAATAGTGTATTTTAGCGGTTATAATACACAATTTAAACCTTTTTTTATAAATATATTATATTATCTCTTACTATAAAAATATAAATCAAATGTATATTTCATATAATCGCTCATGATTGCTATAAATACCTTAAACATAATAATATTAATAATAAACTCAAACCAAATATTACTTTGTCATAATCTGATATAAAAATTGTGCGGTTCTTGTCTCAAACTAGGATCGGCATCTTTCTCCATAGATGGTAACACGCCCCAATCTGTAGAGAAATAAAAATACTGAACGAGAAATGTAAACGTCGATTTCTAAATCAACAGCTGATTGTTGCAATCCAAGATGGCAAGCGCATTTCTACTTTAACTGAACATCTTGATATTCGACTCCAGCAAAATTTCACGATACTATTCGTTCTGAAAATTCAAACATTTATTTGATAAATAGTGTATTTAAGCTGTTATAATGCTCGATTTAAACCTGTTTTATAAAAATATTTTATTATCTCTTACTTTACAAATATAAATTAAATGTATATTTCATATAATCGTTCATTATAGCTTAAAATACCTTAAACATAATAATATTAATAATAAACTCAAACCAAATATTACTTTGTCATAATCTGATATAAAAAATGTGCGGTTCTCGTCTTCAAATAGGATCGGCATCTTTCTCAGGAGATGGTAACCTGCTCCAATCTGTAGAGAAATAAAAATACTGAACGAGAAATGTAAACGTTGATTTGTAAATCAACAGCTGATTGTTGCAATCCAAGATGGCAAGCGCATTTCTACTTTAACTGAACATCTTGATATTCGACTCCAGCAAAATTTCACGATACTATTCGTTCTGAAAATTCAAACATTTATTTGATAAATAGTGTATTTAAGCTGTTATAATTCTCGATTTAAACCTTTTTTATAAAAATATTTTATTATCTCTTACTTTACAAATATATATTAAATGTATATTTCATATAATCGTTCATTATAGCTTAAAATACCTTTAACATAATAATATTAATAATAAACTCAAACCAAATATTACTTTGTCATAATCTGATATAAAAATTGTGCGGTTCTTGTCTCAAACTAGGATCGGCATCTTTCTCAGGAGATGGTAACCTGCTCCAATCTGTGGAGAAATAAAAATACTGAACGAGAAATGTAAACTTCGATTTGTGAATCATCAGCTGATTGTTGCAATCCAAGATGGCAAGCGCATTTCTACTTTAACTGAACATCTTGAAATTCGATTCCAGCAAAATTTCACGATACTATTTGTTCTGAAAATTCAGACATTAATTTAATTAATAGTATATTTAAGCGGTTATAATGCTCGATTTAAACCTTTTTTTTATAAAAATATTTTATTATCTCTTACTATACAAAAATAAATTAAATGTATATTTCATATAATCGCTCATGAAAGCTATAAATACCTTAAACATAATAATATTAATTATAAACTCCAAACCAAATATTACTTTGTCAAAATCTGATATTAAAATTGTGCTGATCTCGTCTTCGACTAGGATCGGAATCTTTCTCAGGAAATGGTAACCTGCTCCAATCTGTGGAGAAATAAAAATACTGAACGAGAAATGTAAACGTAGATTTGTAAATCATCAGCTGATTGTTGCAATCCAAGATGGCAAGCGCATTTCTACTTTAACTGAACATCTTGATATTCGACTCCAGCAAAATTTCACGATACTATTAAATTAAATGTATATTTCATATAATCGCTCATGATTGCTATAAATACCTTAAACATAATAATATTAATTATAAACTCTAAACCAAATATTACTTTGTCATAATCTGATATAAAAATTGTGCGGTTCTCGTCTTCAACTAGGATCGGCATCTTTCTCAGGAGATGGTAACTTGCTCAATCTGTAGAGAAATAAAAATACTGAACGAGAAATGTAAAAGTCGATTTGTAAATCATCAGCTGATTGTTGCAATCCAAGATGGCAAGCGCATTTTTTACTTCTACTGAACACCTTTATATTAGATAGTGTATTTTAGCAGTTATAATGCACGATTTTAACTTTTTTTAATAAAAATATTATAGTATCTCTTACTATAAAAAAATAAATCAAATGTAAATTTTATATAATCGCTCATGAAAGCTCTAAATACCTTAAGCCTAATAATATTAATAATAAACTGTATTTTAGCGGTTATACCCTGCAAATGCCGAATTTCTTTCAATGTTTTGTGTTGAATTTAACTCACATCATTGCAAATGTTTCTTTCTTAGATGCATTAGACATGTGCAATTTGTCATATAAATTTTAAATTCCTAGTTCTGCTCGATCAAACGATTATCGATTGCTTTTCCAGACAAGCTTATCCAAACAATAGAAAATTTTAATTGAATCATTCCACGATTCTACAAGTGTTCCGCACATAATTTTTTTTTGACTTTGGACAAAGTTGATTTACGTATTCGAACAGATATTATTAATGAATAATGTGTTACGATTTGATAACAAAATTGAAAACAGTATATCAAATTAATCATGTCATTTAAAAAAGTACTTGTCAAAAACGAAATTCAATCCAAAAAATTTATTCGTAAAACCAAGTCAAAAGTTAAGAATATTCTAAAAACGAATTTAAAGAAGAATTTAAAGAAAAAGAATCGGATCAAATTATAAACAATAATGATTGATCGAAAATTGTAAACATGAAATTTGAAAGTAGTCTACCATATTTAAATGCATTGGTAAAGGCTCAAAATAATAAAAGAATAGCAATTTCAAGCTTTCCCTTCATTTTTTATTGACGATTTACTTGAAGTTTTTGTAAATAATGTTCGAGGTAATGTGAATATTAGTAAAGCTAAAAGAGTGATATTACAAAGACATAAGAGATCCTTTTTATTATTGGTTAACACTAAAAATAGACGTTTAATGAAAAGAAAAATGTATAAACAAAAGGGTGGGTTCTTGGACACATTAATTCCTATAGTTTTATCAGCAATTAGTGCAATTTCATTCTTAAGATCTTAATGGGTTTACAACACTATAAACCCGATAATTTCGATTTAAATATTTTAAAATCTTGTAATAATGAAGGAACTATTAACCAAAAATCCACTCAAAACAATATGGACAAACCCAAAAGATCCAGATGGTTTTGGTGGTGTAATTAACAAAATTAACAAAAATACTGATTAATTCTAAAAAAGAGATTGAAAAATGTTAATCAGACCATCTAGCATACAGGTTAAATAAACCAATGTTGAAAAGATTACAAACCAGACCTCACAAAACAATGGAAATCAAGGATTTGTGGCAAATTAACTTGATGGAAATGATACCTTATTCGAGAATCAACAAAGGGTACAAATATATTGTCCGTGCTATTCCAACAAAAACTAAATCTGCTAATAAAATAGCCATTGCAATTAAAAAATTGTTTAAAGATGGTCAACCTCGTAATTTACAAACTGATTTGGATAAAAAATTTAATTAATTATTTAATTTAATTTATTTTAGGTAAAGAATTTTATCATAGCAAAGTAAAAGAAGTTATCAAAGCCAATCATTATTCAGTATTCTCGCAATTCAAAGCTGGTGATGTGAAAAGATTTAATCGAAAAATTGAAAAAAACACTTTGTGCATCAAAGTAATAAAACTTGGATACATGTTTTACCGAAAATTATTTTTAGTTACAATCATTCGCCACATAAAGGATTAAAAGGTCTCAGACCTGTTGATATTACAGACAAAGTTGACATTAACAACAAAGACCAAGTATTTAAGAAAGAAAAAATCAATAAGCCAAAATAAAAAGTTGGTGATCATGTAAGAATTAGTAAAATCGGTACTTCTCCGTTCATCAAGAATTTTGACAGCAATTGGAGCGATGAAGTATTTGAAATAAAGAAAATAGATACAAAACAGAATCATGTAATATATTTAATAGCAGATCATGAGAATAAAGAAATCAGTGGAAAATTCTATGAACAAGATATCTAGAATTCAAAAGATTTTAAAACCAAAAATGTTGGTAAATATTATGTTGGTAAACGTTAAGTGGCATGGATACGAAACTCTAACTTGTATATCCTCATCTCAATTGATTAAATAAATATTATGAAAGAAAACCAATTTTATATGATTTTGCCTTGTAATAGTTGCCCTGTTATTTATGCAAAAATGAGGCTAGTAATTTTAATGTACAAGTTGCTTTGATTGATTTCACTTTTGTGTATAATCCTTTTCCGTATTATAATAATTCTTGTCTACGTTATGAATCGTTAAAGAGTGGTAGTGAAATAAAATATTTGAAAATAAATAATCAAAATCATACTTATGAATTAATAAATCAAAAATATACTCCAGATGTTGACATGTTTATTGAAAAATATGAGAAATTGGTTATTGTCTGTCCACATGTTCCATTTAAAGTAACGTTCCCCGATATTCAACATACGTTTAGTTTTGGATTAAAATCTAAATCTATCATTAGTGAAGAGGATCCATTGTCGAATAAAATTACCAAAAACTTACAGACAGTAGGATAAGTTATGAAGAATTATAAGTTATGAAGAAAAATCAAAATTTGAAAAATATGTTGAAGATAATTTATTCATAAACACCTTATCAGAATTAAAAGGTCATTTGTTGTCATTTAGTCCTTCTCCATTTAAAGAATTGATAATTCAAAATAATGAATTGGTATTTGGGATTAAAATTTTCAAACTTTAAAGAAGCAAATATAGTAAGCCCTAAAATTCCAAAATTATTACATCATCATCAACAAATGTAAACAAGAAACTCATTGAAAGTGACGATGTTTCACTAGATCTTACCATCACTTCACAAACTATTATATTTGAGTAATTTTAAATCAAATTCATTGTTAAAAAAAATTACAACCCGATTGTCAATTTGATCTAAAATTTCTTCCAAATTATTCTAATGCAACCAAATCAAATATAAACTGTGGATGCAGAAGGGTTCCAAAGAGACGAGGCCCACTACGAAAATGAGGCCTTGAAACAAAGTCACCGAGCTGAATCGATGATCAGATTCTGCCGGATGGAAGATACCTGGACGCGACCAGAACAAGCGAAGAAGTTGGTCCAATAGAATGAGTTGTTAAAAACATAACACGTGGAGATGACAGCAGAAATGGAGAAGCTGAAGAGAGAAAATAAATGAGGTTCCAAAAAATGAACTCATAATGGACAAACCAGGATTTTTTCAATCAACGATGAAATGTTCGACAGAAACACTCATTTCTGAGAAAGGACATAACATTCGACGAAATACGTCAAAGAATTCTATTTATTGAAGTCGACTATGGCACTTCAGAAACACGCGAGATGATTCCACTATCAATCGTCATTATAAGTCACGATGGAAAGGTACTGAAGGACGTCTAATCACACCAAGGATGAGGATTCAGCACTATGTATCATTTTGCCATGGTATTATTGAAGCTGCATCCAGAAATCAACTGGATCAATATACGGAAATGCGGGAGATCCAGAAACTAACAGTTTGGAAGATATTGGTAGGGCATGACCTACATGCCGAATTACAATACTTAAAAATTTGGGTAGAAAAATTACATGGCATTAGGGATCTCGCTGCGGCACTAACTTTTGAAAAATGAGAATTTCAAAGAAAGGACAATGGTTTAAACTCCAAACGTTGGTGGAAGAAATATCTAGTAAAAAAACGCAAACAGGATTCCACTCAGCAATGGAAGATGCAAAGAGTATTCAAGGGATCTAAAAAACAATTGAAAACTAATGGTAGGATCATGTAAAATGGCCACAAAAGATAATTTCACAAAGATATTCATTAGCGTAATTTGAATCAAGAGGTCAAGAGAGTACTAGTCAAATAGAATGCGAAGAAGATAGAGCAATGCAAATGGAGGTGACAGTACAATATCAGATGACGACACAATCTTCAATGGGTATTACCGAAGAGATTTTAGTGTTTTTTCTAGCAATGATGAAACTGAGACCAGAAACTAAAATACTACCAGTATCGATCAATAAACGCAAACGGATGCTTAAAAGAAAAGATTCAGTGGAACAGCCAGCAACCATTACACAAATTGCTACCTTAATCGGACAAGGCGTAATAATGTACAATGGGAGGAAATATACGAGGAAGGAAACCATAGTCAAATATGAATGTGGAATAGACACATTGGAAAAAAAATTGAATCAAAATATTAATTGAAAAATATATATTTTTATTTATTTATAAATAAATTATTAAGTCTTTGATTGTCTTTGCCAGACCGAAAATGCCACGGGAGTACCCCAAAAAAATGAATAAACTAAAAATATTTCTTTTAACACCAAAACCCAAATGTCATTAAATCCCAAAATAATGCAACACCTTTATAAATTAATTAAATGTAATAGACACCAAAAAAATAAAATTATATTGTTATCAAATATATATATATATATATATATATATATATATATATATATATATATATATATATATATATATATAATTATTTAAAATGAATTAAAATAAATTAACATATATATTAATAATTTATAATAATTTATTATGTGTACTACTAGTATAATTATCAGTATTATAATCAAGTCAATAAAAACTCACCTAATTAGGGCATAAAGGAAAAATAAATAAACCTGAAACGCATAACATAATGATAAAATTAATATAATGGAACTTTTTTTATAAATATAAGAAAGTAGCCAAAAAAATAATAAATATTTATCATTATTATTATAATACTTATTGCATTAATGCATAGTGTGCGAGATACACAATGAGGTGCAACCGACCTCTGAAAACCGGAACTTGGCCGCCCTGGACAGTCTCATAGGTTTTTTGGACATCATGATTAATTAAATAAATGAATGGCAATAAACTAAATAAGTAAAGATAGGTAATTCCAAATATTATAACTAAAAGTATTACTATATGTTTTCCAAAAAAATTGTTATTATAATCATAATTAGTATTAATATTATTATTATTATTATCATGGTTATATTGTTATTATGTATTATATGTAAGATAAGCTAAAATACATAGACATTTTCGACTTATATATTGGCAGTTACATTAATTGATTTTACATAAATTTATAAATTAAAATACTTTACCATTTATTAAATTATGATTAGAACTTGAAAATTATTATTTCATAAATAAATTTATAACAAAAAATATTTTTTTATCCACCTGCATAAGAGGACGGTCTTGAGGTAATAATAAATAATTATTTTCTTCATCAAATAAGTCTCAACATCTATCATCAGATTTTATCAGTAATTCAATGCTAACAGTACCAATTAAAAGATTTTTTGGAGAAACAAATGGCAACCTAACATGTTGTAAAATACATGCAAGGTATTGTCTTTGTTCATTAATTTCATATTTAACCCAATTAATAATAGAGTTATAGACTTGTTCTTCTGATCCGATATTCAGCTCATCTCCATTAATGACTGAAATCAATTGGTTAACGGATAATAAGAATTCTTCAATCATCATAACTTCCTAAATACAATTGAGGATCAATTATAAAAGTAGGTAGTTAGTGGCACTCTGCGTTATAAAATAAAATAGGGGGGGGGGGTATTTACAGATTAACTTCGGATTATCTTGATTACATAATGATGTAATCAACTTAATTAATTTTGTGTGTATTTTTTAGTAAAATTTCTAATTTATTTTCGAATTTATTTTCTATTTTTAAAATAACATTTTTTAAGAATTTCTAATTAAATTTTTTTTTAGTAAAATTTCTAATTAAAATTTTTTCAGTTTAATTTTATCAATGTAGTTTTTATATATAATTTTAAAAATATGAGTTTTTAATATAAGTTTAAAGTATATACGATTTCTAAGTAGAATTTTCAGTATAATTTTATCGATGAAATTTTTTATAAATTATTTTTTAAGATGAAATTTTTAGTATAATTTTTAATTTAAAATATAATTTTTCAAAGTAATAAATTTTTAAAATAATTAAATGTTGAAATTTTTTATACAGGGTTTAGCTTGTTTTCAGTATAATTTTATCGATGATTTTTTTTATTTACGAATTTTTAAGATAAAATTTTTCGGATTATTTTTACAATGAAATTTTTATACATTTTGATTACGATCAAAGAAATTTAGCGTTATCAAAATAATAATAATAATAATAATAATAATAATAATAATAATAATAATAATAATATTAATTCAACCAATTAAAATCTTTATAAAAAAAAACAATAAACCCACAAAATAATCTCGTAAAAGATCGAAATCTTTATAAAAAACTATAAACACATAAAATAAACCCACAAAATAAACTCGTAAAAGATCAAAATTTATTTACATCATCACAAATCTGCTTATAGTAATCTCTTCTTAGCTCAGCCAACAAAATATGTACAACTTCCTTCTTCTTGTAGTCTCTGCAGCATCTGCATCTAAATGAACAAGTCAACATTGAGGGATCTGCACAAACAATACAGTCATCTAAATATTTCAAACCAGATCCTTGAACTGATTCATAGTGCATCAGTACAATTTCTTCGATGTTGATTCCTGTCATTTGATAGATCCGTGTAGCCAAGTATTCAGGAGCACAATAGGAAAGTTTGTTTTTCATATTCAGAAACAGTTCTTCCATTTTCATCAGAATTGTTTCTAATACGTATGCTTCTTGCTCGACGATCATTTTTAATTTTTACAATCGTCAGAATTGAATCTATTAAACACAATCAGTGCTTAATAAATAATCTAGTATTTCTTCGTCGGTATTAAGATTATTAGTTTTTGATTTTATAAAATTAAATATTTCTTGTACTAGACTGTGGTATTCTAGTGTTTTTATCCCCATGACAACAACTTTTCAGCTTGCAAATACATTCACACAAAGTGGATTAAACTTGACAAGTCTTAATGCAGGAAACAGTTCCGGTTCGTAAATGTTTTCTGTTTTTGTGGAGAAATCATACAAGTTGATTCGACAACACATGTCAATATTCAAAGATAATGATTGAATTTGTAAATCTTGAATCTGATATTTTAGATCACCTTCATGTAATGGTCTTTTACAACCCATTACTCTGCATTTTTCGCTCTTGAAGAATAAGATTGGATATTTTCCACTTCTACCAACAACATGTTGAGGTTTTCCAGTCGGGAACTTCATTCCAGTTACTTCACATTTTCCTCTATAATTAATATTACTAATCATTTTCTGATATCAAAATAAATGAATCAGTATATCAAATTATAAACAAATTAAATTAAATTAAATTAAATGGAATTAAGAAATGATGCAGTATATCAAATTGTAGGGCCTAGTGGGAGCGGAAAAACTTTATTTGTATGTAATTTATTGCAGTCAAACATGTTCAAATCAAAATTCAATAAAATATATTGGCATACGAGGGCAGAGGAAGAACATGGATTGACACAAAATCAGTTTTGTAAATTGAAAATGACAATAGTTAAGGGATTTGATAAAAACTGGTCGTCTAGGTTACGTCGAGGCGATGTAATAATTATAGATGATTTGTATCAAGAAGTAAATAAGGAAAAAGATTTCAATAATTTGTTCACAAAAATCAGTAGACATTGCGGAGTTACTGTTATTTTCATAACTCAAAATTTTTTTCATCAAGGAGGAAGTCATTGAACTCGTAATTTAAATGTTCAATACCTAGTTATTTTCAAAAATCCTCGCGATCAAACGATTATCGATTTCTTAGCCAGGCAAGCTTATCCAAACAATAAAATTTTTTTAATTGAATCATTCCAAGATGCTACAAGCGTTCCCCATGGATATTTATTCTTTGACTTTACACAACAATGTAGTGACGATTTACGTGTCCGAACAGATATTTTTAATGAAAAAGGGGTTACGATTTATAAACAAAATTGAAAACAAATAAATGATTATCAATCATGTCATTTAAAAAAGTACTTGTCAAAAACGAAATTCAACCCAAAAATGTTATTTGTAAAACCAAATCAAAAGTAAAGAAGAATCTAAAAAAGAAGATTTTAAAAAAGAAGTGGATCAAATTATAAACAATAATAATTAATTGCTTGAAGTTATTGTAAATATAGTTCGGGGTAATGTTAATATTAGTAAAGCTAAAAGAGTGGTATTACAAAGACATAAGAGATCTCTTTTATCATTGGTAAACACTAAAAATAGAAGTTTAATGAAAAGAATAATGTATAAACAAAAGGGTGGGTTCTTGGGTACATTAATTCCTATAGTTTTATCCCTAATTAGTGCAATTTCATCCCTAAGATCTTAATGGGTTTACAATACTCTAAACCAGATAAAGTTGTACATATTTTAACATCTTGTTGTAATAATGAAGGATCAATTAACCAAAAATCCACTCAAAACAATCTGGACAAATCCAAAAGATCCAGATGGTTTTGGTGGTGTAGAAAAATTAACAAAAAGAGTGATTAATTTTAAAAAAGAGACTCAGAAATGGTTATCAGACCAACTAGCATATAGTTTGAATAAACCAATGTTGAAAAGATTCCCAACCAGACCATACAAAACAAGAGGAATCAATGATTTGTGGCAAATGGATTTGATGAAAATGATACCTTTTTCGAGAATCAGCAAGGGTACAAATATATTTTAACTTGCATTGATGTTTTCAGTAGATATGCCCGTGCTATTCCAACAAAAACTAAATCAGTTAATGAAATGGCCATTGCAATTAAAAAATTATTTAAAGACGGACAACCTCACAATCTACAGACTGATTTGGGTAATAAATTTAATTAATTATTTATTTTAATGTATTTTAGGTAAAGAATTTTATCATATCAAAGTAAAAGAAGTTATCAAAGCCAATCATTACTCTATATTCTCGCAATTCAAAGCTTGTTATGTTGAAAGATTTAATCGAACTTTGAGAGAAAGATTGAAAAAATACTTTGTGCATCAAAGTAATAAAACTTGGATACATGTTTTACCGAAAATTATTTTTAGTTACAATCCTTCGCCACATAAAGGATTAAATGGTCTCAGGCCTGTTGACATTACAGACACCAACAGAAACCAAATTTTAAAGAAAGAAAAAATCGATAAGCCAAAATACAAGGTTGGTGATCATGTAAGAATTAGTAAAATCAGTACTTCTCCGTTCATCAAGAATTTTGACAACAATTGGAGCGATGAAGTATATGTAATAAAGAAAATAAATACAAAACAGAATCCTGTAATGTATTTAATAGCAGATCATGAGAATAAAGAAATTAGTGGAAAATTCTACGAACAAGAACTCCAAGTCATTCCAATCCCAACAATATTTAGAATTCAAAAGATTTTTAAACCAAAAATGTTGGTAAATATAAAGAATACTACGTCAAGTGGCATGGATACAAAACTCCAACTTGGATATCCTCATCTCAATGGATTAAATAAATATTATGAAAGAAAACCAGTTTTATATGATTTTACCTAGTAATAGTTGTCCACTTATTTATCCTAATAACGAAGCTAGTAATTATAATGTACAAGTAAATTCTATCTACTTGGATGGTGAATGGGAAGTTGCATTGATTGATTTCACTTTTGTGTATAATCCTTTTCCGTATTATAGTAATTCTTGTATACGTTATGAATCTGTAAAGAGTGGTAGTGAAATAAAGTATTTGAAAATAAATAATCAAAATCATACTTATGAATTAATAAATCCAAAATATACTCCAGATGTTAACATATTTATTGAAAAATATCAGAATTTGGTTATTGTCTGTTCACATTTTCCATTTAAAGTATCATTCCCTGATATTCAACATGCGTTTAGTTTTGGACTAAAATCTACATCAATTATTTGTGAAGAAGATCATTGTCGAATAAAATTACCAAAATTTACTGATGATGGTGTTATGGAACAATTTGGGATAATTATAAGTTAAGAAGAAAAATCAAAATTTGAAAAATATTTTGAAGATAATTTATTCATAAACACTTTATCAGAATTACAAGGTCATTTGTTGTCATTTAATCCTTCTCCTTTTAAAGAATTGATAATTCAAGATAATGAATTGGTCAAAACAACACTTGCAGATGACATTACAAATATATTTTTTGACACAAATTTAGCTAAATCCTTGGGATTAAAATTTTTAAACTTTACAGGCACTATACTAGGCACTAAATTCCAAAATTATTACATCATCAGTAGTAGGATTTGTCACCGCTAGATCGTGTCACCGCTTGATCAACCCCCCCAGGGGGTAAAAAATTTTTTTTTCTTCTAAGTTTAAAAGTACAAAAAGTTTTTAAGACAAAGACAATGACTCATTCAAGGTCATTGGATGACTCATCAAACACTTTCAAGGTCATTCAAACAAAGACCATGACTCATTCTGTGTCATTGGATGACTTATCAAACACTTTCAAGGTCATTTAAAAATTTTCAACGTTATTTAAAATTTTTCAAGGTCATTCAAACAAAGACCATGACTCATTCAAAATTTCTCAAGGTCATTCAAACAAAGAACATGACTCATCAAATATTTTCTCAACGTCATTCAAAATTTCCCAAGGTCATTCAAAACCTTTCAAGGTCATTCAACATTTTCTCAAGGTCATTTAAAATTTCTAAAGGTCATATTATTTTCTCAAGGTCATTCAAACAAAGACCATGACTCATTCAAAATTTCTCAAGGTCATTCAAACAAAGAACATGACTCATCAAATATTTTCTCAACGTCATTCAAAATTTCCCAAGGTCATTCAAAACCTTTCAAGGTCATTCAACATTTTCTCAAGGTCATTTAAAATTTCTAAAGGTCATATTATTTTCTCAAGGTCATTCAAACAAAGACCATGACTCATCGAAAATTTCCCAAGTTCATTCAAACAAAGACCATGACTCATCAAAAATTTCCCAAGTTCATTCAAACAAAGAACATGACTCATCAAAAATTTTCTCAAGGTCATTCAAATTTTCTCAAGGTCATTCAAACAAAGACCATGACTCAACAGTGCCAATAAACCATCATTGCCATTTCCATTATATATTTTTACATATTTTCTTAGTATTGCATGATTTTGATTGGTCGAATATAGTATAAATAAGCTTACACTTTCAAATATTTTTATAAAATGCCAGAAACTAAATTTTTTATAACTTTGTTGAATGATCTGGTCTCAAATAATAGAGAAGAAGATGATATCATTAAAAACATAAAATTCATGGTAAACCGTACCGAGAAAATCGTAGAAGACATTGCATTTGATTATGAAAAAATTCTCAATTTTCCAACATTGGAGAGAAAGAATGCGTTCAAATCAATATTTAGTTATATGTTTGATGAAAATAATAAATGGATGCGAATAATAGTAGGATTAATGTATATGAAACACATGATATTAAAATCTGGATCCGACTATGAAAATTATTTCCACTGTTCTATAGAGGTAAATTACTTTATATTGTTATTAATTTATCATTATTTAGGTGATAAAAACCAAAATTGATCCGTGGGTAGAAACAAACGGTGGATGGACAGCGATTATTCAAGTTGCCGCAGAAGCCAAACGTTCAGATATTTATATCGCAAATTGTAAATTTTTATTAAAACTATTAACTGGAGCATCGGTTTTATATTTATGTAATAAAGTTTATCATAGATTTTAATAAATATTTCTTTGTTATTATTATTAATAAAAACTATATTTTTAAAGATTTATTGATTATTACATGTACATTCTTCATCACCACAATATTATGTCATTATATTTTCTATAACGTGATCAACACAAGTCTTAAATTCGGTAGGCTCAACTTCATCATTGATAATTTTGGTATCTGCACTATCTTCAGTATCATTAATAATTTCAGTATCATTATTAATTTCATTATCAATTTCTCCGTCGTCACTCTGACATTCAGAATCACAACATGAATCTTCTTTACTCAATGCTTCAACTAGAGTCAACATATCTCTAATTTTTACACCGGTTATTTCTTCAAGTTTATCAAACAAAAAGTTTATTAAATATTCTAAACAAAAATTAATTAGTTATTTTATATTTTATATTTTACCTTTTTCAGACATCATTTTTAAAACTATTTTAAAACTAATTATAATTTGTTTATAGAATAACAAAGAAAACATTAATACATTTATTAAACACTAAACACTATACATTAAAATAATTGTGAAAGTCTAGCAGTAACAATTTTTTAGATTGGAGAAAGCACATCATTTTGATCAGCTTTATATCCTTGGATTGTTATTGTTACATACCAGTTTTCCTGTTCTTTGAAACCTATTTCTGTAAATGCATCATAATATCTGGTATATTGACTGGTGAAGAAAGCATTTTCATTACATTTTAAATTGGAATTGATATTTTTGAAAACCGTATCAATATCCTTGATATCTATCATTGAGAGAGTCCCAGCGAGAGATTGAAATTGAGTTTTATTGAGTTTGACATATTGATAGGTTCCTTTAAAAAATACATTTTATAATTGTGGAACATCTGAACTGGTTGGACACTGATAGCATTTATTTTCTTGGTCATGTTTGATTTATGATCTTTATAAGGTGGTGACGAGCTTTTATACCCTTGACAGATACTGATTAACCAATCAGAATAATGCATATTTCTATTATTAATTATAACAAAGGCAGTGCATGATAAGTGCATAATAAGTGCATGATAAGTGCATGATAAGTGCATGATAAGTGCGTGACTGCATACAGAAACAAAACTGAATAAAGAAAACCCATACATTAAGTTTGTATATGAATTTAGATACATCAAAATTTCTCATCTATATAAAATTTCTTTATATGATTATTATTAATATCATGTTTTATTATTATTATTATTATTATTATTATTATTATTCTATTATTATTCTATTATTATTCTATTATTATTGTTACCATAAAATAAAACTATAATAAATAAAAATATTATCAACAAATAAAATAATACAAAACAAAAATCAAAATTCTAAACATTTATTTTTGTAAAAGTTTCATTTTTGTAAGTTTCTTACCGAGTTTGTTATATTCCACTCAACATATCGCTGATACCGAAAATTGCAGCAACACAACCCAGAATACAATGGTATTCCGTTTCCATTTCCTTTACCACGCGGTTGATTTTATTATCCCAAAGAGCTTGCCTAATCAGCTCGGAAATCATAATTCCTGATTCTTCATATATTGCCGGTTCGATCATTGCTGGCTCCTTGATATTCAAAATTTCCTTCATTTGAGGATAATAATAAATAATTCGGTCAATTACCATCGGGGCATATGTGTCTAAATAAATAATAAATAAAAGAAAATAAATAATAATAATTTACCATATTGACTGGTATTTTTCTTCTGCATATTTTTCTTTGGTGTAGTATTTTCCATTTTAAAAATGAAATGAAATGAATATGCAAGTTGTTTTAATCAATCATTAGCCAATCAGATGTTGACCAATCCCGTGATTTCATTTTGTATGTCTGTAACAATATTTTTGTACTCTAGATTTCGCAACTCTAATATGACTATTTTACCACTGGCAAACACGTTAACACACACTGGGTTGTATTTTAAAAGCCTCGGTGCAGGAAATAATTCTGGTTCGAACATACAAAGACATTTTGTTGACATGTTGTATAGATTGATAGATTGTCTCATATCCATGGTAACTGTAATTGACTGTATTTTAATATCCTTTATTCTATATTGTAATTTATTGACGTCTAAAGGTTTCTTGCATCCCATGATTCTGCATTTGCCTGATTTGAAAAATATTATAGGGTATTTTCCACTCCTATCTAGAATTTTCTGGGGTTTACCAATCGGAAACGTCATTTTTGATACATCGAAAGTTCCTTTATAATTTATATTCGATAACATAATTAAACAATAAAGAAATATTAATCTATATATATGATTTTTTAGAAAGAGTTCATTAAATTATATAATATAAACAAAAACCTATAATTATACAAATCATTATGGAATTAAGAAATGATGCTGTATATCAAATCGTCGGCCTAAGTGGTGGTGGTAAAACTATGTTTGTGTGTAAATTACTGAAATCTAATTTATTTCAAACAAAATTCAACAAGATTTATTGGCATAGGGGTGTAGATGAAGAACATGGATTAACTCAAGATAATTTCTGTAAATTGAAAAACATGAAAATAGTAAAGGGTTTCGATAAAAACTGGTCCAGTCGATTAAGGAAAGGTGATGTCATTATTATCGATGATTTGTATCAGGAAGCTAATAAAGAAAAGGATTTTAATAATTTATTCACAAAAATCAGTAGACATGTTGGTGTTATTGTGATCTTTATTACTCAAAATCTATTTCATCATGGTGGCGCCCATCGAACAAGGAATTAAAATGTTCAATATTTAGTTATTTTCAAGAAACCTAGAGATGCAACAGTTATTGATTTTCTTGCTCGACAAGCATACCCTAATAATCGTAATTTTCTCATCAGTGCATTTCAAGATGCTACAAAATTACCACATGGATATATATTTCTTGATTTCACACAACAATGCAATGACGATTTACAGGTAAAAACCGATATTTTCAATAAAAAAGGTGCCATGGTATATAAACAAAGTTGAAAACATTAACATGTAACAATGTTTATGAAATCCAGGCTTAAAAATATCCGAAAACTTAGACAAAGTATTAAAAAGAAGCGTGTTCCACCTAAAACCAGTTATACACCATCTAAAAAACTAATAACCGAGAATTACCCTGCGATGAATCTTATTTCGAAAAACATTATTAAAAAGAGTAAGAAAAAAGTTGAAATTGTAAAAAATCATAGGAGTTTCCCATATTTTAATGCATTGTTAAAGGCTTCGAGTATGAAAAGAATGTCTATTTTACAATCATTTCCAACTTTTGTTGTCGATGATTTACTCAAAATTCTATTAAAAGTAGTCAGAGGTAAAATTAAAATCAGTAAATCTAAAAAACTAGTATTGAATAAACATCGTAAGCTTTTGTTATCACTAGTAAATAATAAAAATCGTCAGCAAATGAGAAAAATCATATATAAACAACAAGGTGGTTTTATCGGAGCAATGTTACCATTAGCATTATCATTATTATCACAATAAACGATGGGGCAATCATTACCTAATGTTAAATTAAAATTTAAATCATTTTGTTGTAATAGAGAAGATTTTGACGAACCCAGAAGACGAAGTAGGTTTCGGTGGAGTGGCAAAGTCAAAGAAAAGAGGAAACGCAAAAGTGGTTGTCAGATCAGATTGCGTACAGTTTAAACAAACCAATGCGGAAAAGATTTCCAACGAGAGCTTATAAGACATTCGGAATTAATGATTTATGGCAAATGGATTTGATGGAGATGATACCGTATTCGAAGATTAACAAGGGTTATAAATATATTTTAACGTGTATTGATGTTTTCAGTCGATTTGCTCGCGGTGTACCAACAAAGACAAAATCTGCAGAGGAAACATCTAAAGCAATTAATAATTTATGTAAAAATGGGCATCCAGACAATTTGCAAACCGATTTAGGTATTATTATTATTATTTTTTTTTTATTATTATTATTATTATTATTATTATTATTATTATAGGCAAGGAGTTTTACAATAATAAAGTTAAGCAAATCCTGGATCGGCTCAAAATAAATCATTATTCTGTACATTCTCAATACAAAGCCGCACATGTTGAAAGATTTAACCGGACATTGAGGAATAGATTAAAGAAATATTTCGTGCATCAAGGTAATAAAATAGAATTAGTAAAATATCTGCTTCACCTTTCATCAAAAATTTCGATAGTAATTGGAGTGATGAAGTATTTCAAATTATTAAAATTAATACTAAACAGAGTCCTGTAATGTATGTTATTAAAGATAGTGATAACAATGTAATACAAAGGAAATTCTATGAACAGGAATTACAAGTTATTTCCAAACCTACAGTGTTCAGAATTCAGAAAATATTGAAAATTAAAATAGTGGGTAAGGATAAAATATACTATGTCAAATGGCATGGATATCAAAAACCCTCATGGATATCATCAAAAGACCTAGTAAAATGAGTTTCTATACAATTTTACCGAGTAATAGTTGCCCGCTAATCCATCCGGAAAATCAAGCAAGTAAATTTATGGTTGATCTTCAAAATCCTATTTATTTACATGGAAATTGGGAAGTTGCTTTGCAAGACTTTACATTTGTGTACAATACATTCCCATTTTATAGTCATTGTAAAATCAGTTACAAGAAACGTGTACCCAAAACCTGTAGTGGTATTTTCTCAATCAATAATTTTGAACGATATTGTCATATTCCGAATCAGATTTTAGATGAAAATTGTGGCATGTTTTTCAAAGATGGATTGAATGTTAGTTGTGATTATAGTACATTTACAATAAAATTTGAAAGTATTGAGGATGCCAAGCGAATGGGTTGTGATAAGCTTAGCATTGTTGTTCCTGGTACTGAATACCTAATACGTTTTAAAACATTTGATGAGAAAAGTGTAACAATCGAAAATATCAAAATATCTGTATCATATATTAATGAGGTGGAAGATACATTTACATTTACTAATGAATTATATATTGAAACACTTGAAGAATTACACAAATATATTTCATTCAATTGTTTACATATATTTAAAACTATTGAATTTGTTAAAGATGGAATATGTAAATTCAGTCTGAATAATAACATTTGTGAAGCTACATTTGATAAAAATTTGGCTAATACATTGTGATTAGATAAGTAAACATATAGGGCAGGTGCTTTTGGTGTACGCAAACCAAAAATAATAAAATTCATAGGCAAATGTTCATATATACTAACATCATCGATTCTATAATTGTTGGTGATTCTTTGGTTCCTCTATTGAAATCTGTGTGGGTTGATACACATGACCAGGATGAAGTTGTCAATATAAATATCGATAATCCCATGTACTAACCGGTATCAACATCATGTATAAACAATATAGAAATAAATATTCGTGATGATAGCGGTAAATTTATTGAATTTAGAAAAGATACAAAAACTCATTTGACATTACATTTTCGTAAATTAGATGGCCAATAACGATATTATTAGTATGTATAGTGGTAGCCAAAGTGGTGGCGAATTACCATATTTTATTGGTAAACAGTATGGATCAGGATGGTTGCGAACTATTGGTAGATTTGCACTTCCTATTCTTAAACGCCTTGGTAGTTTTGGTATGAAAACCGCTAAAAGTGTGATAATGAATGAGCAGAAAATATTACCATCTCTGAAATCAAATGCATTATCCGAGTTATGGAAAGTTCTACCTAGTGTTGCAGGTATGTTTCAAAAACAAGAACCAGCGCCGGCTCAAAAACGTAAAAGACCTCATAAACATATAAACTAACGAATGAAAGGACATGGAACTATATTTCAAAAATGATTTGTGGTAAATCTGAATTGTGTTTATTTGATAGACCATCTCCCCAAGCAGAAATTGAAATGGGGGCCTTTGAAGAAGTATTTCCGATGAATTCTATTATGGATAGTAGAACTGATATTGAATTTTATATTAACGGTTCCCAAACTGAATATTTAGATTTGAACGATACATTGTTAACTATTCAGATCAAAGTTGTAGATAAAGATAGAAAACCGTTGGGTGAACCTAGTGATGTAATACCAAATAATTTCTTGTTTCATACACTTTTTAAAGATGCAGTTCTCGGATTTAATAATATCAAGATTGAGGGTGGTAACAGTACATCTATTCACAACGCTCTAATAGAAACTATTATAAATTATAATAGCGATACTAAAAATACATGTTTAACTTCTATGGGTTATGGTAGTGATGACGATAGGAAAAGGTGGATTAAGGGTTCGAAATTATTTACCATGTGCTCATCATTACAACTCGATTTTATGGATCAACCGAAATATTTACTCTCAGGTGTTAATGTACACATTAGATTGAAAAGATCAAAGTCGACATTATCACTAACAAGTGCCACCACAACACCAATTCTTCAATTAGTTGATGCAAAATTATTAGTGAGAAGAGTTCGTGTTGAGCCTTCTGTATTAGCCGGTCATCAACTGGGGCTTAATTTTAAACATGCAATATAACCATTGAAAACAAAGGAAATTGTTCAATTTGCAATTGCTAAAGGGTCACCTTCTTTCTATAAAGAACAAATATTTGGAGATAGAAGAATGCCCAACTTTATATTGGTAACATTTCAAAGTGAATCTCAATATAATGGATCATACTTAACATCAAGCTCAATTTTTAAACATTTTGGAGTAACATCGCTAACTTTATCGAAAAATAGTGATTATAAAGAAACATATACTCAAGATTTCGATAATGACAATTATTGTGCTACATACATGCAGAGTATAGTGAGAAATATGGGTTATTTGGATAAAAACCTTAATTGTGGTATAACTCTTGATAATTTTAAAAACAAATATCCATTCTTTACATTTGTTTTGGCACCTGATTTTGATTTAAATCAGAGTCTATTACCTCAAATTGGAAATTTACGATTAGATATAAAGTTTGCTAAAGCTACAACTGAACCGGTACATGTTGTAATATATGGAGTATTTGAAAATGAGGTTCAAATAACTACAAACAGAACAGTGCTGGTATAAATGTATAGATAATTTATGATAATTTGTCATGGAGTAAGTTTTTAAATGTATTATTAATATTATTGATGTAGTTCTGTTCAGGTCTATCGAATTGGAAAACAAATACTAGGACATGAATTTTTAGGGGTTTTTCCTCTTGATAAAATTCCATATTTGCGTAATAATCAAGCCATAATCGTCAATACTCAATCGTCTCATCTCGGGGGAGAACATTGGTTAGCAATATATATGAAACCTAACAAGATATTTGTATTTGATCCTATGGGTTTCTATTATCCTGCTTTAATAGTTTCTAAACTGCAAACAATGGGTAAACCTATTGTGTATAATAAAACTATGTATAATAAAACCATGGACCCTAACATGTGGTCAACATTGTTTAGCATGGTTATTATCCAAGCGATTTGATGTATAATAAATGTATTAATGTTTGTGTTATGTTTTATTATTATTGTTATGTTTAACTAATAATATATATATATTTTTAATTATTATTATTATTATTATTATTATTATTATTATTATTATTATTATTATTATTAATATTATTATTAATATTATTATTATTAATATTATTATTATGTGTTTAATTAATTAATGTTAACAAAGCCAGTGCATGATAAGTGCATGATTTACAAAGACACTGCATGATCATCACGTGATTTACAAAGACACTGCATGATAAGTGCATGATTAGTAACAAGGAACGCATACATACACACTCAAGACTGTATGTAATTTACAAAGAAATCACATACATACTTTTGTTTGTATGTGAATTACAAAGAAAAACACATACATACTTTTGTTAGTATGTGATATTCAAAGAAAACATACCTACACAATATAGGCAGCATGCGAAAAATCTCTCACCTATATGTGTGTATTGCTTAAATGTGATTGGCTAAATCCTGAAAATATTATTCTCTTTATAAACATATGCAAATTCAAAATCTATCACAATTAATTCATAAATTTTAATATGGCAGGACAAAATAATATTTTAAGAAGTCTTCTAACTTCATCCATTGGTAATTTTTATTTATTATTTATTATTTATTACCATTAATCTTTTAGTAAATTTCGACTGGTTCGATGTAACCGAAAATGAGGATCTTTTGGATTTGGATGACGTTTTTGATAAAATTTTATTTGTTTGTTAAATGATTTTATTAATATTCTTTTAGATTGTATTAATAATAATGTTGAAAGAATTATTTTTGAAGATACTCCCACTTCAATTAATGAAGTTGTTTATGAGGTTATATCTATCGGTAAGTTTAATATTTATTTATTTTCAAAATATAAAAAAAAACATTTCAGATGATGATGATGATATGATTCCGGCAACTTACCCAATAATTATTTTGGATGATATAGTGGATGATGCCCCCACTTGTATTGATGGAGATGATATAGTGGATAATGCCCCCACTTATATTGATGGAGATGATATAGTGGATAATGGCCCCACTTGTATTGATGTTGACGATTCATCTGATGATAATATTGATGCAGATTTATGTTAGTAATTTATTTATTTTTAAACTTTATTTAAATATATTAATTAATTATATTTTTAAAAAATTTAACGAATTTAAATAAAATTTTGAAAAATTATGAAAAGTAGAAGATTTTGTGAAAAGTATAAGATTTTATGGAAATTATTTAATAGCGAAGAATTTATGAAGATTGTATGAAATCATGCAGAGTTGATTCTTAACTAATTCTAGGGAATGATTTCTGTAAATAATAAAAGGTTGTTTTTATTAAATTTTGGGTTAATAAATATATATTCTTTATTAATAATAAGAAAAAATAATAATAATAGTCTACAGCAAGCATTGAAAACGATATTCATTTTATATTATAATAATACTTATTTGATGTTATAATAATAATCTGCAGTGAGCATGCAGCTATATTTTGAAAAAATAATACTTATTTTATATGATAATAATATTTTATGTGATAATAATAATAATAATAATATTAATAATAATAATAATAATAGTATGCAGAGGAAATATTTTGAAAATGATATTCAGTTTATATGATAATAATATTTATTTTATATGATAATAATAGTCTACAGTAAGCATGTAGCTATTCGCCCTATAATTTGCTAATAATAATAATCTGCAGTGACATGCTATTCACCCTATAATTTGAAACATTTATTATTAACAGGTCTTTATGTTATAAACTTGCCTAATAATGAATGATTCGCGAATGTTGCAATATTTATGCAAAACAAGTGCAAAGCCATGTCTAATACATTTGACTATATAAGAATTATCATTTAATATTATACAAGTCTTTATGTTATAGAATTGTATAATAATGAAAGATAATTTTATGAAATATTGTAAAATAATTATATATATATATATATATATATATTTTTTTTAATACAAGTTATTTAATTTATTATTATTTTATCAGGTAAATTTTACCCAAAATATTGCATGATCTCAAAGAATCATGGTGAAATATGTCACGAAAAAATGAAACAATACTATGTCCATAGATTTAATTGCATTAGGTTTTTTATTTGCCCTGTATGCAAAACATCCCTGTCCATAAAATACAAAGCTTTTTATAACATTCACAAAGACCATTTAGATTCATTTAAAATAATTAAAAAGGAGCTGTTTCGTATAAGTAATAAAAATAATGTAAATATTATGAATATTATAAATAATATACACCCAACAAAAATAACTAAAATAAAAGACCTGCTGAACATAGGCCATCTAAAATACCAAATAAACTTATAAAAATCGAAGTCATTGAAATCAGTGATGACGAATCAATTAATAATGTAGATATTATAAATAATGTAGATATTGATATTATTACTAATGCAGATATTATAAATAATGCAGATATTGTAAATAATGCAGATATTATATATATTGCAGACATTGTAAATAATGTAGATATTATAAATAATCTAGATATTATAAATAATCTAGATATTGTTAATAATACTATTAATCAAGTTGGTGGTTCATTAGAACCTATAATACAAATTAATTTAAACGGCGCAATTAAAACAATTAAATTTAATACATCAGATGTGCGACTGATAAAAATAATGTTAACTGAGAGAATCAGTTCTAAATTAATTGATGAGATTGGAAAGATGGAGGGTGATGTTAAAATTCAATTTGCTGTTTTAATACAGTTTGAAAAAGATGGGGAAATCCGCGATAATTATTTTTCCAACAACGCAGAAAAATGTTCAGATAGTTTTTTATCTGAAGGAGTTAATAAACTCAATGAAAAAATAGAAAAGTTCACCCATTTAGGCAGTGGATGGAGAGTAATCAATATTTTAGAAATAGATTTTATACTTACCAAATTTTCCCCAATTAGTCGTTTATTAGGTCATCGATATATTCAGACTCCTTCTGCTATTGCATCTAAAAAAGCTATTATAAATGTTAAAAATACCGACGATAAATGCTTCCTTTATAGTATTCTGGCAATTCTTAAAAAAGATTTAATTTTAGAAAATCGGACTAGACCTGCAAAATATACCGAGTTTTTAAACGACTTAGTATATGACGAAATTACGGATTGTCGAATGAAATTAATAAATATACCCAAATTTGAAAAAAAAATGACAGTTTAAATTTAGCAATAAACGTCCTTTCTTATACTTCAACTGTGATAATTGACGAGGTTCCTGATAGTTATGTCTTCCATCATCCTCATTTAAGTATAATTCATCGTTCAAAGGTCATTGGCGGAACACCTATTTATTTGCTTTTATTAGAGAAAAGTGATAGGAATCACTACACCGCTGTGAGTGATCTGAATAAATTAATGAATTGTCATCAGAATCCTGATTGTCCAGTTCAAATTAGATGCAAATGGTACCCACAATGCCTAAAGGGTTTCAGGCTGGATAATGCTTTTAATAAACATGTAGCTCTATGCGCTAAAAATCAGACGGGTACAACCCTTTACACATTACCCGATAACAAAAATTTAAAATTTGAAAATATGCAATTGGCAAATCCAGTCAAACTCAATAAAACTCAATTTCAATCTCTTGCTGGGACTCTCTCAATGATAGATATCAAGGATATTGATACGGTTTTCAAAAATATCAATTCCAATTTAAAATGTAATGAAAATGCTTTCTTCACCAGTCAATATACCAGATATTATGATGCATTTACAGAAATAGGTTTCAAAGAACAGGAAAACTGGTATGTAACAATAACAATCCAAGGATATAAAGCTGATCAAAATGATGTGCTTTCTCCAATCTGGAAAATTGTTACTGCTAGATTTTCACAATTATTTTAATGTATAGTGTTTAGTGTTTAATAAATGTATTAATGTTTTCTTTGTTATTCTATAAACAAATTATAATTAGTTTTAAAATAGTTTTAAAAATGATGTCTGAAAAAGGTAAAATATAAAATATAAAATAACTAATTAATTTTTGTTTAGAATATTTAATAAACTTTTTGTTTGATAAACTTGAAGAAATAACCGGTGTAAAAATTAGAGATATGTTGACTCTAGTTGAAGCATTGAGTAAAGAAGATTCATGTTGTGATTCTGAATGTCAGAGTGACGATGGAGAAATTGATAATGAAATTAATAATGATACTGAAATTATTAATGATACTGAAGATACTGCAGATACCAAAATTATCAATGATGAAGTTGAGCCTATCGAATTTAAGACTTGTGTTGATCATGTTATAGAAAATATAATGACAGAATATTGTGGTGATGAAGAATGTACATGTAATAATCAATAAATCTTTAAAAATATAGTTTTTATTAATAATAATAACAAAGAAATATTTATTAAAATCTATGATAAACTTTATTACATAAATATAAAACCGATGCTACAGTTAATAGTTTTAATAAAAATTTACAATTTGCGATATAAATATCTGAACGTTTGGCTTCTGCGGCAACTTGAATAATCGCTGACCATCCACCGTTTGTTTCTACCCACGGATCAATTTTTGTTTTTATCACCTAAATAATGATAAATTAATAACAATATAAAGTAATTTACCTCTATAAACCATTGGAAATAATTTTCATAGTCGGATCCAGATTTTAATATCATGTGTTTCATATACAATAATCCTACTATATTTCGCATTCATTTATTATTTTCATCAAACACATATCTAAATATTGATTTGAACGCATTCTTTCTCTCCAATGTTGGAAAATTGAGAATTTTTTCATAATCAAATGGAATGTCTTCTACGATTTTCTCGGTACGGTTTACCATGAATTTTATGTTTTTAATGATAGCATCTTCTTCTCTATTATTAGAGACCAGATCATTCAACAAAGTTATAAAAAATTTAGTTTCTGGCATTTTATAAAAATATTTGAAAGTGTAAGCTTATTTATACTATATTCGACCAATCAAAATCATGCAATACTAAGAAAATATGTAAAAATATATAATAGAAATGGCAATGATGATTTGTTGGCACTGTTGAGTCATGGTCTTTGTTTGAATGACCTTGAGAAATTTTGAATGACCTTGAGAAATTTTAAGCGACCTTGAAAAATTTTTGATGAGTCATGGTCTTTGTTTGAATGACCTTGAGAAATTTAAATGACCTTGAGAAAATTTTCGATGAGTCATGGTCTATGTTTGAATGTCCTTGAGAAATTTTTAATGACCTTCAAAAATTTTTAATGACCTTGAGAAACTTTTTATGGCTCATGGTCTTTGTTTAAATGACCTTGAAAGTGTTTGATGAGTCACCCAATGACCTTGAATGAGTCATGATCTTTGTTTGAATGACCTTGAAAGTGTTTGATGAGTCATCTAATGACCCTGAATGAGTTATGGTCTTTGTTTAAATGACCTTGAAAGGGTTTGATGAATCACCCAATGACCTGGAATGAGTCATTGTCTTTGTCCTAAAATTTTGTTGTACTTTTAGACTTCGAAAGTTTTTTACCCCCTTCTCAGGGGGGGGGTGTTTTAGCGGGGATACAATCTAGCGGTGACACATCCCTTGAGAAAATTTTTGATAAGTCATGGTCTTTGTTTCAGTGACCTTGAAAAAATTTTAATGACTTTGAAAAATTTTAAATGATGTTGAGAAAATTTGAATGACCTTGACAAACTTTAAATGACCATGACAAATTTTTCGATGAGTCATGGTCTTTGTTTGAATGACCTTGAGAAAATTTAAATGACCTTGAAAGTTTTTAAATGAACTTGAGAAATTTTTTGATGAGTCATGGTCATTGTTTGAATGACCTTGAAAGTGTTTGATGAGTCATCCAATGACCTTGAATGAGTCATGGTCTTACTTTTTTTGTACTTTTAGACTTAGAAAAAAAGTTTTTTACCCTTCAGGGGGGTTGGTCCAGCGGTGACACATCCCACTACTAACTGTAGTAGATTGTTCGCGTCCATTGCATTTGTTCCATCAATGAAATATTCATAATTAAACTTTGTTTTAATTTAGTGTTGCAAATTAGCGTTTTTACTAAAGTGGAGCATCCAAGGGATACTGCCTCAACGAATTACAATAAAATAATGATAAAAAAGATTAATTATCTATTTGAGAATTTTAAATTATTAATTTTGATTAATTTTTATTAAATTTAAGTCCCCTTAATACCCTTACAAAATTCCTATCCTCAAAATTTTCTCTCCTTTCGCAAATTTTATTTTTCGCCTTTGTTGGCCACCAACCAATCATATTTATCTCTGATCAAAACGTGCAAATTTTACAATAAAATAATAACATAAAATCCTGAAGCTTGGTTTTACCAACCACTCCTAAGAGTAGGCATAAACGGATAAGCTGAAACCTGGTGGTTTAGGCTGTTTTATGTTGCTACTGTTAGTTGGTTATACTGTGTTCCCCTTGGGGATCATTAGTGGCCATTACAACACCCCGCTCAACCAGGCAGCACTCCCACCAATCCTCTCCTCCAGTCCATGTCAGTTCATGGCCCATTTGAGCATCATTAGTTGATGCTTCACAGACATACTTCTGATTGGTTGTGTCTACTGAAAGGATGATAATGTCCGGTTATCAACCCATTGTCTTCTGGGAATAGACAGTAGCAACTAAGTGCCAGTGCTCTATTGGGAAATATTGGTCTCTTACCGTAATAATTAGAGGTAAGAGTTTTTGGGCTAGTGGGTATTGAAGGCTCCTACCCTCACTTTCAATCATACTATATATAAATAACCTTGTTGAGCATCATTATGCGATGCTTCACGGACATATCTTTAGTTGGATAAGTCCGCTGATGGGATGATATCGGTCAGTTATCATCCCATTTTCTTCTATGTAGTGAATAATAAGCATTTTTACTGCCCTTAATTCACTTGGATATCGTTATCTCTATCATCAAATAGACGTTTTTGATGTAGAGTCATGCATCAGGAAGTATCCAATACCCCTGATGACATGTTATAAACTTTGAGCATTCATATTCGTTTATTGATGTACTTAGAAGTATGCCATACTCCAAGTATCATCTATGCTCTTCATTCATCTGTGGATGCACTAGTAAGCATATTATGCCACTAGTGACATGTGGGTACAGTTTAAATATTTTTACTGGTAACGAGATATCTATTTAATAATACTATTATTATTATTATTATTATTATTATTATTATTATTATTATTATTATTATTATTATTATTATGTGTTTAATTAATTAATGTTAATAAAGCTAATGCGTGATCATCACATGATAAGTGCGTGATTAGTAACAAGGAACACATGCATACACGGTATATACTGCATGTGTTTTACAAAGAAAACATGCCTTAAAATCTCTCACCTATATGTGTGTATTGCTTAAATGTGATTGGCTAAATCCTGAAAATATTATTCTCTTTATAAACATTGACAATTTCCAAATTTGTCACAATTATTTCAAAAATTTACTCGCGCGATATTCGAAAATGGAAAATAATAAATCTAATATTTTAAGAGCTCTTTTGATGAATGAGACGGGTAAATTATTTTTTTTTATTTTATTATTTATTATTCTATTATTATTTTAGATTGGTTTACAATAACCGAAATACAAAATGAAATTGACGGTGTTAATGAATTTTTTCCTAGTAATTTTAAATTTTATTATTATTTATTTTAATATAATTTTAGAAAATGTTTTAAATGAGGAAATTATTTTAATAGAAGATAGCGGTGATTCTGATATCGGTAAATTTATTTATTAAATTAATAAACTATTAAATGTTTTTCAGAAATTATTAATGATTCTGAAGATATCGACAAAATTATTGATACGCCAGCCACAGTAGATTTGGATGAGACCTACATTTCTATGGATGCCCCGTTTCTGGGGAAGATATGGATGCCCACATTTCTGACACCCATGCTCACATTTATGTGGATGCCCCCGTTTCTGTGGAACATATGCTGGTGGATGATGAGATTTCTTATGAAAAATGTAAGATTTTCATTAATTTTTAATATTTTTAATGAGTAAGATATAAGTTAATAATATGTAAAATATTATAATATAATTAATATATCCTTAATTTATAATAAGAATATAAATATTTTTAATGACTACTTTAAGATATAAGTTAATATGTAAAGTATTATAATATAATACTTTAAATATCATTAATATATAATAAGAATAGAAATATGATTTGAAATATCTGATTTATAATAAAAATAGAAATATCTGATTTATTGATTTATTTTATAAATTATTTTACGAAATTTTTTATGATTTTTTGAATTATTTGAAGAAATCTATAGAATTATTTTACGAATTAATTTTATGATTTGAAATATCTGATTTAAAAAATTATTTAAAGAAATCTATCGAATTAATTTTATAAATTATTTTACGAAATGTTTATTGAATTGAAATATCTGATTTATTGATTTATTTTATAAATTATTTTACGAAATGTTTATTATTATTATTTAAATATGTGATTATTGATTTATTTTTATAAATTATTTTACGAAATGTTTATTTAATTGAAATATCGGATTTTAATTAATTATTTTTATGATATGCTTTATAAATTGAAATATTAATTTTTATTAAAATATTTACATAGTTATTAATTATCATTATTTATATATTATTATTTGATTCATATATGATTTATATAATAATAAACATTTGATAATTATTACATATTTCTCAGGTCGATTGTATAAAAACTATTGCCAATCTGCAATTGCGCATAACTCGAAATGCCATACGACTATGAAACGTTACTATGATCATAAATTCTATGGAATCGACTTTTTTTATTTGCCCTAAATGCGATACCGCCCATGATATTGAATATCTAGAGTTTTATAAGGAACACTCTACCATTTAAATCAATTTAAAATTAATAAAAAGACATTATTTCAAATGATTAATGCGAAAAATGTTAATAATAATAATAATAATAATTAAAAGATAACGCCAATAAAAAACTTTTCGTACGATATATTTCGATAGCATAACTATCATTTTCAAGTACTCAAGACCAACTAAAAAGACTATGAATTAACATTTAATTAAAACAAATTATTTTTTATTAATTTAATTTTTTAATAAATACATATTTATAAAATATATTCACTTATATTCTAATTTTTAAAAAATTAATGTAATTTAAAATTTTCAATTATTTTAATAATATTAAAAATCAAACATGATTTAACATACGTAAACTATTTAAAAACATTCAAAACATTCGTAGTCACAGCACTTTGCACATTAATCTTTGGATCCAATGACCTTATCAGCAATGCTTTACATATCACGTGTTCCCAATAATTATTAAAACTTCTCAACAGATAAACTTATAAATAAATCAAAAAATGAAATAAAGAAAATGGGATCTGTAAAAGTCCAGTTTACAGCTCTCATTCAATTCGAAAAAGATGGGGAAATAAAAGATAATTTCTTTTCTAATAGCGCGAGTGTCTTCTCCGATAGTTTTCTTGCTGATGGGGTTAGTCGATTAAATGAGAAAATCAAAAAATTCACATATTTAGGAAATGGGTGGCGCGTAGTTAAGATTCGTGAAATCGATTTTATTTTAACAACATATTATCCGATAAGTCGATTAGCTGGACATAGTTTTATCCCTACACCTGAATCTCTAGTAGGTAAAAAGGCTATTGTAAATGTTAAAAACACAGATCATTCATGTTTTATATATAGTGTTTTAGCGATTTTAAAGCGTGATATAGTTTTAAAGAATAGGGAGCGTGTTTCTTCTTACACTACTTTTATGGATGAATTGAATTACGATCCAATTACTGATTGTCCAATGAGACACTGTAGCATCCCAATACTTGAGAGAAACAATAACGAGTTAAATTTAGCAATCAATGTCTTTGAATATAACACCACCCCTTCTAAACAATTGAATGATATTGATTACGTACCTCACCATACTCACCTTGTCTTAATTCATCGAACAAAGGTTATCGGCGGTAACCCAATTAATCTTTTATTATTACAAGACGGTGATAATTATCATTATACCGCCATTGTTAATTTGAATAAACGGATGAATTGTCATTCTAGTAGTGAATGTAACACCAGAATTCTCGTAAAATGGTGTCCCCATTGTTTAAACGGTTTTTGTTATGATAAAACCTTTAAGGCACATGTTGATTTGTGCGCTAAAAATCAAATAGGAACAACCCTATACATGCTCCCTAAAAATAAAAACTTGATATTTAAAAACTATTCAAAAATGATTACCCCACCATTCGTAATTTATGCGGATTTTGAGGTTGTTTTGCATAAAGATATAAAACATCACGAAATACACATGCCGATATCAGCAGGCTTATTATTAATAAATAATTATACAAACACTACACAATATTTCAATTTTATAGGCTTGGAATGTGTTTTGGAATTTTTAAAGAAAGTAGAGGAAATTGCTGTCACAATTGTCCTACCGTATTATGAAAATCATGGTAAAAAACCTATGAATAATCTTACTTCTAATGAGGAACAGCAGTTCATCGCATGTAGAACTTGCTATTTTTGTAAAAACTTATTAGAAATAAGGTTAAGGACCATGATCATTTTACAGGTCAGTATCTTGGTGCTGCCTGTCGTAACTGTAATATAAATAGGAAAATAAGCAAACAGTTACCTATTGTCTTTCATAATTTGAGAGGGTATGACCTTTATCACATTTTAAAGTATGGTTTGAATGAATTTCCATCTTGGAAATTAAATATCATTCCTACAACAACTGAGAAATCCATATCGTTAATTGTAGATATAAAGAAATTGGCTGTTAGATCTACCTCTAACTTGTTCTGCTTTTTATGGTCCTTTAGTTAAGGCAAAGGGTATCTTTCCTTATAATTTTGCAATGTCACTAGAGGTCCTTGAATCGACTTACGAACTACCTCCAAAATGGGATTATGTATCTGATGATGAATACGCTACCGCCAAACTAATTTGAACAAAGCGAAATTGCACTACAATGTTAAACTATATGTTAACTTACCTAAAATTAGACGTATTCCTCCTTGCAGACTATTTTCAGCAATTTCGCGCAAAGGCTAATGCTTGCAATGGTTTAGAACCTCTGAAGTTTTATGGAATTCCTGGTATGTCATGGGTGTCCGCTCTCATGACATTAAAGGAACCCATAGAACTTCTGCAGAACATGGAAATGTTTAATTTCTATGAGGGTGGAATACAGGGTGGGTTAACATTTGTTAACAAACATTATGTTGCAAATTCTGAAGATACAGAACTCTTGTATATAGACATTAATAATTTATATGGTTGGGCACTTAGCCAAAACCTTCCGTATGGTGATTTTGTTTGGGTGCATGATAATCTGAATGATGTGCTGAGTGAATGTGTGAATGCGAATATTGAATTCCTTCCGTATGGTTATACAATGGAAGTTGACATCAATATCCCTGAGCATGTGCATCAGTATTTGAATGACTTTCCGCTTACTCCGGAAAAAATGTGTCCGCCCAATTCAAAAATTAAGAAGTTAATGCTCACGCATTACACTAAAAAGAACCACGTTCTTCACTGGAGACTTCTCAAGCTGTATATAGAATTGGGTGCGGAAGTTGAGTGTATTCATAGAGCAATTAAATTTAAGCAATCACCTATTTTTAAAGATTATATACAGAGAAACACAGATTTACGCTCAAACTTAAAGTGCGAGCTTCATAGAGATTTATAAAAATTATTTAATAATAGTCTATATGGGAAGTCCGTTGAGAATTTGTAAAAACGGATGAATTTGAGGCTTTGCAATTCAGCTGAAAAGATGATTGTATATGCTTCAAAACCGACTTTCAAAACGCCGCTCATCTGAACAAAGACTCTATATGTTTAGACAGACCTAGCTACATCGGCCAGTTTGTGCTAGACCTGTCTAAGCTGCGGATGTACCAATTACAATATAATGAATTGGTAAAATATAGATCAGAATTTAACTGTGATATTAATATCGTTGCCGGCGACACTGATTCGTTTTTCCTTGAGGTTAAGCAGTGTAAGCTTGACATTCTTTTGCCGGCAATGATAAGAGACAACCTTGTAGATATCTCAAATTACGACCCAGCACATACCTTATACTCGAGGAAACTAGATTCAGTTATAGGAAAATCTAAAGATGAAATTTAAGGTCTCGGGTATAAGGAGTGGGTTTTCTTAAGACCCAAGTGCTATAGTTTATTAGGTAAATCAGACACAATGAAGGCTAAGGGGGTTAAGTTGTTGGGGACTGACATCAAACATCAGTTGTATTTGAAGTGCTACAATAAGAACGTAGTATTCACAGTAACTAAAAGTAGGATAGGGACGCGGAACCACGAGCTGTATACATTTAGAAGCAATAAAATCGCTTTGAGTAATAACGATGATAAGCGATTATGGGTGGGGAAAAATACCAGTATCTTTTGGACATTATTTTGGGGTTGATGCCATAGATAGTGACCATGTAATAGTTAATAGACAAGAATTCTTGGATGAGCCACTTTTCGGTGGTTCGAGCCCCAGTTATAATGACTCTACAGAAATCAGCGATAATGAAGATTATGGGCAGCTTTTCGGTGGTTTTGCAGAGTGCATGATATTGCTCATAGCACTTTCTTTCAGCAGACCTTCGGTTTTAATTTCATCGATTCCAAGTTTAAGTATCAGATCATATGTTGATGGAGGAACTGAGCCTAAAGCTCAGATTATGCAGGTAAAAAGTTCTACTTTATAATTAGGTTTGGCATTCTGTATTTTTCTCTGAAGTGAGCTATATTTTTCAATATTTCCTTGATCAGTCAAATCAAAGTGTGATAAAGAATCAATCGGACATTTGATGTCTATCATAAATACTATCTTTTTTTCAGTATCAATAATGATGAGGTCGACACGCTCTTTGGAAGTAAGAACAAGAGAACAAGAATGATCAATCACGACAATAAAACTTGGGTTCTTTAAATAGCTGTTATGTTTTTAATGCAATCATTGTGTCTTTTTAAAGTACGTGAACTCTACATGATTGTATGGCATGAGACATAGTTTCTTCTTCTTTAAGACATCGCCTGCAAAGTCTAGCCTCTCCTTTTCTATAAGGAGTTGCATTGATGCTAAGAGAATTGGTTGGCGTCAGGTGGATAAAATTCCATGCAAATTCAGAAAGACTGCTTTTGAAAATTGCTTTATTGATTTTAGGCGATAATTTAATAGTCGCTGCAATCATGTCACTTTTATACTTTCTCTCCATTTCTGCACATATGAATCATGCAATGCAGAGTGTAAAATATTTGAGATTGCTTGACGAAATTTAATTGTTAGTATAAAAGTTCCTTGAGACTTTGTGTCAGATATAATGCAGCATCTCCTTTAATGACTTGGAAAAAAATCAAAATTTAATGTTCTCTTTCAAAGAAGATTATAAATGTACGTGCCATTTGAAA
Organism: Schmidtea mediterranea; assembly: GCA_022537955.1. Lineage (NCBI taxonomy): Eukaryota > Metazoa > Platyhelminthes > Tricladida > Dugesiidae > Schmidtea > Schmidtea mediterranea. Next base: position 162,942,669 of record CM039680.1, read on the forward strand.
TCTCGTTTTCCTCCCAATGTGATTAATTTCATTAGCTACTCTTTTAGTTCAGTCGAAACTTTCTTGAAGTGTAGGATCTTTCACTCTGAAACGAGGAACCATTATAAATTTCAGTGAATCAATATTAATCTTCCTAGAATATTCTCAATTCGAAGTAAAAAGTCGGAAAAAGTGCACGATTTTTCGGGTATGGTACTTATCAAGTAAATCTACACACGAAGCTCCTCCCTCTTCAGTTGAATTATACAAATATACGGTCTCAGAATTGTGTGGTAAATTTAACATTCGTCTTTAGTGACGACGTAATTTATTTGAGCTATTTACTAAGAGGTTAGTATTTCTTAGAGGAGTCAATAAAGCGCTCCTCAATTAATCGCGAATGAATGAGTATTTTGTAAGCCTTGATCTTTTGCCAACCATATAATCCAGAATTGACAATCTTGTTTGCATCACTGACAACCTTTTCAAGAATCTCATAAGGACTTTGATCATTATCCTCGCACACTGGAACGCCAAAATATTGGTAGAATTCGTTCGACAATAATTTTTATATCGTCTTTCTAATAATCAAAACTTCGCTATTTATGTGAATTCTGGGAAGTTGTATGTAGCCACACTTCTCAGGTCGGTATTCAAATCAGTATTCAAATCTTATCCAGTTTCAACAGCAATATCTACAATTTGCTGAATGTCATCAACATGTTTTGCAACAAGTGAAATGTCATCAGCGTAAGCTAAGATAGGTGAATTACCAATCATGAATGGTTCAATGGGTGATCTACTTATTGCTTCAAGGACAGGATTGATCGCTATCGAGAAGAGAATCATTGATTGAGGGCATCCCTGCTTAACTACCCTCTTTATTAGAAGATTAGGAGTCAAAATTAGTCCACAACTGTAGAAAGAGCAAGTGTCAGTATATAGCAATTTAATAATCGTAGTAAAGTCTTCACTGACGCCTATAGTTCTCAGAACATTCCACATGTAATCATGAAGTACACTCCCGAAAGCGTCAATAATATCCAGCCAAGCAATAGCTAAGGGTGAATTCTTGCTATATTTTGAATGGTCAAGTACAGAAGAAAGTATTGACTTGTGCTCGACACACCTTTCATGAACAGAACCCCCTTTTTGACCAATATGTAAAATATCGTTGCAAATCACTCATGATGTTAAACGCGTTGTCAAAATCGACGCAAAGACTTTATAAATAACAGACAGAAGAGCAATTGGTCGCCAGGACGAGACTTTATCATAATTATCTGTCTTATGAGGTTTCGGAATTAATATTGTCTTGAGGATTTTCCAACTAGTTGGTATGATCTTACTAGCAATGGTTTTTTTACATTTGGGCATTCTGATCTCTTATACCATTCTTTTTGACTAGCCCAACATTTTAAAATTAGTCTAATATTTTCCTGAAATCTAAAATCATTAAATCTTGGTTGAGATCTTTGATAAAAATTATTGGATCTGGGATCATTGACTTCTTTTTTAAATGGAGCTTCATTACTTCTATCTGGTTTCATCTGAAAGTTTCTCGAATTTTTTACCACATCTGCATATTTAATATTGGTTTTCATTGCTGCAACTTGATTGTTGATCTGATAAATGTCATTATTTATTTTTTCATGTTTCTTGATTCTTTCTTTCATTTCTTCCACAGTCTTAAGTTCGTTCATTCCAAGATCTTTCTTAGTTTCATTATCTTCTACTGCATAGAAAATTAGAAATATCTGCAGTTTCTCTTCATTCAGTTTGTGTCTCAAGATTTGTTTGGCGAGCTTTTCCATTTTTGTGCACAATTCATTGGCTGAATCATTTCCTTGGCGATATTTGAGAGCTTCTTGAAGATCATCTATAAAATTCATTGGTTTTTTGAAAGCTTATTTGAGACGATCCAAATAGTTGATGTCCTCAAAAGTTATTTCATATTTCTTTGTAGCATTTGATAAAAATGCTTTGACAAATTTTCCTCTGAGATGCCCATAAGGTCGAAAAATCTTTCACATTCTTGTATAAAATATTCTATGCCAAATCCAATTTTGTAATTTTCTGGAGGCTTAATAAAATTGTCATGGCATGGTCGCCATGTTAGACGCGTTACGTTTAGTATTAATAACGTCCATAATAAATATTTATTTAGTTATTTATTTTATGAATTAATTTAATTATATTCTCACAGGTAGAACATAATATTCAAATTTTCTTAATCGATACTAAGCCGCACTTTCAAAAAACTACAGTTAAAATTTTGTTTTATTTTTATTTTTATTATATATCCGTTATTTAAGGCATAAAAAAGTTACGAAATTTTAGGTACCTTTTAAGCCTTATATTGTTATGAATTGTATGCCGTAAAGAACTATTTGATAATTTATAGTTTTTATGACAATTGGTGGCACCTCATGGGTAAAAAGATATAAGATTTTCTCGGTTACTTACAAGGGATTCCAACCAGATTCGCGGATAAGAAGCATAACCATTGGATACCCGTCAAAAATCAAGTTGGAAATGTATTCCAATGGGCAGTGTCTAGTAAAATGTGAGCCATATTGCTATGACTGCTAATACCCTATGAAAACCTATGGATTCAGAAACTACCACAGAAGGTATTCTTGACCATTTACATTACGGGTCCCTCTATTGTTATTTTCATTTGAATAACATCGATTTCTAGACTATTCTAAATTCATTTTAATTACTTATTAAAAAATTTAAGTTTATTCCAAATAGACTATCGATGCAATTCCAGAAAACATTTATTAAAGTTTATAACATATCATCGCATGTTGTCAAAAGAATTTCTTTATTTGCCCCAGCAAACGAGCTGTTTTAGGTCCTTGCCTTCTTTCCCTCTTCGCTTTGCTGGGATAAGGTTTCTTATGGTTTGGTTTTGGTTGTGATTCGTAAATGCTAGATGTATTGATTTGGGTGGAGCTCGAGACGGACCGTGTGGCATTCGGATCGATACTCAAAACCGTACTTGTGTGGTGTTCGATTTCTTTCCTGATTGTTTCTTTTAGCTTTAATTGTTGATTTTCTCTCTTCAGTTTCTCCATTTCTACTGTCATTTCCACATGTCATGTTTTTAAAAACTCGATCCTTAGTAATCTGAACAGGATGCTATAAACTTTCAAAAATAACAATTTTAAAACCTTATAATAACTTTACTGGTTCTTTAATTGATTTACCTCGAATATTTTGATTTCTGTTTTTTCTAATTCTTCAAATTTCTTGTATCAATAGCTTTTGCATTTTTATTCTAGATAATCTTTTCACATCTTTTTGCTCATTGATCTTTTCATTCTTGTTCCTTTTTATGTGTAATATTTGATCCTTCCTCATGATCATTTGAGGTTCTTGGAGAGGACAGCTGATTCAGCGAACTATCATTCACTACGAGTACCTTCCACACCGATGTACTTGCACTAGACTAGTTTAGTCATTTTAATTTTTCTAACTTACATTCTTCTCTTTTGAAAATTATATGATAGGTAATTAATAATGTTCGGATATTAAATATTCATCAATGGATAGGTCTCTCAACCAGACTCCTCGTGTCCAATAATCAATAAGACAAAATCCCAACAAAGAAATCTTTATTCACAAATATTCACCACAACATACAATTTTTTACTTTTCGTAAACACCCTAAGAGTATCAGGTAATAAGTCACTGCAATCTGATTAACTTCTTTATCTGTTTATTACTTTCAACTAGTTTCTTAAACTTGTTAGATTTTTCTCTTCGACCAACTGGCAACTTATTTTGTTGTCAGTTCCTTTTATAATTTTGAGTTGCCATTAATTTAGATTAGTGTTAGGGAAACTATTTTTTCCCGTTCGGACAATTTATTGCCCATTTTACTAATTTCAGGAAACCCATTAAGCTGACGTTCAGCTCCATGGCCCTTGATTAATGGGTTGGTCTGAAAATAATTTAATTAATTAATTAATTTGTTTTTGGGCTCCCGACCCTTCAATTTACCTCATATCAATCTAATAGTATTTTATTCGTCTTCAAAATCAAATTTACCACCGGTTACCACATTTTCCCCCGAAAAATATTGATTTTTACCATTTTCAAAATTTTAATTAACTTTAATTGATTTTGATAATTTTAAAATTTTATTATTTTATTCATGTTTTATTAAAAACCCAACATATCTTCGCCCTTTAATTAGAATTTGTCCTCGAATTCCATTTCTCATTTAAAATTTACTGTAATTCTAATAATTTATCTTATAATAATAATAATAATAATAATAATAATAATAATAATAATAATAATAATAATAATAATAATAATAATAATAATAATAATAATAATAATAATTTTTATTAAATAAGTGTTTTTTCCTTCTTTGTTTCGATAGCAACTCGAATATCTGTTCTATAACTAGTATATTTATTCAATTCTTTTTATTGTCAATCATGTAAATCTGTGGAATTAAATAGCGCAAAACATAAAATTGTGACGAAATAATCGCTACTCTTTAAAACAAAAAAAATGTTCTAATCGTTGTGGAAACAAAACACAATTAGCAACTACCGGAGTTGCATTCAGATTTAAAAGTAGCTAGCAACAAATAATTTAATTTCCACTTAATGCGGGGATTTAAAAATGGGGAGGGGTAGCTTGTATCTATTTCCAGGGCAATAATTAAAATAATTTGGAGTTTTATTTATTTTCATTGTTACTTACTTTTAAAGTGACCGTCAGAAAACGATGGAGAATTGTTATTGTGAATTAATCTGAATTAAATATACAAATAATTTTAATTGATTAAAACAATTCAATTGAAATGGGTGTGATAATATATATCAATTTTATTTTTATTGACAAAGGAAACTATCTGATAGTTAATCCGTTTGTTCTTTTTTTGTTGTTTATTTTTAAAAAAATTATAACACTTTGATTTTCCTCACAATTGGTTTTAGTTGATGGAAGTTGAAAAAACACCAATTGAAGAAGAACGAATATCGTTGTTAATATATGTTAAATTTTCTTTTATCTTGCTTTCCAAGCTGTTTAAATTAGTTTATAATAATTTAATTTTTAATTAAATTGATTAAAAAATATATATATATATATATTATTTTTTTAAAAATGAAATTTCTTCCCCATAAATTAAAATTTGAACAACGGTAATTTGTTTCGATTTTTCTTTTCTTCCTGGGCTGGAATTGAATCCTCATTTCCAAATCGTTTGTTTTATTTTTCAATTGTTGGAAAAATCCAATAAATCTTTTTTTTCATTATCCAGTGCAAATAAAGTTTCCTATTAAAACAATTGAATTTTGGTAATCTAAATCCACATCTATCGCTGTGGAGTGCATCAAAAGCATTTTGAAAATCCGCCGCCTGGAAAGAAAACCGAAGGGAATTAATAGAGAGTTTTTCCCCTTTAATGGGGCAATAAATTAATTTTTCTCTTGTGACCATAATTAATAGGACTTTTTTTCATCTATTTTTGAGTTCCGAACAAACGAGATTGCTGCGCTTCTAATGCGATCTCATTGGTTGTTTGGTTTTGTTCTCTTTTTCATTTTTAAGTAACAATTTTCTTCCTTTTTCAAATTTTAAAAAAACAATTTTTTTATCTCACATTGTTATTGAAAAGTGGAATATACAGTGTTTACTACCAGCTGCATGTTTATTACAATTATCAGAAATTCAAGATGTTTGTTATGGATTTTTTTAAAACAGAAGCTTGATCCATGTAATTGCTTAGGTATTCAAGCTTTTGTTGATAGTTATGCTTATAATGACATATTAACCATTGCTGATAAATTTACACACCATATTTTTAGAGTGCGAATTATTATTGAGTTTATAAGTAGGTAGTTAGTGGCACTCTGCGTTATAAAATAAAATAGGGGGAGGGGGAGGGGGTTTATTTACAGATTAATTTCGGATTATCTTGATTACATAATGATGTAATCAACTTAATTAATTTTGTGTGTATTTTTTAGTAAAATTTCTAATTTATTTTCGAATTTATTTTCTATTTTTAAAATAAAATTTTTTAAGAATTTCTAATTAAATTTTTTTTAGTAAAATTTCTAATTAAAATTTTTTCAGTTTAATTTTATCAATGTAGTTTTTATATATGATTTTAAAAATATGAGTTTTTAATATAAGTTTAAAATATATACGATTTCTAAGTAGAATTTTCAGTATAATTTTATCGATGAAATTTTTAAGTTGTGTATTTTTTCAAAATTTAAAATGTATTTTTAAGATTAAATTTTAAGTGTATTTTAAGATGATAATGTGTATTTTAAAATTTAAATTTTTAAGCATTACATATTTTTAATTAAAGTATTTTATAGGAAAGTTTTAGTTTGATTTTTGAATTAATTTTTAATAAAATATTTAACAAAATAATTATTAAATTTTTATGATAAAATATGTAATGTTTTAAATGATTTAAAATTTTATACATAAAACTTTTATAATTGAATAAAAAAATGATATTGTTAACATAAAATAGTAATAATAATAATAATAATAATAATAATAATAATAATAATAATAATAATAATAATAATAATAATAATAATAATAATAATAATAATAATAATATTAATTCAACCAATTAAAATCTTTATAAAAAACTATAAACACATAAAATAAACCCACAAAGTATGTAATAAAAATTAATCAACAAATAAAAACAAACAAATTTATACTATAATGTTTATTTAATAAAAATCTTCATCTTCTTCATCATCGTCAGAGAACTGCACATCGTCTATATCTATTAGTTCTTCCTCAAAGCTAGCTTGCTGAATTTCATCTGTTGTAATTTCGTCACCTGATTCAATTTCTCCAATAATTTCATCATCAACGACAATTTCTTCATCAACGTCAATTTCTCCAGATATATTTATATGCCCGTATGCTAAACTTTTATTTTTACCCACCCAAACCCTTTTATCATCTCTATTTGTAAGTGCTACTTTACTATTTTTAAAACTATAAAGTTGATGATTTTTTGTTCCTATTCTATATTGTGGTACCGAAAAGACTGAGTTTTTCTCATAACACTCTTTATAAGATTTATGAGTTAGATTGGTATCCTTTAATGATATACCCTTAGCTTTTAGACAAGAAGATTTACCTAACAAACTGTAACATTTTGGTCGAAGGAAAACCCATTCGTCATAACCTTCTCCCTTACTTTCGTCTTTAAATTTTCCAATGACCGAATCAAGTTTTTTAGAATAAAGTGGATGAGTAGAAGAGTAATTAGATGTATCCAAAAGATTATCCTTCACCATTTCAGACAAAAGAACATCTAGTTTACAATTTTTAATCTCCAAGAAGAAAGAGTCTGTATCTCCAGCAACTATATTGATCTCACAATTAAATTGATGTCGATATTTTTCCAAGTCCTTATACTGAAGCTCATACATTCTAAGTTTCGACAAGTCAAGCACTGATTGTCCTATATAACTTGGTCGATCTAAACATATCGAATCAGGATTTAACATCGCAGCTATAAGATCATTGTCAATTTTTATTGATTTTTTAAAGGTAGGTTTCGAAGTATAAGTCACAAGTTTATTATCAGTTGTGCAAAGACGCAAATTCATTCTCGTTTTCAGATTTTCAACAGTTTTTCCATTTAAACTGTTATTTAACAACTTATAATAATTTTTATCTAGTGTATTTGTACTTTTAGCTCGAAGTTCAGTGTTTATATCAATGTAATTTTTAAAAACAGGAGACTGTTTGTATCTTACTCCTCGATTAACATGTGTCACTTTAACACCAAGAGACATGTATAATTTTAATAATCGCCAATGAATTACATAGTTATATTTAGGATAATGAGTCAGCAACAATTTTTCAACCTTTGAACCCTCAGGTTTCATTTTCTCTGCTGCAATTGGAAAATCATCTAACTTAACATGAAGGCCCGAAGGAATCTCAAGATCAACTTCAAGAGTATACCCATATGACAAAGATTCAAGATCCAAAGTCAAACAATCATATAATATTGTATCAAATCCATCAAATATCCAATTAAATTCACCACAAGGTAATGGTTGACTTAAAGCTCAACCATATAAATTATTAATATCAATATATAGTAAATCTGTGTTTTCGTCGGTTTTAACATAGTGTTTATTAACAAAAGTAAGACCACCTCTAATGCCACCCTCATAAAAGCTAAACATTTCATTTTCTGTAATTAATTCTATAGGTTCATCCAATGACATTAAAGCAGAAGACCACGATATTCCAGGAATTCCAAAATAATTTAAAGGTTCTAATCTATTGTGTGCTATCGATTTCGCTCGAAATTGTTGTAAAAAGTCTGCCAAAAGAAAACAATCTAGTTTCAGGTAAACTTTCATATAATCAAGTAAAGTCCTACAATTAGTTTCATCCCAAATAATCTTAGCTTTTTCCTATTCAGCTTCAGTGACACCTTTCCAAATTGGTGGTAATTCATAAGTATCATGAAGAACATCTAAACTAGTTGCAAAATTATATGGAAAGATCCCCTTTTCATCAACTATAGTCCCTGTAAAAACTGATCGAGTCAAAGGTAAAGTTGTCAGAGTTTTAACCGCTTTTGCTAAAGAATCATTTACAAATTGATAAGAATCAATAAATCTCACACTAATTTTTCCCAAGTGACTAATTAAAGAAATAAATCTTTCAGATGTTAATGGAATACATCCTAAAGCCCAATTTTTAAATTTACTCAATCCATATTTTAATATATGATGCATATCATATACCTTCAAGTTATGGAAAATAATTGGTAAAACTTTATTTATTTTTCTATTAATATTACAGTCATTGCAAGCAGCACCCAAGTATTCCCCAGTAAAATGATCATGATCTCTCACTGGATCCACAATATCTTTCAAACAAAGATAACATTTTATACATGTATCAAATTGAAACTGTTGTAAGTTTGTTAAATCATTAATTGTTTGATTTCCCATTTTATAATAATATGGTAATACAGTATGTTTTGCTATTTTTTCAACTGTTTTTAAAAATTGTTCAACACAATCTTCACCTATAAATTCTTTGTATATTGTACTCCCATCAAAATTATTTATTAACAAAAGTCCTGCCGAAATGGGTAAATGTATTTGATGGTGTAAATCGTCCTTTGGCAAAACAGATTCGAAATCTGCATATATAACATATGGTGGGGTTACAGTTTTGGACCAATCAGTGAATTTAATAAACTTATTTTCCGGGAAACTATATAAAGTTGTCCCTAACTGATTTCTGATACATAATATCTCATGTTTATCCAATGCTTTCTTATCTCTAAATCCGTTCAAACATCTATGACACCATAATGATCGAATTCTTTCTGTTGTTTTATTTTTACAATTCAATAACCTACTGAGTGATGTAATCCCAACATAATGATATTGTTCTCCTTTATTTAATAGCAATAAATTAATAATTATTCCTTCTGAAACTTTGGACCTATGAATTATGTTTAAAAATGTTCGGGTTTAGCTGTTTCATCATAACTAAATATATTAATTATTAGTCATTCGTTATTGGACTCAAATTTTCGAATACCATTTAATTTCATGGGCATATCATTTGGGTCATAATTTAATTCATTTAGATACTTAGTGTAACTATAAATATTATTTCTACTACTAACAATCTCATCTTTTTTAAGTATCGATAATATGCTATAGATAAAACATAAATTATCACTATTTTTTACATTTGTTATACAGTTTTTGTTAGCCAATTGTGTTGGTGTTTTTATATAACTTCTACCACTTAACCTACTGATGTTACTTATTTTTGTTACTATAAAGTAAATTTCAGTTATTTTTCTAATAACCCAACTACTCCCTAACTCTGTTATTGAAGATATCTTTTCATTTATCTTTTGTATACCATCGTCAAAGAATGATTGGATAAGTGGTCTTGCACTGTTGCTAATATTATTTAATTTTATTTCTCCATCTTTCTCAAATTCAATTTCTATTCCAAATTGAATTTTTACATATCTAAGTTCATTTATTATCTCTCTTAATTTGTTTATTATATATAGGAAAAACAATTTCTTTAATGTTCAAGTTTGTCGTATCTATACTAATTATTTTATGTGTACCTCGTAAGTCACTTTGGATTATAGGCAAATTTCCTCCTATTTGTATATTGTTATTTTGCCCCATTTGTACCGCTTCCATCTCTCTATCCCATGAATCCATCGATCCGATATTTTCAATCTCTTCAACTGCTCTAACCCATGAATCCGTCGATCTGTTATCTTCGTCCGCTTCATTATCTTTGTCCGCTTCGTCCACTTCAATATCTTTGTCTGCTTCGTCCGCTTCAACAATTTCGTCTGATTCCATTGTTTCATTCACCAATCCAATATCTTCATTTAGATATTCCAAAATAGTATTAATAGAATCTGTTGTATATTCATTAATGGGTTCACTTATAGGGGTAATTTGGATGCTGCTTAATTTAATTGCTCCTGGTTTTTTAAATAATTTAATTTTTTTAAGATTAAACTGTCGCAAATGATTTTTATGATGGTCATAAAAGTCTAAAAAAGGAATGGGTTGGGAAGTTATGCATACAGGACATATAAAATAAATTGTATTATAGTATTTTTTACCATAATACTCTTCCATTTTTTTGTGACATTTTATTTTATTATGCATAGTCAATTGGCAATAATTGGGGTATACTTTACCTAGTAATAAAAAAAAATTAATTAAATTATTAAAATAAATGTGCAAGTATGCAACCAATAAAAATCGATTATTTACTATAAATAAAAATATTTTTGATGAAAAAATAAGAATGCCAAAAGTATATGAAATACTCCTAGAAAAAAACAGTACAGCTGTTATTGGGATGACATTTAAGCCTCCTGTTCAATACCTTCAATACAGTATGAACTATTTAAATTTCCCTATTACATATACGTTCAAAGTAATGTTTATTTTAATTTAATTTGATTAATTATTTTTTAGGAATCAGTTAATTTAAAAGCTTATGATTACAATATTATGATTGGAAATATTGAAGAGGAAGATCGAAAAAATATTTCAGATATACTCCATTTGTTGAATAACAAAATGGTTTTTAATGAAAAATTTTCATTTATTAATTGTGAAAGTCAATTGAAGGATCAAGTACAAGATAATAAAAAATATAAAATTCGGATAATTATAAAGGAGTCAAGATTAACAATTCTATTATCAAACCCATTTGGAAAATTCTAAATGTTGTTGAATAAATTTTTTATCTTTTGTAAAGTTGAGTTTTGTTGATTTTTATAATTTGTAACTAATAGTAAACAGTTATTTAAAAAACGTTTACCTCGAGTATCTATTATTTTAATAAAACATTTTTGAGCGGATATAATTATTGACAAATTATATTCAAAAACTTGTTCTCTTATAAAATATAGTGGTCAGTTTTTAAATAAAAAAAAAATCAGGGGGGTCTGCTCTTATTTTTGATCAATAATAATAAAGGGGTATCAGTCCTTCATTATTGCTAAAATACATGTTTTTAAAATTCAAAAAAAATCAAGGGTTCTGCCCTTATTTTTGATCTATAATAGTAAAGGGGCATCAGTCCTTCATTATTGCTAAAATACATGTTTTAAAATTCAAAAAAAAATCAAGGAGTCTGCCCTTATTTTTGATCAATAATAATAAAGGGGTATCAGTCCTTCATTATTGCTAAAATACATGTTTTTAAAATTCAAAAAAAAAAATCAAGGGTTCTGCCCTTATTTTTGATCAATAATAATAATAATAGGCCTCAGTTGTTCATTATGATTAAATATATAACATGAAAAAAAAATATAATAAAATCCAATAAAAAACTTACATTTTCCAACATTAATTGCATTATTCCCTTCAGAATCAGAGAATGGCAAACTTCTATCTAAAGAAATATTAAATAAATTGATAATTTAATATATTATTACTTGATTCGATATTTGTTAGTATTGGTTGATAGCCTAATAATAAATTAAAATGAAATTAAAATAAATTCTAATCTTACTTAAATTTTGATAACTTGGATCATTTTGGATGAATTGTGGGTAATTTGTGTAACATAATAATAAATAAAATGAATTTAAAATAAATTCTAATCTTACTTAAATTTTGATAACTTGGATCATTTTGGATGAATTGTGGGTAATTTGTGTAACCTAATAATAAATTAAAATGAATTTAAAATAAATTCTAATCTTACTTAAATTTTAAAAACTTGGATCATTTTGGATGAATTGTGGGTAATTTGTGTAACCTAATAATAAATTAAAATGAATTTAAAATAAATTCCAATCTTACTTAAATTTTAAAAACTTGGATCATTTTGGATGAATTGTGAGTAATTTGTGTAACCTAATAATAAATTAAAATGAATTTAAAATAAATTCCAATCTTACTTAAATTTTGATAACTTGGATCATTTTGGATGAATTGTGGGTAATTTGTGTAACCTAATAATAAATTAAAATGAATTTTAAAAAAATTCCAATCTTACTTAAATTTTGATAAATTGGATCATTTTGGATGAATTGTGGGTAACCAAATAATAAACTAAAATGAATTTAATATAAATACTAATTTTACTTAAATTTTGATATCCACCTATGAATTGTGGATAATTTGTGTAACCTAAACATAAAATTTAATAAAATTATAATAAAAAAAAAATCTTACTTAAATTTTGATAATTATTTCCTCCATTTGCAATTTTAGGATAATTTTGTTGATAATATTCAACATCAGTTTGTTGATAAAATTCATTTTGTGAAAATAATAAATTATCTAAAATTTAAAGTAAATTCGTATTACTTGATTCATATTTGTTATTATAACTATTAAAGTTGTTCATTTTCTAAAATTGTATAATGTTAATAAAAAATTCAAAGGAAAAAATAAACTTACAAATTAAACGAGTTTGTAAATTATGATAAATTATAAAAATGTTTTTCTATTTATTCAAATGTGTGTATTTATTTTTGACCAATCAAAATCAACACATCTGCACTTGTATTAATCAACACACATTACCAATCTACACAAAATCATTTTAGGTAACAAACACAATGATACAAAAATTTATTTAGATAACATTGATTTTAACCAAGCTAAACAATGTTGACCACAAGTTTTGGTCAATGGATTCTGATAACGAATTCGATTATATTCAATTGGCATCAACATTGATTCTAGTTTTGATATCAATAAAGGGGGATAATAGAATCCCATTGGATCAAATACATGTATTTTAACCGGTTTCACGTAAATAGCAAGCCAATGTTCTCCACTGAGATTAGCTGATTGAGTATTTACAATCAAAGCTTTGTTGATATTGATATAGGGAATTTTGTCCAATGGAAAAACACCAATAAAAACTTTCCCAATTAGTTTTTTAGCAATAGTTTGTATCTGAATAGAACTAAAATTAATTAAATTAAAATACTTACTTCATTTTTAACCATAACTAATAACACATTGGTTTATAGTGTGTTCAACAATGTTTGTCAAACAAGTACTGTACGGCTTGATGTGATTTGAATTTCTTTTTCAAATACTCCGTATACAAGTACTGATACAGATTCGGTTAATGGATTTTCAAATTTTATATCCAATAGTAAATTTCCACTTTGAGGTAACTGACTTTGATTAAGATCAAAATCAGGTGCCAATACAAATGTAAAAAAGGGATATTTATTTTTAAAGTCTGACAAGGTAATACCACAATTCATATTTTTATTAAGATAACCCATATTCCTAACAATACTTTGCATATAACTAGAACTATAATTATCATTGGCAAAATCTTGACTATATTTTTCACGATAATCATTTCCTTTACTTAATGTTAAAGACTTGACATTAAAGTGTTCAAATATTGAAAATGTTTCCAAATACAATCCTCCATATCTTTTATTCCCTTGGAAAGCAACAAGAATAAAATTTGGTAGTCGCCTATCACCAAATATTTGCTCCTTATAAAATGAAGATGATCCCATTGGCAATGAAAATTGAACAACTTCCTTACTTTTCATTGGATAAATTGCATTTCTATTAGCAAGCCCAATTTGATGACCAGCTAAAACTGACGGTTCAACACGAACTCTTCTAACCATCAACTTTGCCTCTAATAATATTATTTGTGGAATTATTTTTGTACATGTTAAACTTCTTTCAGTATTGGATCTTGTTAATTTAATTTGAACACTAACACCAGGTAATAAATATTTTGGTTGATCAAAGAAATCTAATTGAAGTGGGGAACAAACACTGATTGGTTTTGATTTTGAAATCCAAATTTTTCTTTTTGTGTCATTTTCATTGTAACCCATTCCACCTAAACAAGTATGTTTTGTATCGTGATTGTAATTAATAATAGTTTCAATCATTGCCTTGTGTGCGAATACATCATTACTTCCTTCAATTTTAGTAGAATTAAAAATTACTTCAACATCTTTAAAAATAGTTTGGAAAAAGAAATTGTTTGCAGTAACATCTGATTCATTAGATAAATTTTCCCCATTGCTATTTACAACTTTCATTTGGATGTAGAGTAATGTATCGTTCAAATCCAAGTATTCGGTTTGAGAGCTATTAATGTAAAATTGAATATAGGTGTTTCCTGGATCTGTAATTGAATTCACTAGATAAATATCTTCAAAGAACTATTTTCAATTACTGCTTGAGGAGATGGTCTATCAAAGATGCATAATTCTGATTTTGCACTAATCATGACTGGAATATAGTTCCGTATCTTTTCATTCTTTTGTTTATATGTTTCTTGTTAATTTTTCGACGTTTAATTGTTCCACCTTTTTGTTCTTTATTAAATACATCAGAAACTTTGTTAATAACAGAAGGTAAGTGTTCCATTACAGATGGTATAGAATCTTTAATTTCAGATATTGCATTTGATTTTAAAGCAGGTAAGAATTGTGTATTATTATTTATTACGTTATTAGTAGTTTTCATACCAAAATTTCCAATACGTTTAAGAATAGGTAGTGCGAATCGCCCAATGTTTTTAACCAACCAGATCCATACTGTTTACCTACAAAATAAGGTAAATCTCCACCATTTTGATGAGTGCTATAAAAGTTTACTCATTTATTTTACGGAAATGTAATGTCAAGTAAGTTTTGTCTTGTTTACCAAATATATATTTGCCACTGTCATCACGAATATTGATTTCTATATTGTTTATATACGAGGATGATACTGGTAAATACATTGGATTTTTCTCAATGAATTGAACAAGGTCGTCTTTTTTATGTTTTTCTATCCAAACACATTTAAGAAGGGGAACACTTAATTCACCCACAAGAATTGGTTCAATAATATTTGTATAAAGTTGGTAAACTAGATTATTAAATCCCAAGCAATTAGCTTCTTCAATACTATCAAATGTTACTTTGAATGGAAAATATTTACAATTAATGTTCAAAGTTTTATTGTCAATATATATATCAGATAAAATGTAGAGTTGTGACTAATTGTATAGTTTCCTTCAATATAATAAAAATATTCATAACTATTATGTAATTTACTCTAGGTATATTTGATACAAGAGTTGTTATAAAATGGAAAATTATTGTACACAAAAGTGAATTCAGTTAAAGCAACTTCCCATTCCCCATCCAAGTAAATCTGATTTGGAAATTCTACATTAAACTTTCCAGCTTCATTATTTGGAAATGTAAGTGGACAACTATTACTGGGTAAATTCACATAAAAATCTCTTTTATTCATTTACTTTTCTAAAATGTAACGATAAATGTGTCTTGGTATCTTTGCTAAATTTTATTAATTTCCCACTATCATTTCGAATATTTATTTCAATTGAATACGATACTGGAAGGTACATTGGATTCTTCATTTCTAATTATACAATTTCTCCTTGATCATATTTTTTAATCCAAATTGATTTTAATAGTGAAACTCTAACATCACCAACATTTATTGGTTCGATAATATTTGAATAAATGAACATTTGTTGATGATGAAAGTAGTGGGATGTGTCACCGCTAGATCATGTCACCGCTGGATCAACCCATGAAACACTTTCAAGGTCATTTAAAAATTTTCAAGATTATTTAAAATTTTTCAAGGTCATTCAAACAAAGAACATGACTCATCAAAAATTTTCTCAAGGTCATTCAAAATTTCTCAAGGTCATTCAAATTTTCTCAAGGTCATTCAAATTTTCTCAAGGTCATTCAAACAAATACCATGACTCATCAAAAAAATTTCAAGGTCACTCAAAATTTTCTCAAGGTCATTCAAAATATTCCAAGGTCATTCAAATTTTCTCAAGGTCATTCAAACAAAGACCATGACTCATCAAAAAAAAAATTTTCAAGGTAATTCAAAATTTCTCAAGATCATTCAAAATTTTTCAAGGTCATTCAAATTTTCTCAAGGTCATTCAAACAAAGAACATGACTCATCAAAAATTTTCTCAAGGTCATTCAAAATTTCTCAAGGGCATCACAAATTTTTCAAGGTCTATCAAAATTTCTCAAGGTCATATTATTTTTTTAAAAAAAAATTTAAATTTAAAATTACTACTTATTATTAATATTTTTAAATTTTTTATTCTATTACTTTTTTTTTTTATAAGTAATGTTTTAACTATTACTGATTTTATTATTATTATTATTAATATATAATAAAAAACCAAGACATATACAACAAAAAGTTTTATTATAAAGAAATAATTCTACTATAGTTATATTATCGAAGAGCTTTATTCAAAGCCCATTCCACATACCTCCGATATCGGGCAGCGCATATAAGTAGTGTTTTAATTATTAATATTTTTTTTTATTCTATTACTTATTTTTATAAGTAATGTTTTAACTAATAATATTTTTTTATTATTATTATTGTAGCGGAATTCAGAATTAAATGGAATCAGACATTTTTAATAATCGATAGGCTATTGACAGAAACCTATGATTATTTATTACTACTAAAAATAAATAAATCAATAAGTTAATAATAAAATTATCTAGTTGCATATTATTTCTAAATAAAATGTATTCTGGATGTGTATGGTAAATATCGAGATGTTATTCAATCCTACATTGATAATGCAGATAAAATCGAAATTTAACTATTGTGAACATGTTTTATAACCCTTTATATAAAAAAGCAACTAATAATAATCAAAAACATAATAAAATAAGTAAACTTACAATTTTATTTTTTTTTCTATAATATACAAAATTCGAAATATACAAAAATATATAATATTCACATAATTGTTCGTCTGATAAATTGATGATCAATCAGGAGCCAGAATTTCTTTGAATATATCTTGAAATTTCTGTGTTCTTGTAATACTATGACCACTATTAATTGCATCAAGCCCTCTATAGTGTCCATAGGCAAAACTAACATTTTTATCAACCCATGCTTTCTTATCATCGTGGTTGTTTAGCGCTATTTTACTATTTTTAAAAGTAAAAAGCTGATGATTCCGGGACCCTATTCTAGTCTGAGGTACAGATATAATCTCGTTATTATTGTAACAATCTAAATATGATTGATGATTTATATTTGTACCTGCTAATTTTACTCCCTTAGTCCTCATAGTCGACTTATTTCCCAATAAACTATAACATTTAGGACGCAAGAAAACCCACTCACTATACCCTTCCCCTTTACTCTCATCCTTAAACTTTCCTATAACGGATGCTAGTCGTCTTGAATATAAAGGATGAGAGGGGTCATAATTAGATGTATCTAAAAGGTCATCTGAAATCATCGCTTTTAATAAAGTATCTAATTTTAAATTTTTTATCTCTAAAAAGAAGCTGTCCGTTTCACCGGCAATTAAATTTATATCACAATTATAAATAGTTCTATATTTTTGCAGCTCTATATACTGCAACTGATACATCCGTAGTTTGGATAGATCTAGTACTGATTGTCCGATGTAACTAGGCTTATCCAAACATATTGAATCCTTATTAAGATGCGCGGCAAACAGATTCTCATCAACTTCGATGGTTTTTCTGAATGCCGGTTTTGACGAATATGTAATTAACTTTTCAAATGAATTACATAGTCGCAAATTCATTCGCTTCTTAAGGTTTTCAACGGATTTACCGTACAAGCTGTTATTATATAATTTAAATAAATCTTTATATATCTCGCTGACTGCATTTGCTCGCAAGTCAGTATTTTTATCTATATAATTTTTAAAAATAGGTTTCTGTGTAAATTTTATACATCTATGTACATTCACAACCTTAGCCCCAAGCGAAAGATAAAGCCTGAGAAGCCTCCAATGAAGAACATGATTCTTCTTTGGATAATGCGTGAGCATTAGTTTCTCAACTTTTGAATTTGGTGGGCACATCTTTTCCGGTCCAATCGGAAAGTCATTTAAAAAATCATGGAAATTTTCAGCGATACTAATATCAACTTCCATAGTATATCCATATGGAAGGATTTCAATATCCGCAACATTTATACACTCATTCAATACATCATCCAAACCATCATACACTCAAACAAAATCAGCATACGGCAAAGATTGGCTAAGAGCCCAACCGTACAAATTATTTATGTCTATATACAGCAATTCGGTGTCCTCTGAAGAAGCAACATAGTGTTTGCTAACAAACGTTAACCCTCCTCGTATTCCTCCCTCGTAAAAATTGAACATTTCCATGTCCTGTAAAAGCTCTATGGGTTCATCTAATGTCATAAGCGCTGACGCCCATGACATTCCAGGAATACCATAAAATTTTAAAGGTTCAAGACCATTGTATGCAATGGCCTTTTCACGAAACTGTTGAAAGTAATCAGCGAGTAGGAATACATCAATTTTTAAATAATGCATCATATAGTCACGCAAATTACCACAGTTTTGTTGCATCCAAACCAATTCAGCAGTCGCATACTCATCATCTGTCACACCCTCCCATTTAGGAGGCAATTCATAAGTAGTTTCAAGAACATCAAAAGATGCGGCATAATCATAAGGAAATATACCCTTAGAATCTATCATAGAACCAGGAAAGGCAGAGGAAGTAAGAGGTAGTGTAGTAAGTGTTTCTACAGCCTTAGATAAAGAGCAATTTACAAATTGCATACTATCTATAAATCTAACACCCAGATTTTTTATATGTACAATTAAAGATATAAATTTTTCAGTCGATGTAGGGATAATGTCTAAATTTCAAGAAGGAAAACCGTTGAGACCATGTTTTAAAATATGATGCAGATCGTAACTTTTTAAATTATGAAACACTATCGGAAGCAACTTATATATTCTACGCGCAAAATTACATTTTCGGCACGCTGCACCAAGATATTTACGTGTAAAGTGACAATGGTCTTTAGCAGGATTTACAATTGGTTTCTTGCAAAGATAGCAAGTTCTACATGATTTAAATTCTCGTTGTTCAGCGAAAGACATAAAACTTATCAACTTTTCCCCTTCAACATCATAATAAGGTAGGACAATTGTGACAGCAATTTCCTCTACTTTTTTAAGAAATAAAGAAATGCAGTCAGGTCCATAAAATTCAAAATATTGTTGTGTTTTTGTGTAGTTATTTATTAGTAAAAGGCCTGCTGAACTAGGCATATGAATTTGGTGATGTCTAACATCAGGTGGTAAAACCGACTCGAAATCGGCATAAATTACATAGGGAGGGGTGATGGTTTTAGAATAATTTTCAAATTTTAAATTTTTGTTATCGGGTAATGTGTAAAGGGTTGTACCCGTCTGATTTTTAGCGCATAGAGCTACATGTTTATTAAAAGCATTATCCAGCCTGAAACCCTTTAGGCATTGTGGGCACCATTTGCATCTAATTTGAACTGGACAATCAGGATTCTGATGACAATTCATTAATTTATTCAGATCACTCACAGCGGTGTAGTGATTCCTATCACTTTTCTCTAATAAAAGCAAATAAATAGGTGTTCCGCCAATGACCTTTGAACGATGAATTATACTTAAATGAGGATGATGGAAGACATAACTATCAGGAACCTCGTCAATTATCACAGTTGAAGTATAAGAAAGGACGTTTATTGCTAAATTTAAACTGTCATTTTTTTTTCAAATTTGGGTATATTTATTAATTTCATTCGACAATCCGTAATTTCGTCATATACTAAGTCGTTTAAAAACTCGGTATATTTTGCAGGTCTAGTCCGATTTTCTAAAATTAAATCTTTTTTAAGAATTGCCAGAATACTATAAAGGAAGCATTTATCGTCGGTATTTTTAACATTTATAATAGCTTTTTTAGATGCAATAACAGAAGGAGTCTGAATATATCGATGACCTAATAAACGACTAATTGGGGAAAATTTGGTAAGTATAAAATCTATTTCTAAAATATTGATTACTCTCCATCCACTGCCTAAATGGGTGAACTTTTCTATTTTTTCATTGAGTTTATTAACTCCTTCAGATAAAAAACTATCTGAACATTTTTCTGCGTTGTTGGAAAAATAATTATCGCGGATTTCCCCATCTTTTTCAAACTGTATTAAAACAGCAAATTGAATTTTAACATCACCTCCATCTTTCCAATCTCATCAATTAATTTAGAACTGATTCTCTCAGTTAACATTATTTTTATCAGTCGCACCTCTGATGTATTAAATTTAATTGTTTTAATTGCGCCGTTTAAATTAATTTGTATTATAGGTTCTAATGAACCACCAACTTGATTAATAGTATTATTAACAATATCTAGATTATTTATAATATCTAGATTATTTATAATATCTACATTATTTACAATGTCTGCAATATATATAATATCTGCATTATTTACAATATCTGCATTATTTATAATATCTGCATTAGTAATAATATCAATATCTACATTATTTATAATATCTACATTATTAATTGATTCGTCATCACTGATTTCAACGACTTCGATTTTTATAAGTTTATTTGGTATTTTAGATGGCCTATGTTCAGCAGGTCTTTTATTTTAGTTATTTTTGTTGGGTGTATATTATTTATAATATTCATAATATTTACATTATTTTATTACTTATACGAAACAGCTCCTTTTTAATTATTTTAAATGAATCTAAATGGTCTTTGTGAATGTTATAAAAAGCTTTGTATTTTATGGACAGGGATGTTTTGCATACAGGGCAAATAAAAAACCTAATGCAATTAAATCTATGGACATAGTATTGTTTCATTTTTTCGTGACATATTTCACCATGATTCTTTGAGATCATGCAATATTTTGGGTAAAATTTACCTGATAAAATAATAATAAATTAAATAACTTGTATTAAAAAATATATATATATATATATATATATATAATTATTTTACAATATTTCATAAAATTATCTTTCATTATTATACAATTCTATAACATAAAGACTTGTATAATATTAAATGATAATTCTTATATAGTCAAATGTATTAGACATGGCTTTGCACTTGTTTTGCATAAATATTGCAACATTCGCGAATCATTCATTATTAGGCAAGTTTATAACATAAAGACCTGTTAATAATAAATGTTTCAAATTATAGGGTGAATAGCATGTCACTGCAGATTATTATTATTAGCAAATTATAGGGCGAATAGCTACATGCTTACTGTAGACTATTATTATCATATAAAATAAATATTATTATCATATAAACTGAATATCATTTTCAAAATATTTCCTCTGCATACTATTATTATTATTATTATTAATATTATTATTATTATTATTATCACATAAAATATTATTATCATATAAAATAAGTATTATTATAATATAAAATGAATATCGTTTTCAATGCTTGCTGTAGACTATTATTATTATTTTTTCTTATTATTAATAAAGAATATATATTTATTAACCTAAAATTTAATAAAAACAACCTTTTATTATTTACAGAAATCATTCCCTAGAATTAGTTAAGAATCAACTCTGCATGATTTCATACAATCTTCATAAATTCTTCGCTATTAAATAATTTCCATAAAATCTTATACTTTTCACAAAATCTTCTACTTTTCATAATTTTTCAAAATTTTATTTAAATTCGTTAAATTTTTAAAATATAATTAATTAATATATTTAAATAAAGTTTAAAAATAAATAAATTACTAACATAAATCTGCATCAATATTATCATCAGATGAATCGTCAACATCAATACAAGTGGGCCATTATCCACTATATCATCTCCATCAATACAAGTGGGGGCATTATCCACTATATCATCTCCATCAATACAAGTGGGGGCATCATCCACTATATCATCCAAAATAATTATTGGGTAAGTTGCCGGAATCATATCATCATCATCATCTGAAATGTTTTTTTTTATATTTTGAAAATAAATAAATATTAAACTTACCGATAGATATAACCTCATAAACAACTTCATTAATTGAAGTGGGAGTATCTTCAAAAATAATTCTTTCAACATTATTATTATTACAATCTAAAAGAATATTAATAAAATCATTTAACAAACAAATAAAATTTTATCAAAAACGTCATCCAAATCCAAAAGATCCTCATTTTCGGTTACATCGAACCAGTCGAAATTTACTAAAAGATTAATGGTAATAAATAATAAATAATAAATAAAAATTACCAATGGATGAAGTTAGAAGACTTCTTAAAATATTATTTTGTCCTGCCATATTAAAATTTATGAATTAATTGTGATAGATTTTGAATTTGCATATGTTTATAAAGAGAATAATATTTTCAGGATTTAGCCAATCACATTTAAGCAATACACACATATAGGTGAGAGATTTTTCGCATGCAGCCTATATTGTGTAGGTATGTTTTCTTTGAATATCACATACTAACAAAAGTATGTATGTGTTTTTCTTTGTAATTCACATACAAACAAAAGTATGTATGTGATTTCTTTGTAAATTACATACAGTCTTGAGTGTGTATGTATGCGTTCCTTGTTACTAATCATGCACTTATCATGCAGTGTCTTTGTAAATCACGTGATGATCATGCAGTGTCTTT
Organism: Schmidtea mediterranea; assembly: GCA_022537955.1. Lineage (NCBI taxonomy): Eukaryota > Metazoa > Platyhelminthes > Tricladida > Dugesiidae > Schmidtea > Schmidtea mediterranea. The sequence continues at coordinate 162,965,702 of CM039680.1, forward strand.
GTAAATCATGCACTTATCATGCACTGGCTTTGTTAACATTAATTAATTAAACACATAATAATAATATTAATAATAATAATATTAATAATAATATTAATAATAATAATAATAATAATAATAATAATAATAATAATAATAATAATAATTAAAAATATATATATTATTAGTTAAACATAACAATAATAATAAAACATAACACAAACATTAATACATTTATTATACATCAAATCGCTTGGATAATAACCATGCTAAACAATGTTGACCACATGTTAGGGTCCATGGTTTTATTATACATAGTTTTATTATACACAATAGGTTTACCCATTGTTTGCAGTTTAGAAACTATTAAAGCAGGATAATAGAAACCCATAGGATCAAATACAAATATCTTGTTAGGTTTCATATATATTGCTAACCAATGTTCTCCACCGAGATGAGACGATTGAGTATTGACGATTATGGCTTGATTATTACGCAAATATGGAATTTTATCAAGAGGAAAAACCCCTAAAAATTCATGTCCTAGTATTTGTTTTCCAATTCGATAGACCTGAACAGAACTACATCAATAATATTAATAATACATTTAAAAACTTACTCCATGACAAATTATCATAAATTATCTATACATTTATACCAGCACTGTTCTGTTTGTAGTTATTTGAACCTCATTTTCAAATACTCCATATATTACAACATGTACCGGTTCAGTTGTAGCTTTAGCAAACTTTATATCTAATCGTAAATTTCCAATTTGAGGTAATAGACTCTGATTTAAATCAAAATCAGGTGCCAAAACAAATGTAAAGAATGGATATTTGTTTTTAAAATTATCAAGAGTTATACCACAATTAAGGTTTTTATCCAAATAACCCATATTTCTCACTATACTCTGCATGTATGTAGCACAATAATTGTCATTATCGAAATCTTGAGTATATGTTTCTTTATAATCACTATTTTTCGATAAAGTTAGCGATGTTACTCCAAAATATTTGAAAATTGAGCTTGATGTTAAGTATGATCCATTATATTGAGATTCACTTTGAAATGTTACCAATATAAAGTTGGGCATTCTTCTATCTCCAAATATTTGTTCTTTATAGAAAGAAGGTGACCCTTTAGCAATTGCAAATTGAACAATTTCCTTTGTTTTCAATGGTTATATTGCATGTTTAAAATTAAGCCCCAGTTGATGACCGGCTAATACAGAAGGCTCAACACGAACTCTTCTCACTAATAATTTTGCATCAACTAATTGAAGAATTGGTGTTGTGGTGGCACTTGTTAGTGATAATGTCGACTTTGATCTTTTCAATCTAATGTGTACATTAACACCTGAGAGTAAATATTTCGGTTGATCCATAAAATCGAGTTGTAATGATGAGCACATGGTAAATAATTTCGAACCCTTAATCCACCTTTTCCTATCGTCATCACTACCATAACCCATAGAAGTTAAACATGTATTTTTAGTATCGCTATTATAATTTATAATAGTTTCTATTAGAGCGTTGTGAATAGATGTACTGTTACCACCCTCAATCTTGATATTATTAAATCCGAGAACTGCATCTTTAAAAAGTGTATGAAACAAGAAATTATTTGGTATTACATCACTAGGTTCACCCAACGGTTTCTATCTTTATCTACAACTTTGATCTGAACAGTTAACAATGTATCGTTCAAATCTAAATATTCAGTTTGGGAACCGTTAATATAAAATTCAATATCAGTTCTACTATCCATAATAGAATTCATCGGAAATACTTCTTCAAAGGCCCCCATTTCAATTTCTGCTTGGGGAGATGGTCTATCAAATAAACACAATTCAGATTTACCACAAATCATTTTTGAAATATAGTTCCATGTCCTTTCATTCGTTAGTTTATATGTTTATGAGGTCTTTTACGTTTTTGAGCCGGCGCTGGTTCTTGTTTTTGAAACATACCTGCAACACTAGGTAGAACTTTCCATAACTCGGATAATGCATTTGATTTCAGAGATGGTAATATTTTCTGCTCATTCATTATCACACTTTTAGCGGTTTTCATACCAAAACTACCAAGGCGTTTAAGAATAGGAAGTGCAAATCTACCAATAGTTCGCAACCATCCTGATCCATACTGTTTACCAATAAAATATGGTAATTCGCCACCACTTTGGCTACCACTATACATACTAATAATATCGTTATTGGCCATCTAATTTACGAAAATGTAATGTCAAATGAGTTTTTGTATCTTTTCTAAATTCAATAAATTTACCGCTATCATCACGAATATTTATTTCTATATTGTTTATACATGATGTTGATACCGGTTAGTACATGGGATTATCGATATTTATATTGACAACTTCATCCTGGTCATGTGTATCAACCCACACAGATTTCAATAGAGGAACCAAAGAATCACCAACAATTATAGAATCGATGATGTTAGTATATATGAACATTTGCCTATGAAGTTTTATTATTTTTGGTTTGCGTACACCAAAAGCACCTGCCCTATATGTTTACTTATCTAATCACAATGTATTAGCCAAATTTTTATCAAATGTAGCTTCACAAATGTTATTATTCAGACTGAATTTACATATTCCATCTTTAACAAATTCAATAGTTTTAAATATATGTAAACAATTGAATGAAATATATTTGTGTAATTCTTCAAGTGTTTCAATATATAATTCATTAGTAAATGTAAATGTATCTTCCACCTCATTAATATATGATACAGATATTTTGATATTTTCGATTGTTACACTTTTCTCATCAAATGTTTTAAAACGTATTAGGTATTCAGTACCAGGAACAACAATGCTAAGCTTATCACAACCCATTCGCTTGGCATCCTCAATACTTTCAAATTTTATTGTAAATGTACTATAATCACAACTAACATTCAATCCATCTTTGAAAAACATGCCACAATTTTCATCTAAAATCTGATTCGGAATATGACAATATCGTTCAAAATTATTGATTGAGAAAATACCACTACAGGTTTTGGGTACACGTTTCTTGAATCCGATTTTACAATGACTATAAAATGGGAATGTATTGTACACAAATGTAAAGTCTTGCAAAGCAACTTCCCAATTTCCATGTAAATAAATGGGATTTTGAAGATCAACCATAAATTTACTTGCTTGATTTTCCGGATGGATTAGCGGGCAACTATTACTCGGTAAAATTGTATAAAAACTCATTTTACTAGGTCTTTTGATGATATCCATGAGGGTTTTTGATATCCATGCCATTTGACATAGTATATTTTATCCTTACCCACTATTTTAATTTTCAATATTTTCTGAATTCTGAACACTGTAGGTTTGGAAATAACTTGTAATTCCTGTTCATAGAATTTCCTTTGTATTACATTGTTATCACTATCTTTAATAACATACATTACAGGACTCTGTTTAGTATTAATTTTAATAATTTGAAATACTTCATCACTCCAATTACTATCGAAATTTTTGATGAAAGGTGAAGCAGATATTTTACTAATTCTAACGTGATCACCAACTTTATATTTTGGTTTTGTAATAGCAACTGTTTTAGACCGTACTGATTTAGCTAATGTTTTCGAGCTGATATCTACGGGTCTCAAACCATTCAGACCTCGATGCGATGAATTATTATAACTAACAAGTATTTTCGGTAATACATTTATCCATATTTTATTACCTTGATGCACGAAATATTTCTTCAATCTATCCCTCAATGTCCGGTTAAATCTTTCAACGTGTGCGGCTTTGTATTGAGAATGTACAGAATAATGATTTATTTTGAGACGATCCAGGATTTGCTTAACTTTACTATTGTAAAACTCCTTGCCTATAATAATAATAATAATAGTAATAATAATAATAATAATAATAATAATACCTAAATCGGTTTGCAAATTGTCTGGATGCCCATTTTTACATAAATTATTAATTGCTTTAGATGTTTCCTCTGCAGATTTTGTCTTTGTTGGTACACCGCGAGCAAATCGACTGAAAACATCAATACACGTTAAAATATATTTATAACCCTTGTTAATCTTCGAATACGGTATCATCTCCATCAAATCCATTTGCCATAAATCATTAATACCGAATGTCTTATAAGCTCTTGTTGACAATCTTTTCCGCATTGGTTTGTTTAAACTGTACGCAAGCTGATCTGACAACCACTTTTGCGTTTCCTTTTTCGACTTTGGGACTCTTTTCTTTAACTTTGCCACTCCACCGAAACCTGCTTCGTCTTCTGGGTTCATCCAAATCGTCTCCATTACAACAAGATGGTTTAAATTTTAATTTGACATTAGGTAATGATTGCCCGATCGTTTATTGTGATAATTATGATAATGCTAATGGTAACATTGCTCCATAAAATCCACCTTGTTGTTTATATATGATTTTTCTCATTTGCTGACGATTTTTATTATTTACTAGTGATAACAAAGGCTTACGATGTTTATTCAATACTAGTTTTTTAGATTTACTGATTTTAATTTTACCTCTGACTACTTTTAATAGAATTTTGAGTAAATCATCGACAACAAAAGTTGGAAATGATTGTAAAATAGACATTATTTTCATACTCGAAGCCTTTAACAATGCATTAAAATATGGGAAACTCCTATGATTTTTTACAATTTTAACTTTTTTCTTACTGCTTTTAATAATGTTTTTCGAAATTAGATTCATTGCAGGGTAATTCTCGGTTATTAGTTTTTTAGATGGTGTATAACTGGTTTTTGGTGGAACTTTATTTTTCTTTTAATACTTTGTCTAAGTTTTCGGATATTTTTAAGCCTGGATTTCATAAACATTGTTACATGGTAAAGTTTTCAACTTTGTTTATATACTATGGCACCTTCTTTGTTGAAAATATCTGTTTTTACCCGTAAATCGTCATTGCATTGTTGTGTAAAATCAATAAATATATATCCATGTGGTGATTTTGTAGCATCTTGAAATGCACTGATGAGAAAATTACGATTATTAGGGTATGCTTGTCGAGCAAGAAAACCAATAACTGCGTATCTCTAGGATTCTTGAAAATAACTAAATATTGAACATTTAAATTTCTCGTTCGATGTGCGCCACCCTGATGAAATAGATTTTGAGTAATAAAGATCACAGTAACACCAACATGTCTACTGATTTTTGTGAATAAATTATTAAAATCCTTTTCTTTATTAGCTTCCTGATACAAATCATCGATAATAATGACATCACCTTTCCTTAAACGACTTGACCAGTTTTTTTCGAAACCCTTTACTATTTTCATGTTTTTCAATTTACAGAAATTATCCTGAGTTAATCCATGTTCTTCATCTGCACCCTTATGTCAATAAATCTTGTTGAATTTTGTTTGAAATAAATTAGATTTCAGTAATTTACACACAAACATAGTTTTACCACTACCACTTGGGCCAACGATTTGATATACAGCATCATTTCTTAATTCCATTATTAATTTGTATAATTATAGGTTTTTGTTTATATTATATAATTTAATGAACTCTTTCTAAAAAATCATATATATAGATTAATATTTCTTTATTGTTTAATTATGTTATCGAATATAAATTATAAAGGAACCTTCGATGTATCAAAAATGACGTTTCCGATTGGTAAACCCCAGAAAATTCTAGATAGGAGTGGAAAATACCCTATAATATTTTTCAAATCAGGCAAATGCAGAATCATGGGATGCAAGAAACCTTTAGACGTCAATAAATTACAATATAGAATAAAGGATATTAAAATACAGTCAGTTACGGTTACCATGGATATGAGACAATCTATCAATCTATACAACATGTCAACAAAATGTCTTTGTATGTTCGAACCAGAATTATTTCCTGCACTGAGGATTTTAAAATACAACCTAATGTGTGTTAACGTGTTTGCCAGTGGTAAAATAGTCATATTAGGGATGCGAAATCTAGAGTACAAAAATATTGTTACAGACATACAAAATGAAATCACGGGATTGGTCAACATCTGATTGGCTAATGATTGATTAAAACAACTTGCATATTCATTTCATTTCATTTTTAAAATGGAAAATACTACACCGAGGAAAAATATGCAGAAGAAAAATACCAGTCAATATGGTAAATTATTATTATTTATTTTCTTTTATTTATTATTTATTTAGACACATATGCCCCGATGGTAATTGACCGAATTATTTATTATTATCCTCAAATGAAGGAAATTTTGAATATCAAGGAGCCAGCAATGATCGAACCGGCAATATATGAAGAATCAGGAATTATGATTTCCGAGCTGATTAGGCAAGCTCTTTGGGATAATAAAATCAACCGCATGGTAAAGGAAATGGAAACGGAATACCATTGTATTCTGGGTTGTGTTGCTGCAATTTTCGGTATCAGCGATATGTTGAGTGGAATATAACAAACTCGGTAAGAAACTTACAAAAAATGAAACTTTTACAAAAATAAATGTTTAGAATTTTGATTGTTGTTTTGTTTTATTTTATTTGTTGATAATATTTTTATTTATTATAGTTTTATTTTATGGTAACAATAATAATAGAATAATAATAGAATAATAATAATAATAATAATAATAATAATAAAACATGATATTAATAATAATCATATAAAGAAATTTTATATAGATGAGAAATTTTGATGTATATAAAATCATATACAAACTCAATGTAAGGGTTTTCTTTATTCAGTTTTGTGTATGTATGCAGTCACGCACTTATCATGCACTGCCTTTGTTATAATTAATAATAGAAATATGCATTATTCTGATTGGTTAATCAGTATCTGTCAAAGGTATAAAAGCTCAACACCACCTTATAAAGATCATAAATCAAACATGACCAAGAAAATAAGTGCTATCAGTGTCCAACCAGTTCAGATGTTCCACAATTATAAAATGTATTTTTTAAAGGAACCTATCAATATGTCAAACTCAATAAAACTCAATTTCAATCTCTCGCTGGGACTCTCTCAATGATAGATATCAAGGATATTGATACGGTTTTCAAAAATATCAATTCCAATTTAAAATGTAATGAAAATGCTTTCTTCACCAGTCAATATACCAGATATTATGATGCATTTACAGAAATAGGTTTCAAAGAACAGGAAAACTGGTATGTAACAATAACAATCCAAGGATATAAAGCTGATCAAAATGATGTGCTTTCTCCAATCTGGAAAATTGTTACTGCTAGACTTTCACAATTATTTTAATGTATAGTGTTTAGTGTTTAATAAATGTATTAATGTTTTCTTTGTTATTCTATAAACAAATTATAATTAGTTTTAAAATAGTTTTAAAAATGATGTCTGAAAAAGGTAAAATATAAAATATAAAATAACTAATTAATTTTTGTTTAGAATATTTAATAAACTTTTTGTTTGATAAACTTGAAGAAATAACCGGTGTAAAAATTAGAGATATGTTGACTCTAGTTGAAGCATTGAGTAAAGAAGATTCATGTTGTGATTCTGAATGTCAGAGTGACGATGGAGAAATTGATAATGAAATTAATAATGATACTGAAATTATTAATGATACTGAAGATACTGCAGATACCAAAATTATCAATGATGAAGTTGAGCCTATCGAATTTAAGACTTGTGTTGATCATGTTATAGAAAATATAATGACAGAATATTGTGGTGATGAAGAATGTACATGTAATAATCAATAAATCTTTAAAAATATAGTTTTTATTAATAATAATAACAAAGAAATATTTATTAAAATCTATGATAAACTTTATTACATAAATATAAAACCGATGCTACAGTTAATAGTTTTAATAAAAATTTACAATTTGCGATATAAATATCTGAACGTTTGGCTTCTGCGGCAACTTGAATAATCGCTGACCATCCACCGTTTGTTTCTACCCACGGATCAATTTTTGTTTTTATCACCTAAATAATGATAAATTAATAACAATATAAAGTAATTTACCTCTATAAACCATTGGAAATAATTTTCATAGTCGGATCCAGATTTTAATATCATGTGTTTCATATACAATAATCCTACTATATTTCGCATTCATTTATTATTTTCATCAAACACATATCTAAATATTGATTTGAACGCATTCTTTCTCTCCAATGTTGGAAAATTGAGAATTTTTTCATAATCAAATGGAATGTCTTCTACGATTTTCTCGGTACGGTTTACCATGAATTTTATGTTTTTAATGATATCATCTTCTTCTCTATTATTAGAGACCAGATCATTCAACAAAGTTATAAAAAATTTAGTTTCTGGCATTTTATAAAAATATTTGAAAGTGTAAGCTTATTTATACTATATTCGACCAATCAAAATCATGCAATACTAAGAAAATATCTAAAAATATATAATAGAAATGGCAATGATGATTTGTTGGCACTGTTGAGTCATGGTCTTTGTTTGAATGACCTTGAGAAATTTTGAATGACCTTGAGAAATTTTAAGCGACCTTGAAAAATTTTTGATGAGTCATGGTCTTTGTTTGAATGACCTTGAGAAATTTAAATGACCTTGAGAAAATTTTCGATGAGTCATGGTCTATGTTTGAATGTCCTTGAGAAATTTTTAATGACCTTCAAAAATTTTTAATGACCTTGAGAAACTTTTTATGGCTCATGGTCTTTGTTTAAATGACCTTGAAAGTGTTTGATGAGTCACCCAATGACCTTGAATGAGTCATGATCTTTGTTTGAATGACCTTGAAAGTGTTTGATGAGTCATCTAATGACCTTGAATGAGTCATGGTCTTTGTTTCAATGACCTTGGATGAGTCATTGTCTTTGTCTTAAAAATTTTTTGTACTTTTAGACTTAGAAAAAAATTTACCCCCCCTCTCCCGATCTAGCGGTGACACATCCCACTACTACAGTTATATGAAACTTCATCGAAATCATGTTGGACAGGGTATAGTTTACATTGAGGAGAACAAAAAAATTCCAGATTATTTGCGTACTGATGACAGACGCATGAAAACACGGATTATGAGAGTGAACAGAAAATCTGGGTTGGAATTGAAAGAAATTGTGAAAGGAGAAAACGCAGGAGAAATTACACTGCATGTGGTTAAAAGAAAAGTGGAAATGATAGACGGAAATAACAAAATATGGTGGCAGCTGCACCAAGGTTCCTCGTGGAGAACACAAAAGAAAAATTAAAGAAGAAATTAAAAGCAATAAACAAAGATGCACTTATCGCGCAAGAAAAACGATTTAAAAATGAGGAGCAGGAAACCAACAAAGCGATTCGAAATCACAAACGGATTCAACATTGCTGCAAATTACAGAGGAAATATTGAAGCGGAAGACATCGTTTATTAGAAAGGAAATGGAATCCGGATAAATAAGGAACAGAATAATTTTCAGTGATGCGGAATATGGTGCCTAGAAAACAAATCAGATTGTACCATTATCAATAGCCATTATGAATTAAAATATGGGATGGTGATTAAAGATGTGTATTTAACTCGCCGGGATAAGCTGAGACATTTTCATTCCCGAATACATGGCATTACAGAGTGTGCTGTCGCAATCAAAGAAATCAATACGACGAGATGAAAGAAATCCAAAATTTGTTGGTCGGGAAAATAGTGATTGGGGATGATCTGCATACGGACTTGCAATATTTAAAGATCTGGATGAATCAACTTTATGTTATATAAGACTTGCCAATTGCACAAGCTCTACAGATCATGGGAATATCGAAAAATGGAGAATACTTCAAGTTAAGAACGGTTATCCAGGAAGTGTTATGAAAAAATGCAGGTTGAGATCCATTCCGCCTTGAAAGATGTGAAATGTATATGTAGAATATATTTAAAAATTGAAAAAAAATGGGTGGACAATGTGAAGATACCAAAGATGCTACCTGCAAAGAAATATTCGTTGGAGGAATATCGAAGATTCCATGGAAATGAAACAATATCTGCGATAACGACAACATCCAAAGGAACAGTTGGTATTCTCGAAGAGAGTGTGACAATACCAGAGGAAATCGATCTCACATCGCCAGATGACATGGAAATAGACAGCAAAACTTCAATTGATCAGTTAAAAAGGGTAACTTAAATGTATCTGGATCCAATTGAAAAAATTTTGGTAGTAATCAGTAACCCAGTAATCCAGAGAATTCAAGTATCAGTTGAGTGTGGGCCAATTCTCCATTTTGAAAAAAAGCAGAAAAGGAGACATTCATCCAGAATAGATGCCAGCGAAACCATCATTGTGAATGGTATTGTGTATCGACGAGAGAAAACATTCATTCGATATGTACGCGAAGCTGGCAAGATTGAATTAAATATCGATTAAAAGTTATTGTTAATTATATTACCTGCAATGAGAACTGTTAAGGCCAGGCCTTATGGTGGGTACAACGCACTACCGATAAAAGGTCTATGTGCGATTTCTTATTTCTGTCCCTTCCGTAGGTACTCGACACTTTCCAGAATCAATTTTTGCACGAATCCCTTTACATAATTTAGTTGAACAGATTTATTTAACAAATCAATTAATTAACAAAACAAAACAAACGAAACTAAAGAAAAAGCGGTAATTATTTATTTCTCAGCACACCAATAAATTGTTAGTCCAGCCAAGCTTCAATGTCAATCTCCAATTTGTTGTGCACGGCGTTTTGCACGTTCCACCTTCCCTGGGCGCCGCTGAGAACGTTTAGCCGCCACCGGCTTGGTGGTATCCGTTGCTTTCCTGTACGCTAGTTGGGCCGGCGCAAATACTAACGGATACATTACGGCGTCGCCTTCCTGGCAAGCCGATAGTGCTACTTCTAAACTGCGTATCTGTGTTTTCTGAGTTTGACCGAGTTGCTTTTCCTCCGCCCATCCACGCTGTGCGGTGATCAATCGTTGATAAATCGCTTTCATCTTTGCGGGTTCCACCCACGATGCTCGGATCTTCTGAATTTCCCGAGTCATTTGGAGTAACTAGCGGTGAAGCTCCGCATTCTCCCTGCGCGATTTTACTAACTCCTTGCTTAGAGTCTTGAGCGAACCATATCTACAACTAAACTATTCGTTAACAAATTTCACAATTTTGACTATGAAATTCTCATTATTTATTATTACGTCAGTACATTATCATTTGCCTAAGATTAAATTACAAAACGAAAATCTACTGGGTATCTACCTAAATGCATCATCTAAACTATCCTAGTTCATTACCACTGCGTCAGTTTTCGAGAATTAAAATTATATGAGTAATCAATATTCAAAAAACTAAGATTTTTCGAATTTAAAGATTTAAAGAGTTTCTTATCTTCGCTTTTGATTCCGTCGACAAGAGTTTGAATCGAACCTGGGTCGATCCCGAGCATATGAATGCTCTTGCCGTCCCACAAGACTTCTGTCAAAGTTCTTCATGTCTCTCGGTAGTAATCTTCTAGGGATCACTACATCCATGGGGATTGTAGGTTCTGCCAATGCGGGATCGTCCAATTCATAGGATGTGCCGTAGGATGAAGCATATCCGTCGGTGCTGGGGATCCTCCCGGCAGCAATATCTGCGTTTATCCTGGCCAGGCGCCGTCTTTCCATGGCCACCTGCCAGTTCGCTGATGATGTTCGAGGCGAGCCAGAGTGAATTCCGCACGTTGTCGGGTTTCACGGGCTGGATCGCGGCCTGGCTTTTTCTTGATAGCCACGTACGGAAGATCTGCTTCCTCGTAGTCGTTAAGAAGACCTTCTCTGGATTCTTTCACGGGGAAATCGAACATCCCGAGTCCCACATTGCTTGTCGACACCTAGCTGCCGATCGTGCTGGAAAACGCACCGTGATCCGGGACGCATCGATCTAAGACCCGTCTATAAAATTGAATTATAATATACATGGTTTTCAATATGATTCTCAATTAATGAAAAATATTGTGACTTTCATGCAAAATCTTAGCAGATCTCTCGATTTTGTTACTAATGTTGGGTGGCGGTATCCGATCAAGGAATCCTGGTGATTAGGTCTCATCCACAGTCATCCGACTTGGCTTTTAAGATGTCTTTATCGTACGGTCGATAATACAGGAATTGTTTATCAAGGCCTTTGGCTCTGTTTCCTCACCGAAGTTTGTCTATAAACCAATACTAATATCGCTTACTTTTATCTACAAGTCGACAGTATTTAAAGAGTTGCAAAGCTTATTAATTATTTTCGATGTAAAATTACATTACGCATTAGTAAACAATTCTTCCAAAAATTATTTTATAGACATCTAGTTATTTTATTTTAATTAGCCCATGAAATCCGATAACAATAAATTTCAACGCTGTTATAATTTTTATTTGGCATAATAAATTCCTCTGTGAAACTGTTAATCGCTCCTTCCAACTCGAATTCCTCGGTATTCTTTCCTCGGGTAGATTTCGGAAGTTTGGTTAATTCAAATCGGGACATCGTATATAATTTTCATGGACAAAAATAGTTAAAAGAAAATTTTATCAATCAATGCGACTATACCTTCATATTTAGTTTCTCTTCCCCTTGCTGGTTCCTCCCTCTGGACTTCTCCTAGTCGATGAGCACAGCTGTCCCTTTCATCTTCGGAGTCATGAGTAATTGGTCCTCTCGTACATGCATTTCTTGTTTATGTTTCGTCGAAAAAACAAATGAATGAATCTAATTATGACTGACTATATATATCTCTTCATGTCAGCATGTCCATTCATTGATATTGATTGGAATAATGTTCTGCCCTCGGTGATGTGGCATTTCGATTTTTCTCTCGCTTTCTGGTTTTGTTACAGAGTGTGTTGATTATACACGCTTTCTTCAACATTCATTGTTTTCTGACGTGTCGAATCCATAATTGATCACATGATCTGTGTGTTTATGCTTGTCCACTCATATTAAAACAACTCACCATTTAGGTATTGTATTCCACTTTCCCGATCATTCCATTCAAGGCAAATTCTGGTAGGAGGTCATTTCATATTTTCTCAGTAAAGTATGTTTGCCAGTTCTCAAGTCCGTTTACTGCTGTGGTCCTCTACGATCTCGCGTTCAATGCAACGTCTCTGTACTCGAGCTTCCCGAATGTCATCGAGGGTTATGATTATCAGATGGTACTTAGCGAAGTTATGCCTACTTGCAGTGTTATGGATGAGAACACCGACTGTCTGGGATTGAACGTATTACACCAGCCATTTATTTATGAACCATGATGTCACAGACTATTTTGATCCCCGATTTGATTGTTAGTGAAATGTAATACCCTGTGCTTTTCTCTTATGGATGATTTTTGATTTATTTTCATTAATTCTGTGAGATGTAAATTATTATTATCACGAGTAGTATTTATGTACAAAGATATTTCAATTACCTTATATAATAATAGATGATTGAACTTTCGGAATCTCGCTCATTCTAGTATGATTGATATTGCATGGTGCTATACTATTTTACTTTATTTACATTAGTGTAATCACGATTCTACCATTGACGAAATTTGATCTTATTAATTTTATTTTACCTTAAATTAATTATGCTTTTGAATATTATTTGGTTAGGCTCCTTTATTAATTGTTTATGGATTTACCGTTACCTTATTCCCCTAACTCTATCTCATTTAACTCTCCTCTTTACTCAAGAACCCGCAGCTTGTTAATATGTATATCAAAGCTTGATCATTTAGTTAATCACAATATCCTCGCACCACTTATTGCCATACTTTTATCCAAATTTATTTACCATCATTAGGGATTTTAGTATTTTATTTATTTTAATTGTATCGTCATTGAACATTTTTATCCTACCACGACTGATGATACTAGTCGTTGTGTCAAGTGATTTACTTTATTTTAACACTATCTTTATGAAAGGCTTTAATTCCGATCGTCGTCTATTTTCCTTATTCATTTTCAACGTTATCGTTATTGATATTAGTGCTTTTTATTTAGTGCTTTACTTTTGATTATTCAATTTTATGATTTATTTTTTAAGTGAACATTATCGATGTTAAGGCTTTAGTTTGTAGTTTCAATTTTAAAATTATTTATTTTTATGATTTATTTTCGACGTAGCAACAATTCTATGCTCTTTTCCCACACTTACTCCCCTTATTTGACCTTAGGGTTAGACATGTTGATATTATAATATTACGAGTGCCCACTGGACTACTCTGTGTAGATGATTTTGAGCCGATGAGTAACGTGAATTTAGGTCGACTTTTCGGGAACTGAATGACTAAACGCACAGATTCGGAAAACGGAAGCCCAGCGAGAACGTGGACCAAGGATATCGGAAGGACAGCAGGTAAGCCGAAATCAGCTGATGAATCTCAGAGCACCCAGGCAAGAATTATTGTTGTTTTTTATTAAACATATATGGGGATCTGGAGGGTTCAGACTACCAAAATTCCTTTTGATGACAAATATTTACCTGAATTTAATTTCAATATTCAAATTTAAAATGGGGCGTAGACCAGCTAGCTGTTATAGATATTATAAAAATAATCCATATCCTAAAAGTCGATTTTGTCGTGGTGTTCCAGACCCTAAAATCAGAATTATCGACTTAGGTATAAAAAAGGCTGATTGTGATGAACTTCCAGCATGCGTTTGCATATTATCAGATGAAATTGAACAATTGACAAGTGAAGCTTTGGAAGCTGCACGTATCTGCGCTAACAAAATATTTGTGAAAACTTTGAACGGTAAAACGATTACACTCGAGGTTGCATCAGGTGACACCATTAAAAAGGTAAAAGCAAAGATCCAAGATAAAGAAGGAATTCCTCCCAATCAACAAAGACTCATTTTTACTGGCAAACAATTAGAAGATGGACATACCTTGTCTGATTATAATATTCGAAAGGAACCTACACTCCATTTGGGTTTACAATTAAGAGGCGGTATGCAAATATTCGTGAAAACTTTGACTGGCAAAACCATTACGCTTGAGGTTGAACCAAGTGACACTATTGAAAGTGTAAAAGTAATGATTCAACGCAAAGAAGGAGTTCCTCCAGTTCAACAAAGACTTATCTGGGCCGGTAAACAATTGAATGATAATCATACATTGTTGGAATTCAATGTGAGAAAAGGATCCACTCTTCATCTAGCTCTACGATTAAAAGGAGGGAATGATGAAGAGGAATTTTGTGACGGTATGAGTAAAATATCGTCGACAAAGAATAAATTAACCCGATTAAGGAATCGGGTCAAGCTCAGTCTAGAGCAATCGGACGGATCTAAAGTATACTAACAATACCTGGGGGAACAACAAGAAGTGATTAACAAGTTGACTCAATTAAATCTACTAGGAAACAAGATCGGGAAAGTAGCAGAAGTAAAAAAGATAGAAAAGAATATAAACGAGATCATGGAAAGAGACGAAAGTTTGAATAACCAGATCGAAGTGATGACTAATAAAAAGCT
This sequence comes from Schmidtea mediterranea, assembly GCA_022537955.1. Lineage (NCBI taxonomy): Eukaryota > Metazoa > Platyhelminthes > Tricladida > Dugesiidae > Schmidtea > Schmidtea mediterranea. The sequence goes on from CM039680.1 coordinate 162,981,108, forward strand.
TGGAATAGAGTCGAGTAAGACAAACTCGGAGGAATATACACCAACATTAGATAAGTTAAAAAGATTAACAATCCCAGTTTTCAATGGACAAATAAGAGAATTCCCAGCTTGGAAGGCAGCCTTTGAAGTGCGAGTCAACAAGGCACTCGGATCGAAAGAGGAGAAGCTACAACATCTCAGGGAATATCTGGTTGGAGAACCCCTAAAGTTAATTGATACTTTGGGTTATTCTGCTGGGGCGTATGTCGCGCCTTTGGAACGTCTAGAGTCCAATTACGGAGGAGAAGAAAGATTATATAGGAATTTGTTACAAGGATTGGAGAGATTTAGGCCGATAAGGGAAGGTCAAATAAGAGATTTTGAGAATCTCCGTTTGGAAGATATGGGAAGAGATAATGTGTTGGGCGCGGGATTTATTTTTGAAAAGTTACTGCAAAAGTTGTCACACTCTGTGTTGGATGAGTGGTTGACAAATTATGACAATTCAAAAAATGGTTCTGACAAAGCAGTTAAAATCTTGCAGGGCTGGTTAGGAAGCAAGTTACAGCGGACGAAACATGCGATGGAAATAAAGGTAACGATGGAATTCCGTAGAACGAATTATGAAGAGAGGTCCGTATATAACGATGAGTATCGAGGCCAACCTGTAATGTCCCACGTCACCGTGAACCAAAACACAAAGAATAGATCTAATAGAATTGAAAAATTCAAATATCGAGTAAGCTGCACCGAGAATCAAGGCACAAGCAATAGACAAGAGGAATTGAAAAATCAGAAATTCCTTATGTGTGAGGAGAAACATTATTTGAATCAGTGTCTTTTGTTTCGAAAAATGAATGTTGAGGAAAGAACAAGAAAAGTCAGAGAGCTTAAACTCTGTTTCAACTGTCTATCGAAGGGACATTTTGTGAAGGAATGTTTGAAAGAAAAATTGTGCAGACTCGAAAATTGTGAAGGAAAACACAACTATTGGCTACATCGAATTTTAGAGCCAAAAACCTCAGAGGAGAGTGTTATGATGGGGGTCTAGCCATATCAGTTGTCGGCTAATAAAAGGTGGATCAATCTTCGAACCATTCCAATAATACTGGAGAAAGGTAACCGGCAATTGGTAGTTAATGCTCTGCTCAATGATGCAAGTACAGCTAGTTTTATAAGTGAGCAAGTGGCTACTGAATTAAACCTTAGTGGAGAAAATTTCAGAATCCCTATAAAAGTGGTTGGAGGGAGGACGGAGGAAGTTGTTACACATCGAACAGAGATGACATTGAAGAGTTTCGATGGTTTGTTTGAGAAATGTTTTAAGGCAATGGGATTAAAGTCTGTGACAGGTGAAATGAGAGTCATGGACTGGAATGAAGCTTCAAAATCATGGCTTTATTTAGCGGAATTGAAATTTCTTTCATATTTGAAAAGAAAGACGGTTGATGTCTTAATTGGAGCGGATTATTTAGAGCTTCAGTATTCGATTAAAGAAATAAGAGGTCGGGAACCTGAGCCTATTGCAAGGCTTACACCGTTAGGATGGACTTGTATCGGTAATACGGGTTATGGAAATTCATTTTCACACCAATCGAATTTCGTTCAAACGTATTTCGTGTCTGGAAACAGCATGAATTTTGAATTGCAGAAATTCTGGGAATTGGAAGATCTCGAAATGCCACTATCGTTTCTTCAATGAAAGATCGAGAGATTCTAACACATTCATTAGAGACAATACAATTCGAGAATGATAGATATGAGGTAGAATTGCCATGGAAATTTGAAAAACCTCATTTAAAATCGAGTAGGCGAATTGCAGAAAAGAGGTTAATGAATTTATTTGGTAGATTTGAAAGAGATAAGGAATTGGAAAGAGAATATACCAAATTAATTGACGATCATGAGAGAAAAGGTTATATCGAAGAAATCGATGAAAAGCAGATGGCAAATGAAGGATGGATGTTGCCTCACTTCCCTGTTATAAAAATGGATAGGGAAACCACTAAAATAAGGATTGTCTTTGATGCGGCAGCGAAGGTTTAAATGAGATGCTTGAATGATAATATCGAGACTGGGTCCAAGTTGTATAATGATTTGTTTTATGTCCTAATCCGCTTAAGAAAGAACAAAGTTGCCATTGTGTGTGATATTGCTGAGATGTTCCTACAGATAGGAATAATTAAAAAAGACATAAAATATTTACGGTTTTTATGGAAGAAGGACAATCAGTTGAAGTTTTATGAATTCAATCGGTTGGTGTTTGGACTGAACGCGGCTCCTTATCTAGCTCAGCTTGTCGCACAAGAAAATGCACGAAAGTTTAAAGAGAAATATCCAAGAGTGGTGGAGACTATCGCTGAATCGACTTACATGGATGACAATTTGGATTCAGTCGGAACAGAGAAGAAAGCTTCGCTGCTGAAAGTACAATTAGAAGAAATTTGGAACAAGGCGGGAATGAGGACGCAGAAATGGATGTCTAATTCAACGAAAGTTTTAGAGAATGTTCCAATAGAGAACAGAGCTATTAAATTAGATATCGAAGAAGAAGGAAGTATGACAATGAAAGCTCTGGGCCTAAGATGGGTCACTAATTTAGACGTCTTCGAATTTAGCATAAAGTCGTTTGAATCCGAGACGTTGACGAAAAGGTTGTTATTAAGCTGGATAGCAAGGATTTTTGATCCATTAGGATTCCTTGCCGCATTTGTAGTAAGAGGGAAAATGATAATGCAGTCAATTTGGATCACAGGAGCTGATTGGGATGAGTGTCTACCGCTGAATATCGATCAAGAAGCGAGATTGTGGGTCAATGAAGAAAGAGAGATTGTGTCAATGAGGGTTCCAAGGAATTTGCTTGAGAGTGAATCAGATGATTGGACGATCCATGTGTTTTTAGATGCTTCTGAAAAGGCTTATGGCTCGGTGGCTTATTTGAGAAAGCGATCCAGTGGAGAAATCCAATGTAAATTCATAGCGGCAAAGTCAAAGGTAGCCCTCGTAAAAACGGTGAATATACCGAGATTGGAGTTTTTGGGAGCTTGTCTTGGTTTGAAATTGGAGAAGAAAATAGTAAAGCCCATTGGATGTAATATCAATGAGGTTTGTTTTTGGACTGATAGTCACAATGTTTTGTATTGGATAAAGCAACGATCTAGGACGTTCAAGCAGTTTGTTGCAAACAGGGTCGGCACCATTCAAGAAGAAACCACTGCGGGTCAATGGAGGTATGTGCCAACAAAGATGAATTCCGATGATATGATATCGAGAGTGGCGACAATAAAAGAGTTACAAGATAAAGAAGAGTGGCTGGAAGGACCAAATTTTTTGAGTTCAAGCGAAGACGAATGGCCAAAGACTGAACTGAAGGGTATTAAAGTAGACAAAAGGGAAGAGAAGAAGGTCGTGATGATGACGTTGGGGCCAGAAGAATTAGGTCATAAACATGTAGATTGTTTTGCTCCCGAAACTTATTCTGATTGGACTCGATTGAGAAGAGACTATACATGGATGCGCCTGTTTATCAATAATTGTAAAGGAAATCAAAAGAAAGTAGAAATTCTGGAGACTTAAAATCAAATGAAATCGAAGAGGCTGAAAGACGAATCATTAAAATTGATCAAGAGAGATATTTGGCAACGGAAGTAAAAAGGTTATTCGAAGTAAAGAGAGTCGACGATAAAAGTAAGTTGATTAAATTGAATCCGGTTCTGGATGATGATGAGATCGTTAGAAGTGACAGCATGATAATAAATTCGGAATTTTTGGAAAATAACACAAGATACCCCATTATTTTAAGCGATGAGAGTTGGATAGCGAGGCTTATAATAAGGGAACTACACGTAATGAACAAGCATTATGCAGGCGTCAATCACACTCTGGGAGAATTGAACCGAGAATACTGGATGGTTTGTGCGGAAAGTTGATCAAGAAATGCATCAAAGGGTGTTTCGAATGCAGAAGGCGAAAGGCAAAGGGAATGGAGCAGATTATGGCCCCATTGCCATCATTCAGGTTTCAGGAGCCTTTACAGGCATTTGCAAGAATAGCGGCAGAGTTTGCCGGTCCGTTTGAAACCATTCAGGGAAGGGGGAAAACGAGACAAAAGAGATATATGTGTTTATTTACGTGTCTCCAAACTAGAGCGGTTCATTTGGAACTAGCGTATGCATTAGACACAGATGCATTCATTCGTGCGTTCATCCGTTTTATGGGAAGGAGAGGGAAGCCGTTGATGATCCTGTCAGAAAACGGTACGAATTTTGTTGGCGCTACAAACGAAGTTCAAGAAATTAAAGTAGATAGTTACAAGTTCAATAAATTCAAGTCGGGAAATGATATTAGATGGATTTTTAATCCTCCGCTTGCACCACATTTTGGAGGAGTTTTTGAGGCCTTGATAAAGTCAGCAAAGAAAGCTTTACAAGTTATTACCATCTTTCAACTTCCCCTATAAGCAGCATGTATTGACGTTTGGGTTCATGCATTACGAACGCCGGAACCTTCATGGGCACTAGAAATTGGTGGATGGACCGCACTTACACATCTCGGTAGTTATGTTGCATTTTAATGACTTGCGGTGATGTTTCGGCTGTGGGCCGAAACAATTTCGACATAATATAATACATTTTCTCGAATCATATATTTCATAACATTGTTTCAGCATGGTTAGAAGTGGGATGTATCACATCCAGCACACTAACCCCTTCCAGGTAGAAAATTTTTCTAAGTCCAAAAGTACAAATTTTTCTGAGACACAGACAATGACTCATTCAATGTCATTGAAACAAAAACAATGAGTTATAAAAAACTTTTTCAAGGTCATTTAAACAAAGACCATAACTCATTCAAGATCATTGAGTGGCTCATCATATTTTTCAAGGTCATTCAAAATTTCTCAAGGTCATATTAATTTAATAAACTTTTAAATTTAAAATTACTACTTATTTTTATAAGTAGTGTTTTAATTATAATTATTTTTTAATTTTTATTTTTATTCTATTGCTTATTTTTATAAGTAGCGTTTTAACTATTAATATTTTTTAATTTTTATTAGTATTATTATTATTATTGTTACAAGTTTTATTTATTATTATTATTATTATTATTATTATTATTATTATTATAGTTACAAGTTTTATTATTATTATTATTATTATTATTATTATTATTATTATATTTATTATTATAAATATTTTTATTATTATTGTTACAAGTTTTTATTAAAAGTTTTTATTTATTATTATTAATATTATTATTACTATTATTATTACAAGTTTTATTAATATTATTATTATTATTGTTATTGTTATAAGTTTATATTAATAATATTATTATTAAAAAATTTTATTACTAATTTTACTTTTATTATTACACGTTTTATTTATTATTTATTTTATAAACCAAATAATTCCGAAAAAAACTATATAAAATATCTAATAAAAATAATAAATTAATATATATATAAAACCGATATAATATCTGCATGCTCACTGCAAACTATTATATTAAAATATAAATCTAAAAAACTATAAGAAATAAATCTAAAAATATTAATAAAATAATAAACTAAGACAAATTATTTTCACAATTTTTTATTTTTCAAATATTTCAAAAATTTGTCAATAAATATCAATTATATTTTCAAATATTTTAGCAAATTGTTCATTGCAAATTGCATGATCGGCTTCAGGCATTACTATATTACCGCCAACATCAAGGATATCAACCCATCTATAATGACCATATGCAAAACTTGAGTTTTTCCCTACCCAAGCTCTCTTATCGTCATGATTATTTAATGCGATTTTTGAATTTTTAAAAGTGAACAGCTGGTGATTTCGGGTCCCTATCCTAGTTTGAGGTACCGATATAATAGTATTGTTATTATAACAATGCAAATACGATTGGTGTTTAATGTCGGTACCCAGTAATTTTACAACCTTAGCTCGCATTGTTGACTTATTTCCTAGCAAGCTATAACATTTAGGGCGCAAGAAAACCCACTCACTATATCCTAACCTTTTACTCTCATCATTGAACTTGCCTATAACTGAGTCAAGTTGTCTAGAATATAAAGGATGAGAAGGATCATAATTTGAGGTGTCTAATAGGTCATCTGAAATCATCAGTGGTAATAATATATCTAATTTTAAATTTTTTATTTTTAAATGAAACTATCGGTATCACAAGCTACTAAATTTATATCACAGTTATAAATATCACGATATTTTTGTAATTCAATATACGGTAACTGGTACATCCGTAGTTTGGATAAATCTAGAACTGATTGACCGATATAACTAGGTCTATCCAAACATATTGAGTCCTTATTAAGATGAGCGGCAAAAAGATCATCAGTAATCTCTATTGTTTTTCTAAATGCTGGTTTTGACGAATATATAATTAACTTTTCAGCTGAATTACAAAGTCGAAAATTCATCCTCGTTTTAAGGTTCTCAACGGATTTACCATACAGACTATTGTTATACAATTTAAATAAATCTCTATATAATTCACTAACTGCATTTGCACGCAAGTTAGTGTTTTTATCAATATAATTTTTAAAAATAGAAGCTTGCTTGTATTTAATAGCTCTATGTAAATATACAACCTTAGCCCCGAGAGAAAGATAAAGCCTGAGAAGCCTCCAATGAAGAACATAGTTCTTCTTAGGATAATGCGTGAGCATTAACTTCTCAACTTTTGAGTTTGGTGGGCACATTTTTCCGGTCCAATCGGAAAGTCATTTACAAAATCATGTAAATAATCTGGTATCTCGATATCAGCTTATATAGTATATCCATATGGAAGGATTTTAATATCCACAACATTCGAACCTTCACTCAAAACTTCATCCAAACCATCATACACCCAAGTAAAATCAGCGTAAGGAAGACTTTGGCTGAGAGTCCAACCATACAGATTATTTATATCTATGTACAATAATTCTGTATTCTCCGAAGTAGCAATGTAATGTTTGTTAACAAATGTTAACCAACCCCGTATTTCACCTTCGTAAAAATTGAGCATTTCATTGTCCTATAAAAGTTCAATGGGTTCCGTTAATGTCATAAGCGTTGAACCCCATGACATACCCGGAATTCCATAAACGTTTAGAGGTTCAAGACCATAGTAAACAATAGCCTTGGCACGGAATTGTTGAAAATAGTCCGCAAGGAGGAATACGTCAAGTTTAAGGTAAATTAAAATATAATCACGCAAAGTCCTACAGTTTTGCTGCGTCCAGATTAGTTGTGCCCAATCGTATTCATCTTCACTTACACCCTCCCGAATTGGAGGCAACTCATAAGTAGTCTCAAGAACTTCCTCAAAAATAGCAAAATTATACGGAAAAAATCTTTACAGTCGACTATAGAACCTTGAAAGATAGATGAAGTCAATGGAAGAGAAGTTAGTGTTTTCACACCCTTAGCTAACGAACAATTAACAAATTACATACTGTCGATAAAGTGAACAGCCAATTTGTTAATGTGAACAATTAATAAAATAAATTTTTCTGTACAGGTCGGTATGATATCTAAATTCCATGAAGGAAAGCGATCTAAACCATATTTTAAAATATGTTGAAGGTCATACCCTCTTAAATTAGGTATTAATCGATAAATCCTACAAGCTACATTACATTTTCGGCAACCTGCCCCTAGATAATTACCTGTAAAATGGCAATGATCTCTAACCGGAAGTACAATAAGTTTTCTACATAAATAACAGGTTAGACAAGATTTAAACTGTTGAACCTCATTGAAAGACATAGGCCATATCAATTTATCACCTTCCGAATCATAGTACGGAATAACAATTTCAGTAGCAATTTCCTCAATTTTCTTAAGAAAATCAGGAATACAATCAAGACCATAAAAGTATGAATACGATTTTGTGTTGGTGTAATTATTAATTAATAAAAGGCCTGCTGCAAAAGGCATATGAATTTAATGATGTCTATCATCAGAAGGTAAAACCGATATAAAATCGGCATAAATCACAAAAGGTGAGGTGATATGTTTAAAATAATTTAGGAATTCTAAGTTTTTATTTTCGGGTAATGTAAAAAGGGTTGTTTCAGACTGATTTTTAGCCTATAATACAACATGTGTATTGAATGCGTTATCTAATCTAAACCCATTAAGGCAATTTGGACACCAACGGCACCTAATTTGTATGTTACAGTCAGGGGTTTGATGGCAATTCATTAACCAGTTGATATTGGTCACTACGGTATAAAGATATCTGTCCTTATTTTCAAGCAATAATAAATAAATAGGGTTTCCGTCAGTGACTTTGGTTCTATGTATTAAACTTAAATGAGGATGGTGAAAGACATAATTATCTGGGACCTCATCAATTTTCACAGTTGGTGTACGAAAACACATTAATTGCTAAGTTTAAATTATAATTTTTCTTTTCAAACTTTGGGATGTTTCAAAGTTTCATGGGACAATCCGTGACCTCATCATATTCTAACTCCTCTAAAAACTCTGTATATTTAGAGACTCTTTGGGGATTTTCACCAATTATATCTTTCTTTAATAAATAAAGAATGGAGTAAATGAAGCATTTGTCGTCATTAATTTTTATATTTACTATAACTCCTTTATTTTTCAATGCAGAAGAGGTTTTAATATATTTATGTCCAGACAGACGATTAATAGGAGCATATTTAGTTAAAATAAAATGTATTTTCATAATATCAATAACATGCCATCCACTGCCTAAATGGGGGAATTGTTCTATTTTTCGTTAAGTTTATTAACCCCTTCGCTTAAAAAGTTGTCCGAAAATGTCTCCGAATTATTCGAAAAATAATTGTCACTGATTTCACTATCTTTTTCAAATTTAATTAATACTTCAAATTGAACTTTAACGCTCCCATTTTATTTATTTCAAAAATTAATTTATTACTGATTCCCTCAGTTAAAATTATTTTAAATAGTTGCGCGTTAGATATATCAAAACGTAAAGTTTTGATAGCACCATTTAAATTTACTGATATGTTCGGCTCATTCTCTAATACAGAACCTCCGAATTGTATAATATCATTATTTATAATAGGTATAATATCATTATTTATAATAGGTATAATATCATTATTTATAATAGGTATAATATTATTATTTATAATAGGTATAATATTATTATTTATAATAATTAAAAGATAACGCCAATAAAAATCTTTTCGTACGATATATTTCGATAGCATAACTATCATCTTTAGGTACTCAAAACCAACTAAAAATATTATGAATTAACATTTAATTTAAACAAATTATTTTTTATTAATTTAATTTTGTAATAAATAATTATTTATAAAATATATTCAAATAACTTTTAATTAATTTAAAGTTTCATTTATTTTATAACTTTTTAAAAAAATTAATGTAATTTAAAATTTCAATTATTTTAATAATATTAAAACAAAGTTTTTTTTAAAAACAATTCAAAAACATGATTTAACATACGTAAACTATTTGAAAACATTCAAAACAGCACTTTGCACATCAATCATTATAAAAGTAATTTTTTTATCATTATAATGGATGTTATTGTAACGAGTGCAGTTCAATCAATGAACGAAATTAACATTATGGTAATTTATTATTATTATTTTTTACTTGTTTTGTAGATGATTATTTTAAAGTTATCAAAGAAAATCTGGAATTTTATTATCCAGATATAGATGAAATATTGAAAGATAAGCCAACATCAATAATTCCAGACTTGGTCTTTAATTATACATCTATATGGATATTTTCCGTAATCGATGAGTTCCTATGGAACGTCAAGCAAAACAAAATGGTAAAAGATATGGAACCTGAATATCCACGTGGTGATTAATGTCATTGCTGCGATGCCCGATATCGGAAGTATGTACAATGGGCTTTGAATGAAGCTCTTCGACAATATTACTATAGTAGAATTATTTCTTTTTAATAAAAGTTTTGTTGTATATGACTTTGTTTTTATTATATAATAATTATAGAATAATAATAAATATAATAATAAAACTTTTAATAATAATAATAATAAAAACTTGTAACAATAATAATAATATTAATAAAAATTAAAAAATATTAATAGTTAAAACACTACTTATAAAAATAAGTAGTAATTTTAAATTTAAAATTTTTTTTAGTAATATGACTTTGAAAAATTTTGTATGACCTTGGAGAAATATGATGACTCATCCTATGACCTTGAACGAGTCATTGTCTTTATTTGAATAACCTTGGGAAATTATTATGACTCATCCAATGACCTTGAGTGAGTCATGGTCTTTGTTTAAATGACCTTGGAATATTATGAGTCATCCAATGACCTTGAGAACATCTTGAATGACCTTGAAAAATCACTGTGACTCATCCAATGACCTTGAATGAGTCATGGTCTTTGTTTAAATGACCTTGAAAAAGTTTTGATGACTCATTGTCTTGGTTTCAATGACCTTGAATGAGTGATTGTCTTTGTCTTAGAAAAATTTGTACTTTTGGACTTAGAAAAATTTTCTACCTGGAGGGGCTAGTGTGCTGTGTATGACATGTGCTGGATGTGACACATCCTACTACTATGGTTGACCGTCAGCATACATGATAATATTTCCCCATACATGATAATATTTCCCCATACATACAAGTTCAAGTAGAGCTTACTTGATATTGCTTGAACGCTGTATGGAAAAATTGTCGATAATTGCCTACTTGAATTTGCTCAGAAAAGTTTGCACACTTTTTCCAAAGTTAAATTTGTTTAAATTTTGTGATCTGTGACCCTAACCTTGCGTGTTAAATTTACTGCGATAAAACAAAATTTGACCTTGAAATTATTTGTATAATCTAACTCTAATTCTTATTATTTTCTTGGTTTAGTTTGACAATTCATTACTTTAATTTTTAATTGAATTATTTCCAACTAAAATCATTTAATTTTACTTCCACTTTTCATTAATTCTTGCTTTTAAATAAATTGTCAATTTTCGGTCAAATATTTATGTTATTTTTATGTTTATTTCGTGCTAATATTGGTGCATCTTGTTTTATTATTTTAATTTATTTTTATGTTTTTTATTTTATATTTTAATTATATCTTTCTCACATTTTAAGGTTGTTGAATTGATGTTTATGGGTCTGGTTTTAAATCCGCCTGTTACATTTGCGTGCTATTTCCAATTTATTTAAACAAAACTCAGTGTTGGCCCAACAATAATTATGAAAATTCCGTAAGTTTTGTCACTATTATTATTAATATTATTTTTAGTATATTACTATTTATTATTGTTATCAGCTACTTAGAACATAAGTAGTTTAATTATTTCGATTCGAACATAAATTTGTTTAATTTCTTCATTTATACGCATGAATAAACAATGCAAATGGCTAAGCATATGTTATCGATTTAATTCGAATAATGGAAAACAATTTGAAAGAAATTACAATAAGTTAAATGGATTTTTCTCATTTGAGGTTATACAAATTAATTATAGTAATAATAATAGTAGTTATTGCTATAATTATTATTATAATTAAGGTTGTAATCAGAGATGGAAACCGAAATTAATTTCGGTTAAAATTCAACCGGTTTTATCTTCCTTATAATAATTTCGGTATTCGGTTAAACCGGTTTGCAAAATAACGGTTTACCATTAAAAACCTGGTTTTTTAAAATTACTTTGTTAGTGTATAACAAGTTTAGTTTTACAGACATCAGAAGGGCACATTCTGTTATTATGATAAAGTGAATGATTTTTTTCAATTTGCTTTAGCATTGCAACGCGTACTATCATGAAAGAAAACAAAATATTATCATTCACGTTATTATGATTACAGAATGTGGCTTACGACTGAAGTAAGCGAAATTTCATTGCAAGGGAAAACATATTATGAATTTTTAAAATCAAGTTTATTGTTCACCAAGTCTTAAGTTTCATAAGTTTAAAATTTCTCATTTATTACTACGTAAGTTATCATATTTTGTCGCTTCGGGCCTTTGATTTGTCGGCCTGACGAATCGTATTCAAAATAGGCTTCCGATTGGCCATAAATAAGCTCCAAAGGCGGCGGTTGCAGATATTCTTCACCACCGTACGTATCGACAATTTCTTGATTGATTTTAGATTGAACAATTTTGGAGCCTTTTACGATTTGTTTAGCCAAAAGTTCCACTCGAGTCGGATCGGCCTGCAAATGGAGATTGACTCCGCGCTTTTGCATTTCCCACACAAATACCTGGGAAACGAGCATTTCTTTTGCTTCGCCTTCCAATCTAATGAAATTATCACCGGCAAATGGAACTTCGTCAACGATTTTCTCGGTATTCTCAAAGGGATTCCCTCTCATAGCACGAGTTTTCGGGTCGTAATATGCCGATTCTGTATCCAGATTTAGCAAATATTTAGATATATCTTCTCGCAATCGCAGATTTCGAATTGATTGACGTTGTTTAGCATCAAACTTTTGTCCTGGCATGTCCACATCTTCACCTGTTTGACTTTTGTCTTCGTCAACTTTTTTGGATAATTTCTTTTTTGTTTCATCATCACAGTTTTTTAATTGTTCTTCCAATTGTCTTTTTTTACATTGTTTACTTAATTCTTCCCTTTGATTAAATTTTTCAATTACTTCAATATGTTCACGAGGATCATAATTGTTATATCGATCACGTTTCGCATCATAGCCCAATTTATTTTTATCTTCATGAATAGTTTTTATGTCGACAACAACCATTGGTTTATCTGCAAATTTTGCAAGCCTAGATCGAGGTTTTTCACAACATTCTGATCGTTTATGACCCAAACCCCCACAATTTTCACAAGCACCTTTTCTAAATACTTGTGTAATTTTTTGTTTTTTAATCATTTTATTCTTTTGGGAGGCAACTATTTTGCTTAAATCGTTAGTTTCTTCTATACTCGGATCTATTCTCTGATGCCGTAATGTTGGAGTTTCAGAATTATAAAACCAAGGAGCTTGCATGATATATTGAGGTATATGAGGATTAATATCTTTTCCATGTTCATCTTTCATTGCTGGTACTTGAGCTAATTTTCTAGCTTCTTCAAGTTCTTTCATTTTCTTAAAATCCTCTTTAGTGTATTTTTGTTTACTTTCGTCATCGTTTTGCCTAACCAAAACAGACGGTGGTAAATTTGGTAGAAATGACATCTAAGTATCTAATAATTAAATATTTAAAAGAAAAATATACTGCAAATTGAATAAACTAAACTATTTATTAATATTATTTAAAAAATATAAATATTTAAACAAAGATTATAAAAGATATATGACAACAGAAAAGTTCGATTAAATTAATTTTAATCCCCCATATAATTTAATTTTAAAAAGGTGAATTCCGTATATATAAAATATAGGAAGAATTAAAATTTTACTTTAACAAAAAATAAAAAATTCAAACAAATAACACATTTTTTTAATCAAAAGTGTTGGGCCAATACAAGATTTTGTTTAAATGAATCGGAAATAACGCCCAAACACAGCAACGCAAATTTAAAATCAGACCTATTAACATCAAGTAAACAACCCTAAAATATGAAGAAAATGTAAAATCAAAAATCATAAAAGTAAATTAAAATAATAACTGGTATGCATCAAGATCCGCATGAAATTAACATAGAAATAACATGATAACATGAAAATTTGACCGAAAAATGAACAATTCATAAAAATAGTAATTAACATAATAAATAATTATTATTAATTAAAAATAGACTTTAACTGTAATTTGAATAAAATTCAAAAGTAATTGTTTAAATATTTTAGTTCCTAAAAATTAAAAATTAACAAATTATCATTAAAATAATTACAAAACAATTATTTACTTTGAAATTATTTACAAAACGTTTTATAAAATAATTACAAACATTTACTTTTAAAATTTTTTTAAAAATTAAAAGGTGATTATTTAAAAATAATTAATACTTAATTTACAAACTTTATAGTCATAGAACAAAGACAAATTAAAACTTTAATTAATATAAATCTTAAATTAATATTCAAAATTTAAAAATACTTACATCTTATTAAATTATTAACGAATAAAATAAAAATAGAATATTTTCAGTAAGAAATATTTAATTAAGAAATAATAAAAACATATTTTTCATATAATGTAGAAAAATGATCAAATAGGAATTAGATATTACAATTAAAACCAAGGTCAAATTTTGTTTTATTGCATCAAAATGAACACGCAAGGTTAGGTTCACAGAATAGGTATAAATATCGATTCATTTTCACAGTTTAATTCAATTTGTGAGAAACAACTTTTCTTTTCAGCGCCGAACTCAATGGCAGATCATTATGGCACGCCGACATCTTCACCCAATCAATGCAGATATAGCAGCCGAACGGGTACGCTCCTGATTACGGAGTATCGTACGAGTTAAATGATCTGGCTCTGAACGATATGGAGGCGCCAACCAGCGTAGTGGTGTCAAGGAGACTCATTCGAACTTCAGGTCTTTGGGGTGACAAGCATGCATACTCAAGCTGTTCCATTCTAGCAGGCTCCAATTTCAAGACGACTCTAGAATGTCATGAATTAAAGAAGAATCAATTTTGAAATAAAAAAAATTTTTAGTGTAATAAACTTGTGGTATTAGTTAATAAATTTTGGTTTAATAAAATTTTGATGTTATTTGACGAAAAAATCAGAATACGATAAAATTATAGACTATTTTGAAAGTCAAAGTAAGAAAAACAATTTTCACTGTAATGAGAGCGGCATGTAAGATGAAAGAACTGCAAGCTAATCAAGAAGAAGATGAGGAAGTAAATCAATTACGGAAGCATGCGGTTACCATCAAAAAAGAGAGTGATTGGAAGTATGTGATGGAAGAGAAACATAAATATGTCATTCATGAAGGACTGCTCAAATGTGTTAAAAACGGTAGCTTATTAATAGTAGTACCGACGAAAAATGGAGAAACATTGTTATTGGCATATCACGATGGAGCGCTTGGTGGACATCTATCGTCCAGAAAAACATATTCTAGACTGAGATTAAAATATCATTAGAAAACAATGGAACGAGATGTAAAGCAGTGGTACAATACTTGTAACAAATGCCTAACTCGTAGAAATACGGGAAAGAAAATCAAAGTTCCCTTGAAACCAATGCCTATTCCGTCGGCACCAATGGAAATGACAGCAATGGATATCGTCGGACCATTGCCAGAAACAATAAATGGGAATAAATATATTGTAGTCTTCTGTGAATATTTAACAAAATGGCCTGAAGCTTATGCAATGCAGAATCTGAAAGCAGAAACAGTTGCTAGGATATTTGTTAAGAATATTATTTTCAGGTATGGTTCACCAAAGAAATTATTAACTGATCAAGGTACAAATTTTCAGAGCGATCTATTTAAGTCAATTAAGGAATTATTTGAAATTCTAAAACTTAGTACGTCACCATATCACCCACAAACAGATGGACTAGTTGAGAGTTTTAATGGTACCTTAATTAGTATGATATCGTCCTATGTAAATCGAAACCAAAAGGATTGGGACCAATTTATAAAATCATGTCTGTTCGCATACAGAAATTCAGTAATCGAAAGTACTGGAGAAACACAGTTTTATCTGATGTATCTGAGACGAAATAATATGCTTATTGATTTTGAGTATCAACCCTCAGTCACACAGTATATGGAAGTTCCAGACTATAAAGCTGTGATGTAAAAGAGACTGCAATCAGTGTGGAAACAAGTATATTTAAAAGTATATTTAAGTATATTTAAACAAACCCGAACAAATAAAAGGACTGTCAACCAAATTATAAAGACCATTCAAAGGATCGTATACTGTATGTGATACGACAGAAACCAACTTAAAGTTACGACCGATCAGAAACACAAAGGCTGAAACAATAGTAGTGCATCGAATCGTTGTAAAAAGATTCAATCAGATGGTGAAGTGAAATATTCATTGAGATCAAAGCAAGATAAAATAAATGATGGGCCGAATGTTATACAAAAATTTACATTAAATTATATAAATAAAGTATTGTTCGTGACATTAATAATATCTAATATATTTTGTATAAAAGAGGCAGAAGTCATGCCAACGTATGCAAAATCGGAAATAGAGGGGCTTGAAAATATTCATACATATTCAACCCTTACTCAAATTGTATGGTAATATCTTTGTAAAAAATCAGAAAAAATCGAAATTGATAATCTTGTGAGTTATTTTGAACTCCCGAAAAAATTAGGTTATCCTCAAAATATGTTGATTGCATGGCATTTAACAATGAATTTTAAATATCATTGACTGATAAAACAATATGAACCTCGAAAGAATTCACTAAGAAAATTGCAGTTTAATTAAATTGAAGGTGTGGACACAAAAATTAAAAAACTACTTCGAAGTGGAACCCGTTAGAAATGGAATTAACGTATATTAGCAAACAGATGAAACCCAACAAAATTTTTATGACTCACCCAATGACCTTGAATGAGTCATTGTCTTTGTTTAAATGATTTTGAAAAATAGGATGACTCATTCAATGACCTTGAGAAATTATTATGACTCAGCCAATGATCTTGAATAAGTCATTGTACTTGTTTAAATGACCTTGAAAAAGTTTTGATGACTCATTGTCTTTGTCTCAGAAAATTTGTAATTTTGGACTTAGAAAAATTTTTTACCGGGAGGGGGTAGTGTGCTGGATGTGACACATCACACAACTATGGTTGACCGTCAGCATACATAATAATATTTCCCCATACATGCGTTCAAGTAGAGCTTACTTGATATTGCTTGAACGCTGATTGGAAAAATTGTCGATAATTGCCTACTTGAATTTGCTCAGAAAAGTTTGTACACTTTTTCCAAAGTTAAATTTGTTTAAATTCTGTGAAAATGAATTGGTATATATACCTGTTCTGTGACCCTAACCTTGCCTGTTAAACTTACTGCGATAAAACAAAATTTGACCTTGAAATTATTTGTATAATCTAACTCTAATTTTTATTATTTTCTTGGTTTAGTTTGACAATTCATTACTTTAATTTTTAATTGAATTATTTCCAACTAAAATCATTTAATTTTATTACTACGTTTACTTATTTAAGTTATCATATTTATGAAATTGTAAATTGATAACAATTATAATTGATTTCAATATTAAAAATTATAAGAATGTTTAATTTATTCATTAATAATTTCAATTCCAAACTTCATAAGCATAATAGCTGCAAACTTAATTAAGAAAATATATAGCAAAAATCTATTTTAAACCCAGAACTTAACATTTAACAATATTTAACCCAACTGTTATTATAGTATTATAAAAAGGTAACACTATAATGAATATGATAAATAATTTTTATTTATTTCCTCGGATTATCATAATGTCTTCTAAAATGTGATCAGTCATACGTGTCCTTAAATCTGAAAAATCGACTGGGCCTCGATTTTGATGCCGGCTTCTCCCAAACAGTAACTGGACTTCTCAATTGAATGACAGCACTCGTAACCCCATTGGTTGTGTTTCCAATACGATCCCCATTTCGAGCTGTGATTGTTTGGGTAGACATCTTCCTTGTATCTCGACAATACATCCGTCACTTTGGACCTTTGATTTGTCGGCCTGACGAATCGTATTCAAAATAGGCTTCCGATTGGCCATAAATAAGCTCCAAAGGCGGCGGTTGCAGATATTCTTCACCACCGTACGTATCGACAATTTCTTGATTGATTTTATATTGAACTGTTTTAGAGCGTTTTACGATTTGTTTAGCCAAAAGTTCCACTCGAGTCGGATCGGCCTGTAAATGGATATTGACTCCGCGCTTTTGCATTTCCCACACAAATACCTGGGAAACGAGCATTTCTTTTGCTTCGCCTTCCAGTCTAATGAAATTATCACCGGCAAATGGAACTTCGTCAACGATTTTCTCGGTATTCTCAAAGGGATTCCCTCTCATAGCACGAGTTTTCGGGTCGTAATATGCCGATTCTGTATCCAGATTTAGCAAATATTTAGATATATCTTCTCGCAATCGCAGATTTCAAATTGATTGACGTTGTTTAGCATCAAACTTTTGTCCTGGCATGTCCACATCTTCACCTGTTTGACTTTCATCTTCGTCAATTTTTTCTAATAATTTTTTTTTGTTTCTTCATCACAGTTTTTTAGTTGTTCTTCCAATTGTCTTGCTTTACCTTGTTTACGTAACTCTTCACTTTGATTAAATTTTTCAATTACTTCAATATGTTCACGAGGATCATAATTGTTATATCGATCACGTTTCGCATCATAGCCAAATTTATTTTTATCTTCATGAATAGTTTTTATGTCAACAACAACCATTGGTTTATCTCCATATTTTGCAAGCCTAGATTGAGGTTTTCACAACATTCTGATTATTTATGTCCCAAACCCCCCACAATTTTTACAAGCACCTTTTTTAAATACTTGTGTAAAATTAAATACTATCGACGTACAAATCAGACTAACAGTTGGTAAAAAACATTCGTCGAAAACAGAGTTGTTCGAGTTTCTGTGAATCAACCAAGCAAAAGATCCGATTTACCAATGCAAATCAACCGAGCATATCCTTCAACCAAAGCATGAAGAAAACAAACAGACAATAATAAATCCTATTTAATTGGTATAACAAAATTATATTTGTAGCTAATGATTCTGAAACAGTATTCAACAATACCACATTACAAACTGGTAATGCTGGAACATCATTCATAATTGTAATCATGACAATAACTATTATCATTCTTGTCATATACACGATATCATTTTCAAAACTTATTCGAACAAATAAATATCGCGATCTTATCGACAGACCAAGACCTTCGAGGACCGTGTACGAGGAAACATTCACCTAGTGAGATACAATTGATTATTGCATGCCTATTTTATATTGAAATTATATCTTTCATATGCATTCTGATTGACGTGCATCTTTTAGTATATCGTATCATATGTATGTAAAAAGTCAAGTGCAATCTGATTGGATAACGAGGTTAAGGGGATAGACAATAAAATTTGTTTGAATAAAAAAATTTATAAAACACTTATTATATATCAAATAATTTTATGATAAAATTTTGTTATAATATTATCATTATATAAAAAATTAAAACTTCTATTATTATTAAAATTTGCATTTTTATTTTCACGACTAGTGTTGTTTTAATTAATTGAAGACGCTTTGGTAAATGAAGTTTAGTAAAACTGAGAAAATGTCTAATGATATTTGCTTTTAATATTTATATGAATATTTTTCTTTGGTTATATAATAAATTATTTCTATTTCTTCTAGATACAAAAATAAGATAAGTGTTAAATAGAAAATTAGACATTTGTGAAACGAATTCCTTTCCAAAAAATGTAAATGAAAATAAGCGTTAGAAATTACCATAATGCATCGTCAACAATCAAAATGTTTATTTCAAACTGTAAGAAATATAATTAGTTTCTTCTATATCAACCAGCCAAGTTAATACAATTTCTTGATGGAGAGTAATATATAGCTGTAGTTTGTACTAAATCTTTCGAAACTGAATTAAAAGTATTCCCCTATCGTTGCAGGTAATTTCTTGTAATTTTAATTGAAATATTTTTAAAAATTTAAATTCATGTATATTTGTTATTTTAATTCAAATTTATATTATTAACCAATTAAAGCTTTAAACTTTCGATAATTTTTATAAATAAATAACTTTACTAAAATGGATTTAAATCGCTTTTTACTTCAAAGTAGATTCGTGTTTGCTAAAATTGGATCAATAAAATATGTTTCCAACCATGATTTGCTGTAGGCAAATATGAATTCAATGAATAATGTTTATCTAATTCTTCTTAGTTCTAAATTTTTAAGTTTATTTTTCACTTAATTGAAAGCAGAGAGAAAATTTGAAAAAAATTTAAATTTTCTCTTACATAAGGGGAAAAAAATGAAAACTTTTATATATATACATTTAAATTTTTATTAAAAATTTCATTTTTCAAATTCTAAAGGACTATTAACATAAGCTCGTTTTTCATTTTAGCGAGTTTATAATTAATTTGATATAATTTGGGGAGAATTAGTAAGAATCCTTAAAAATTTAAATGAATTATATTTAACATTTTTATTTAAATCAATATTTTTAAATTAGAAAGTCAAATTTGACATTTGATCAGTAACATTCATTGTAGAAGCTCTTTTGCATAGGAATTTCAGTAATATTTTCCCCTAAAGATTTCATATTACAATCAGTAACGAGAGAATCATTTCAATTTAAATTATGAAAGTTACACTGGGAATATTGGTGTACTGGATATTAGTAGTCATGGCGAAATGGTTTGCTTTTACTGATAACCACTATAAGACCAGAATTCTAACATCCTTATGAAAGTTGCCTAGTGGTTATCATTTGCCTTTTTTTGAGTGTTTTTGTATAGAATCTTATTGCATATGATGTCCTAAGTCTTTCTCAGGAGCTGGCAACCTGCTCCTCTCTGTAGAGAAATAAAAATACTGAAAGAGAAATGAAAACAACATCGATTTGTAAATCATCAACGTTTCGATAGCGGTGTTTAACTAAACATTGATTAACAGTTCATTCTCTAATGAAGAAGAACCTCCAAATTAAACAATATCACAATCATGGTTACAGATAATAGTTCTCTTGTACTTTCAGAGTGATATTTTAATGAGTCAATTATTTTATGAAGAAATTCACTAATTTGTGAAGTGCGAATCTTTCTGAGTCGTTCGTTTATTCTAATTTTAAATTTTTTTTATAAAAATATTATCTCTTACTATAAAAAATTAATCAAATGTAAATTTCATATAATCGCTCATGAGAGCTATAAATACCTTAAGCATAATAATATTAATAATAAATTCAAACCAAATATTACTTTGTCAAAATCTGATATAAAAATTGTGCGGATCTCGTCTTAAACTAGGATCGGCATCTTTCTCAGGAGATGGTAACCTGCTCAATCTGTGGAGAAATAAAAATACTGAACGAGAAATGTAAACGTCGATTTGTAAATCATCAGCTGATTGTTGCAATCCAAGATGGCAAGCGCATTTCTACTTCTACTGAACACCTTGATATTAGATTCCAGCAAAATTTCACGAGACTATTCGGTCTGAAATTTGATGCATATTAATTTGATAAATACTGTATTTTAGCGGTTATAATGCACGATTTACACCCGCTAAATTCCGAATTTATTTCAATGTTTTCTGTAGAATTTAAGTCACATCATAGCAAATGTTCCTTCTAAGATGCATTACACAGAGTGAAAGAATATTCATGTAAATTTCTTTCGATACTAAATATTGACGTTGATTGAAAAAGTCTTGATAGCGCCATTTAAATTAACATTGATTAACAGTTCATTCTCTAATGAAGTCGAACCTCCAAATTGAACAATATCATTTTTTACAAAAGTATCTTCATTATTTATAATAGGTACATTATTTATAAAGTCATCATCAGATGCCTTTTTTTATTAATTTTATTGGGTTTAATAATATTATTATTTTCATCCGGTCTTTTTGATTTATTTCTTGGTATTTTTTGTATAATATTTTAAAAATCCTTATGTTTTTCTCGTGGTCCACCATTCTTGTTCTCTTGTTCTGAATTCTAATGAGCGTGTCGACCTTATAATAACTAATGTTGAGAGAAAGATAATATTCATGATTGATGGATTGTCCAACGGATTCTGTGTTTTATTTTGACTATTATGATCAGGCAAATATTACAAGGTCGAACTTCATTCTTTCATTATTGGAGCATTAATTCAATTCTTCCATCACTTCTGCAATTAATCAATATCATCACTTTTAAATAATCTAAGTTCAAAATATTAAGTAATACCGCCATTAGAATTTTGATAATTATTTGCTATTTGGTGTATATATTAAAATGTTTTTCCGAATTTTCAATGTTGGATATTTTTTTATTATAAATTTACCTGGATGTTTTACACTTTGTAAAAGTCATATTTATAATATGACTCATCGAAATTATAACAAGCTGACTCGGGAGAACAATAAGGCAGGAATCGAAATCTGTTTTATTCTCAGTCATCGACATTTCTTGTAAAGCATATTGTTAGATTTAATAAAATTAAATATCTTTAAAAACATTTGTCTGTAAGTAGTTTGTTTTCTTTCAAAAATATTTTCAGAAACAATGACTGTTGATTATTTGAATTTATTTAAAGAGTTTTTGATAGTTTTGGAAGCAAATAAATCTTCCAATATGCCTTTAGAAAGGTGGTTTTAAAACAACTAAATCTTCACGTTAAGAGAAATACTTTCAGAAACCTTTCAGAAGAATGAATTGAGTAATTTAACAGCTTTTTCTGAGGTGTAATTTTCTCATTCTCATGTCCTTTCTGAATTATATTCGCGTTTAAAATCAACAGATCATTCGTATAAAAAATACAATAAGCTTAATTTGGTTGTTGATTATATAAATAGTTTTTTATGGAAAAATCTTGACTATGCTAATGTAAGCATAGGATCTTTTAATAATAATGAAAGCTTAAATAATTTCTAATTTCAGAACTATTAGTAATTGTGTAAATAAATCTAAAAGTACTGATAATAAAATTCATTTAAATAATTCCTTCTGATAAGACTTTTCTTCCTGATAATCATTCAAATAACATGATAGGTAAGTCTAGAACAGCGTTTCTCAATCGAAAACGTACGGTGGACCAATAAAATATCTATTTTTTCAACGCGAACCATTGAAAACATTTTTTAAAATTAAATAAGAAACAAAATTCAACACTATCTTTTATTTATTAAACATTTAATTTATTACTACATATTTACATATAAAAATATAATCACAAAATAAATCAATCAGAGAAAGATTATTGAAAATTACAGAATAATTACAACAAAATTAAAGAAATAAATATGATTTTAAATTGGCACTGACTAGTTTCTCTATCCTTGGAGTCAGAGTAGTAACGACAAGACATAAAGGTCCAACAGCCAAATGATTTTGTTGATTTGTTTTTTTGCACACATTGCTGAGAACGCAGTCTCGCACTAGTATGTTGTCGAAAAGTGGAGTAAGATTATGATTGCCTTCTCGTGTAATATGGGATATTCACTCTTAACTTTTATCCAGAACTGTATTATATTTGTTGATTCAAATAATGATTTTAGACTCTAATCCGAATTTAATTCAAGGAGCTTCTCCGGTTCCGAGTCGCTTAGTATTTTATCTGCATGTTCATTAAAAGGAATAAATATCCACAAATTTCCATGTCCAATATCTTCCTGTTTTGGATAATATTTTTTAAATGAATGAAAAAGTACTTTTAAGTGATCGTAAATAATACATTGTATTCATTTTTCCTTTGTATCGGTCAATTTAATATACTCTGATAAAGACTGGAACATTTCATGTTTATTTTCTTGGATGTCTTTTTGCCATCTTTTTAATTTCTTTTTGACGCTTCCATTTTATTAAATAACTTGAAGATATTGTTCTTCCCTTGAAGGCTTCAGTTCCATTCAACTTATTAAAAATATCTGATAAAAATGCACTCTATTTGTCATGAAAAAAAATTAAATAAATCGCTTTGTGGTCTAGAAAAGAATCAAACTCATTCCTTAATTCGAATAATCTTTTAAAAACTTTGCTCCTTGAAAGTCATCGCACTTTTTCATGAAGCAATAAATGCTCATTCTGAGACTCCATTGATGCACACAAAATTGAAAATAATCTTGAATTTAATGCATTTGATCTACTAAGGTTTATAATTATTATATTTTCAGGAAGTACACTGTTTAATTAACACTAGATTTACCAGACCAGTCATTTAGACTGGTCGTGCAATTTCAATCCAAAATTCCTACTATATTACACTTTTTTTTCAGAAATGATGTTATGACTTTTGTAGCTATAATTAGAGCGTACGTTTTATAAACTTAATGTTGTTTTATATACATTAGTAACAAATATAATTTTTGTTGTTGACATTTATACCAGTCAAAATGACAGGTTGTGTTTGTATGAAAAAATGTATGATTTTGGGAATCATGAGACCGATGCAGTACATATAGCACTGAAGCGTACTTTGTTATCGTCTTTTGTTTTCTTTTACTATCGTCATTGAGTTGATGACGTCATTTTGATGAGCATTTGTTTTGTAAATGCACTAGACATGTTCAGTCTTGTTTCTAGCTTTGTGCAACGCGCAGCATTTTTCTTATAAACAAGATTTTTATAGTGATTGTGATCCCCTAAAAATTTCAAAAAAAGCAAAACTTTCTACATATTTAGAAAATGCAACCAACATACCTCTGGAATGTTCAGATGTAGAAAGTGAATCATATGATAGTGATGGTGATAATAGTAGTGCTATTATCGAAAGTGGTGATGAGGAAATTCCTGATGAAGACAATATAGATCAGTCAAGTGACAGTGATCGCGAAAAGATTCTATAACAAACGCACAAGACGATGTATGCGATTCCCTTCCAGTTCTGAATATGAATGTGGAAGTAACATACCAAATCAGCAAACTGAAATTGCTTCAGACGGAACTATTTGGACGAGAATTGAAGAAGGAGGTAGTGCTGGTAGATCACCACATCATAGTGCTTTCAAAGATGAACACGGGCCAACAGCACATGCTAAAAGAAACATTATGAACGGAAATCTAAGTAGTGCGTTCCTATTAATGATTGACAACCATATCTTGGAACATATTTGAATTTGTACTGAGTCAGAAGCCTCTCGAGTCTTGGGGAAAAACTAGACAATTACGCAAGAAAAATTGAAGGCATTTCTAGCAATATTATATGCACCTGGAGCGTACGAAGCAAATAATTTGAGGCTTCAATATTTGTGGAATAACAAGTGGGGACCATCATTTTTCTCCAACACTATGCGTAGACGTGATTTTACTGAGATTATACGATACATTCGTTTTGACAAAAAAATCAGAGGAGTCAACGTTTGCAGACAGACAAGTTCGCTTTAGTCTCAGCAGTTTGGGATAAATTTATTGAAAATAGTAAAAATTGCTTCAAACCCGGAGCTTATATTACCGTGGATGAGCAACTTTTCCCAACAAAGGCCAGATGCAGATTTACTCAATATTTGCCAAACAAACCCCAAAAATTTGGCAAAAAATTCTGGTTGGCGTCCGATGTAGAGACGAAATATGTGGTAAATGGCTTTCCGTATTTAGGAAAAGACGAGACACGAAATGCATCAACTCCACTAAGCGAATTTGTCGTGATAAAACTTCTTGAACCATATACCATGAAGGGTAGAACTGTAACAACTGATGAATTTTTACAAGTATTCCCTTGGCGTTGAAATTACGATCTAAAAACACTTCGTTACTTGAAACAATACGCGCAAACAAGAGGGAACTGCCGAAAACTTGCAAACTGAAAAAAGACAGCATGCACGTTTCTCAACGATGTTGTACCAATCTAATGGATGCACACTTACTGTCTATAAGAGCAAACCTAATAAAAAGTACTTCTACTAAGTACAAAACATAAACACATCGAAATTGATAAAGCTGCAAAGAAATTACCTGAAACCGTATCGTTTTATAATAATACCAAATTTGGCGTCGATGTTACTGATCAAATGGCACGAAAATATACGGTGAAATCAGGTTCCAGGAGGTGTCCTCTTCAAGTATTTTTCAATATTTTAGATTTAGCCGCAATAAATAGCTGGGTATTGTACAAAAACACAATAGGAGAAAATATTTCACGAAAAGACTTTCTGTTTCAATTAGCAGAAGAACTTGCTTCAGAATATCAGACTTCAAGGCAAAAACCACACGAAACCAATATACCAACCATAAATGCCACAGTTCCTGTACGAAAATGGTGTCAAATAGGATATTGCAATAACAAAAAAAACTACAAATATTTGCAATAAATGCAAAAAAAGTCTATGCGGAAAGTGTACACGCAGCAAAATCTACACATGTAGAAATTGTGAGCAACAAACTGTAAATAAATAAGTGTTTTGTTATTTGGAAATATATATAAATCCATTTATCTATTGTAATTAATATTGTTCAACTCTATTTTTGTCATATTTAAGAGTAAATATAGACTAGAAACCACAAGAAGCCTGTTTTTTATGCACCAGTCATTTTGACTGGTTTGGTAGAAATAGGTATATTCAAATCGCTGGTATATCTAGTGTTAAAAAGACAATTTCTTTGCTGCTAAATGTTCCCTATGTAAAAACAGTGTTATTAGCATTACCTCTGCTGCCACTTCATTTATTTTTGTTATAGCACCTGAATGTTTACCAGTCATTATCACTGCCCCGTCGGTGGACGCGCCTACACAATTTTCCAGTATTATTTCAATGTACGTATTACCGGCCTTTAAGATTTCCGAACTTGTGTGATTTGGCAATTCTAGGCAACATAACAGTTCTTTTATATCATTGATTTCATAATCAGAATATCAAATGTAGCATAATAACATGGCTTTATTTGAAACATCCATCGATTCATCCATCTGAATTGCAAACAATGAATTTTTCACTTTTTGAATCAATTGATCTTCAATATCAGTCATCTTACCTCCAGCGACAGAACCTTATATTTCTGAACATACTTCGATTAAACATGGTTTAATTAAATAAAGAAAGATTTTTTAAAGATAGATTTCTGATGTGCGAATTCCAGGTACTTTCATTGGAAAAAATCTATTGACTTATTTTCGCGTTGCCGATGTTTACATCCTAAATGCCGAATTAGTTTTGCTGGTTTTAAACACTCGTTTGCCAAAACGTCTCTGCAAGTCACACACTGGTTTGGCAAGTTTTGTTCGGATTCAGGCCAAACAATAAATGTAAATTTCAGGAAATCATCTTTATATTGACGTACAGGAAAGCTACCAAGTCAACGAAAACAACTACAAAAAGACTTGGTTCAAAAATGTTATGAATACACGAACCTGATGCAGAATGCACCACTAAAGAAAATGTTAAACTTCGTGATTTAAAAATCTGGTTCATTGACGATGATATTGATCAATACTTTGATTGACACATTTGTAATTCAACCTTTGCACACGTACAGTGTTTCATTGTTAGTATTTGATGTTTCGACATTCAGGATAACATCTTCTCAATTCCAGAGACAGTTTTAAAAGCTGAAGTTATCTTTTTTCCCTTAAATATTAACAACGCACACTGGATTTAATTTGTGTATAGTAAATCTTTATAATCATATTTTATTGATCCAATATTTGCAAATAGGAACCTATTTAAAAATAAACAAGCCAAGCTTAAGATAAACATTGCTTTAAATAAGATCTTTAAACTACAAGTCGCTCCATCTTGTCAACCTTTCCATGATTTAAGATCACAATATAACAACTTTGACTGTGGTCCCTTCATTTGCGCTTTTGCAATTTTTATAGCTAAAGGTGTAGAGTTTTTCTCTGATGATTTCATTGATGAAATAACTTCGATATTGATAATTTAATTGATTTAACTAAAATCAAAGCAAACGAAACAATTAAACTAAACGAATACTTAAGTAATTTATGAATAATTAAACTAAACAGCGCAAAAATAAAATCCTTAAATTACTTATTAATTTTGAAAATGCTGATGTTAACCAAATAGTTGAAAGCACTATTCAAAAAATTCCTCACTTAAATAATTTCACTAAAATTAAATCACACGAGCCATACCTAGGTAATAAACAAAAGTCGAATATTATGAGTAAATATAAAAGCAGATCAGAATTTTTAATTAATATGAAAATAACTTATAAAATTATTAATGACCTACAGTGACTGTCAAGCCGGAAATTAAGGACATTTTGAAACACGACAGACGTTCCTAATCTTGTAGATATTTTATCATTTGAAGTTATTTATGAATTAAAGAAGGCTGATAACACTTCACCAGGTATTGATGGTATTCAATACAAAGATCTGATTGGACAAAGTTACTTTTAAAACAATAATTTAACTGGAAACTTTCTGTGTCATTTGTTCAGACTATGAAACTGCCTGAAATAAATTTTCGAATATGTTGACTGGAAATATATATTTCACAAAATATATATTTCTTGATACTGAAATAATAAAATGAAATATCAATGAAATATAAATATAGGTTTACACTGAAAATAAACAAAATTTCTTAGCAGTTATATCGCCCTTTATCGAGAAAATTATTCATTGCTCTACAAATTCAATCTAACTGTAATAGCGTAATATACATTATTTAAAAACTCAAGTGCATTTACCTTTTATCTAGAAATTATTTATATGTTATGTAAAATATATTCAACAGAATTGTTTTCTAATACTTGATGAAATTGATCAAGGTGATCTTTAGTAAAAAACAAGAAAATTTACATGTTTCTCTTGTATAGAATTCAAAGTTAATATATAGAAAATGTTGGTTTTAAATTATTTTTCAAATAAAACTTAGATTTATATAATTTGCTGCGTGATATATTAATGTATAATAATAATTAACCATGACCGAAATACCCATGTTTTCATATCAAACATACATATCTAATGTTTTTTTCACATTGGTAGCAGAACCCATTTTGGGATTGCTTTTGGGGCATGTTGTTAATTCATCTAGCCCAGGCATGGCCAACAGTTTTTTGTCACGGACCGGATTGAGAAAACAATTTTTTCGCGGGCCAGGCGTAAAAAATACAAAAATTTTAAACAAAAAATGAATATATATATATATATATATATATATATATATATATATATATATATATATATATATATATATATATATAATTATAAATCATAGGTAACTTACAGCAAATATCTATACAGAATAATACAAAATAAACATTTTAATAATAACAAATATATTATAATTAATGAGAAATATTGAGGCGGTTTACCTCGTTTATAATCTTTTTAATGCCAGGTTCAATTTCTGTGGTGGCTAATCTTAATACAGCCTCCAAATGTAAATCATTTAATCTCGACCTTGTAGGAATTTTATTGTGATTCATTAAAGAAAATGTCTGTTCACAAATATAAGTTGAACTAAATATTACTAAAGATTTCTTAGATTTACATATTTTTTACTATCCAATTGCTTATAAAAATTACACAAATTATCTTCATGCAATAATTGATCACACTGTAATTCAATTAATTCTAATTGAATGTCAGGAGAAGCTTCTTCAATATTTGCAGTAAATGGATTTCTAACAATCGACAATATTTTATCTATTCTGTTAAAACATTCGAATCTGTTTTCAAAATCAAGTTGTAATGCCAGAATATTTTCAGTATACATTTGAGCTTTTTCTTTTAAAATTATTGCGGAAATGGTCTTTAAGGATGGGAAATGATCAAATTTGCATTCAGCAAGATTTGTGTAAAAAAGTTGAAGTTTCATTTTAAAGGTTTTTAATTTCTGCATTAAATCATAAGCAAATAATTTTTTTCGTTGTAAACTTGTGTTGAATTCGTTTAAATATGTGAGGATGTCTAGAGAGAAAGCCATATCACAAAGCCAATTTGGATCCGTTAATTCAGGAAACTCCTCATTTTCTTTGAGCACTAAAAAAATTCGTATTTCCTCTTGAAGCTCCCACACACGCTTTAATACCTTTCCCAAGCTCAACCAACGGATTTTATTATAGTATATTACATCGGAATATGTGGTATTAAGTTCTTCAAGGAAATCAATGAATTGCCTATGATTTAATCATTTGGGTCTTAAGAAATTTACTAATTTTACAACTATTTTGGTAACATGATCGATTTTTAAAACATTTTTACATAGGACATGTTGATGAATAATGCAGTGTATTGGTATAATTTTATGATTGGGATCGATTTCGAAAATTTTATCTTTAATGCGTTTAATTACTCCAATATTTTTTCCTGTCATGTTTGGTGCTCCGTCTGTTGTAACATTCACCAATTTTTTCCAGTCAATATGGTACTTTAAAAAACACTTTTCATTCGCCTGTTGTTGTACCTTTCATTGGAACAATTTCTTAAACTTCTTCCAAGATTTTAAAATCATCATTTATAGCTCTGATAAAAATTAACAATTGTGCAGTATCTTTTATATCGCAACTTTCGTCCAGAGCTATTGCATAAAAATTAGCTAACTCTATATTATTTAATAATTGGTTGGTTATATCCACATTTAAATCTTCTACTTTTCCGGCAATAATTTGCCTAGATAGGCTTATATTTTCGAATTTATTTTTAAGTTCTGGACATAACACGTTACAAACATCCAACATGCATTTCTTTGAAAATTCTCATTCAGAAAAAGGTTTCCCGCATTCAGCAATACGTTTAGCTATTAAAAAACTTGCTTCAGTCATCGATTCTTGCAAGTGATTTTTGTTTTACAAATATATTTTGTTGACGAGACAATTTTGTGGCCAAATCTTCGCAATGTTTTTTTCGGCCTTCGTTTAAATTGTTTGCATAATTCTCATGTTTCGTTTCAAAATGTCTTTTTAAATTGTATTCTTTAAAAACTGCCACACCAGAGTTACAAATGAGACACATAGCTTTCTCTTTAACTACCGTAAAAAAATATTTCCATTTCCAATCATCATTAAAATTTCGACACTCTGTATCAGCCTTTCGTTTTATAGAAGCCATCCTAGAAATGAAAATATTTCTTAATATAAAATATTTTTTATAAACAGAAATTACGTAACATACCTTATTAATCAATTAATAAATAAATTAAAAAGTTAATATATATAATATAATACAAATAACGCCGAGCTGATTATGTACCCTGCACTGGGTGATAGCGAGCACTAAAGCCTGAAAACAACCGGCTACTAGAGATGTTTTAAAATATTTATAACCTTAGTGGGGAGACGCGCAGGTTCGGTGGACCTTCATGGCGATCTCGAGACAGTGAATCTATGCTAGTGAATTCAAATTGAAAAAAAATGGCGGCCGAAGTGATATTAGCAGCAAGTAACAAAATTAATTTCATTTTTAAATTAAGAAAGCAATTGCTTTTTTAATGCGATTATAATAAACATCCAATAAACGAATTAATATTGCAAATTAACTTCCAAGCGACAAAGTTATTACTAAAAAGTTTGCTACTTACGGAAAGCATTGAATGAACTGGCGTACTGTTCCACTTTAAATACATAGATTATAGAGTTTGTAGTGTGATTATAGATAACAAATAAGCACGAAAAGTTTAATTCATATGAAAAACCAGAAATATCTTGAATTTACTTGATTAATACTATGTAAGTGTCAGGCAAATGTAAATATTGAAAAATTACTCGCGGGCCGCATAAATTCGTTACGCGGGCCGTATGTTGGCCATGACTGATCTAGCCGATGTCCAAACCATACACCTGAATAAAATTTTCGTGTATTATTGAAAAATATTCATGTCTTTATAATTGAAACTGTTTCTCACATTAGCAACTAATCAATTTCTGTGAATGACTGATAAATTAAGCTTTGAAATATATATATTAGACTTAAAATTACTCTGCGAACTACAGAACGGAAAGATTATCGTTAGTTCTTGCATGGATGGTAAAAGAGTTTCTTGAAATTTTTTTTAATAAATTATGTAAATGATTTCTTAATAAAGACAATGCACTAAATTTTATTCCAAAAAATATTTTTCCCATCAGACAGTTATTTCTAACAAATAAACTGTTTAATTGTACCCAAATCACTGTACATCGAACAAAACTGTCAAACAATGTTTTTAATTATCTAATATACCTATGATGTTGATCACTGTGTCTAAAAATTGAATATAATACTCAATTGTTATCTAAATATTTACTAAAATACACATAAATGACCATTTATATTTTGCTATATTTTATACAAATAATCACATATTTTTAACCCAAGTAGGTAAAAATTTATAGATTTTTATAGTTTTCAATCAAATTTGATAAAGGTTTCTTAATAAATGTCTATGCATTTATAACTAGATTATTTAATGCATAACTCGCTAAATATATAAACAATTATTTATAAATTACTTAAGTATTTGTTTAATTTTACTCTAATATCATTATATTTCGAAATGTCAATGTAGATGAATTAAATGTATTTAAATCGAAATATACAAGCTAGATTAACAAGTTAATAGTACAAATGCAAAATAACACAGACATGACTAAAACTATATATCCTTCTATGATTGTTAAAACTGGACTTTTAATAGTTTACAAAATACATCAACTAATGGTAAATGGTAATACATCATTCTAATGGTAAATTTTGAATCATGGTTGTTTATTTAGAAAAATTAATTCTGGTTGGCAAAATAGATGAACTTTATCAGCGCTCTGGATATTATTCCATTTATAATATGCTCCTTAACGGATGAATCTCGAAGAAATCCTTAAAATACGTCTCTTTACATGCAATGTCTTTGTTTTAAAATATCACGTATCATCTATTTTGTTGTACTATTGCTATGTCTTAATTGAACTGCTAGTTTTAAATTAATATAAAGACAAAACAAGTCATAATAAAATAACATTTATTGTTCACTTCACAAGCTTCGCATCGATATGGACATTGATATGGTTTTTCAACAATTGGAAAATCTTCTTCACGCGTCTCCCAATGTTGACAAACGATTTCGAAGAAATCAATTCCAGTACGACCTCGAAGCCTGTACGAGAGTAATTTAGGAGCCATGGATGATAAAGTTAGTCGGAGTTCAGGGTACAGCTCGTCCATTTTTCCTATAAGTATCTCCAGTGACAATGCTTAAAAATTAATATTGAACCAAAAATAAAAATATTCCAAAATTATTTCGACGTGCAAAACGAATTTATGATAGTTAAGAATTATAGCCATACTTTAAATTTTCTCACTAAAATTCTCAAAATAAAAATGATTCAAAATTTAATATTAAATGTTGAATATTATAATAATAATTTGCGTATGAAAATACACAACGAATATAGAGCTGAATATACCCTGGGTGTTGTCTCGGTCATTTCTCTCTCCCGTATAGAGACGTAACTAGTGTGTTTGGCGCCCATGGGACAAGATTCAATTTTTGCACCCCCCGTCACTGAAAAATTAAAGGTTGTCCATTGAAATAAGTGAAGAAACTAATGCAGGCGAAACACGTGAAGAGTCAAGCAAGAAGTAGTACTAACGAAATACTATTTTTATTTGTATTATATCAACAACTGTATACATACGTTGTGCCATAAATGTAGAATGTTCATATTAGGATTATTTTCCTGGATTTGACTGTGGCAAGATTATCAATAACTTCATCAAAATCACACTTCAGTAGTTAGATATGTCACCGCTGGACCACATACCCCCTCCCCCCACCCCCGGGAAAAATTTTTTTCGCGCTAAGTCCAAAAGTACAAATTTTTAAAAGTACAAAAAATTTTTAAACAAAGACAATGACTCATTCAAGGTCATTGAAACAAAGACAATGACTCATCAAAAATTTAAACAAAGACCATGACTCATTCAAGGTCATAGGATGACTCATCAGAACTTTAAAACAAAGACATGACTCATTCAATGTCATTAGATGACTCATCATATTTTTCAAGGTCATTGGATGACTCATCAGAACTTTAAAACAAAGACATGACTCATTCAATGTCATTGGATGACTCATCATATATTTTCAAGGTCATTGAAACAAAGACCATGACTCATACAAATTTTTTTCAAAAATTTTTCTGTTTAAAAGTACACGATTTCCTATGTCACCGCTGGACCAAAAAACAAAAAAAACAAATAAAACACATTATTAGCAAAATAAAACTAACAACAAAAATAAAATTATTATTAACAATAAAAAACAGACAAATAAAACATTATTATCAACACAAATTGTTATTATTGCAAAGTTTTCTTCATTCTTTTTCTCTCTCGATTTTTCATAAAAATTATTAAAATAAAAACTCTAAATAAATTATTATCAACACAAATTGTTAAATTAATAACTAATAAATCGTAAATAACATTTTATTTGAAAAATTAATCAGATAAAAGTACATCGTCAATATCTCGACTGAAATATGAGCAGGAGCTGACATAGCTTGGACTGTGAGTTCCTTGATAGCTTGGAGATACTTGATCAATGACATCAAATCCTAAATAGTGCCCAAATGCGAGACTGGTATTTTTCCCCACCAAATTACGCTTATCGTCGTTATTGGTAAGCGCAATTTTATTATTTTTAAATGTGAATAATTGGTGGTTCCGCGTCCCTATCCTAGTTTGAGGCACCGTAAGTATAGTGTCATTTTCAAAACAGTCTAAATATGACTGATGATCAATCTCTGTCCCCAACAACTTCACGTACATGATAATTGCATGTTAAGTGCGTGACTGTATGTAAATTAACCCGTTGGGTTTTATTATTTTACACATATCATCTATATAAAATGTATTATTATTATTATTTTTATTACTATTATTATTACCATTATTACTATTATTACTATTATTATTACCAAAACTAACAAAAATAAAACTATTACTATTATTAATATTATTACCAACACTAACAAAAATAAAACTATTATTATCAACACTAAAACAAAACAAAAAATAAAATTCAAAACATTTATTTTCGAAAAAGTTGGTATTTAAACGAATTTCGTATTTAATTTGTCAGATTCCATTCGACATAGCGCTGATATCGGAAATCACAGCAGCTACACCCCAGAATGCAGGGGTATTCAGTTTCCATCTCCTTGACCATTCGGTTTATTTCATTATCCCAAAGGGCTTGTTTAATCAGATTTGAAATATCGATTCGTGTTTCATTATATATTAACTGTTGATGCATTGAAGGTTCTTGATTCTTCAAAATCTCCTTTATTTGAGGATAGTAATAAATAATACGCTCGATTATCATTGGAGCATATTTGTCTAAATAAAATATAAAAAATGAAATAAAAATGATAAATTTACCGTATTCAGCAATATTTTTCTTTGGCATAGCATACATAATATTTTCCATTTTAAAAATGAAATCAAATGAATAAGCAAGTTGTTTTAATCAATCATTAGCCAATCAGATATCGACCAATCCGGTGATTTCATTTTGCATGTCACAAACAATATTTTTGTACTCTAGATTTCGCACCCCTAATATGACTATTTTGCCGCTAGCAAACACGTTAACACACATTGGGTTGTATTTTAAAAGCCTCAATGCAGGAAATAATTCTGGCTCGAACATACAAAGACATTTTGTTGACATGCTGTATAGATTGATAGATTGTCCCATATCCATGGTAACTGTAATTGACTGTATTTTAAGATCCTTTATTCTATATTGTAATTTATTGACATCTAAAGGTTTCTTACATCCCATGATTCTGCATTTGCCTGATTTGAAAAATATTATAGGGTATTTTCCACTCCTATCTACAATTTGCTGGGGTTTACCATTTGGAAACGTCATTTTTGATACATCGAAAGTTCCTTTATAATTTATATTTGATAACATAATTAAACAATGATGAAATATTAATCTATATATATATGATTTTTAGAAAGAGTTCATTAAATCGTATAATATAAACAAAAACCTATAATTATACAAATTAATAATGGAATTAAGAAATGATGCGGTATATCAAATCGTCGGCCCAAGTTGTAGTGGTAAAACTATGTTTGTGTGTAAATTACTGAAATCTAATTTATTTCAAACCAAATTCAACAAGATTTATTGGCATAGCGGTGCAGATGAAAAACATGGATTAACTCAAGATAATTTCTGTAAATTGAAAAACATGAAAATAGTAAAGGGTTTCGATAAAAAGGAAAGGTTATGTCATCATTATTGATGATTTGTATCAGGAAGCTAATAAAGAAAAGGATTTTAATAATTTATTCACAAAAATCAGTAGACATGTTGGTGTTACTGTGATCTTTATTACTCAAAATCTATTTCATCAGGGTGGTGCACATCGAACAAGGAATTTAAATGTTCAATATTTAGTTATTTTCAAGAATCCTAGAGATGCAACAGTTATTGATTTTCTTGCTCGATAAGCATACCCTAATAATCGTAATTTTCTCATCAGTGCATTTCAAGATGCTACAAAATCACCACATGGATATATATTTCTTGATTTCACACAACAATGCAATGACGATTTACGGGTAAAAACCGATATTTTCAATAAAGAAGGTGCCATGGTATATAAACAAAGTTGAAAACTTTAACATGTAAATATGTTTATGAAATCCAGGCTTAAAAATATCCGAAAACTTAGACAAAGTATTTAAAAGACTATAAATAAAGTTCCACCAAAAACCAGTTATACAATATCTAAAAAGCTAATAACTGAGAATTACCCTGCAATGAATCTAATTTCGAAAAACATTATTAAAAAGAGTAAGAAAGTTGTTAAAATTGTTAAAAATCATAGGAGTTTCCCATATTTTAATGCATTGTTAAAGGCTTCGAGTATGAAAAGAATGTCTATTTTACAATCATTTCCAACTTTTGTTGTCGATGATTTACTCAAAATTCTATTAAAAGTAGTCAGAGGTAAAATTAAAATCAGTAATTCTAAAAAACTAGTACTGAATACACATCGTAAGCCTTTGTTATCACTAGTAAATAATAAAAATCGTCAGCAAATGAGAAAAATCATATATAAACAACAAGGTGGTTTTATCGGAGCAATGTTACCATTAGCATTATCATTATTATCACAATAAACGATGGGGCAATCATTACCTAATGTTAAATTAAAATTTAAATCATCTTGTTGTAATGGAGAAGATTTGGACGAACCCAGAAGACGAGGCAGGTTTCAGTGGAGTGGCAAAGTTAAAGATGGATTGAATGTTAGTTGTGATTATAGTCCATTTACAATAAAGTTTGAAAGTATTGAGGATGCCAAGCGAATGGGTTGTGATAAGCTTAGCATTGTTGTTCCTGGTACTGAATACCTAATACGTTTCAAAACATTTGATGAAAAAAGTGTAACAATCGAAAACATCAAAATATCACTATCATATATTAATGAAGTTGAAGAGACATTTACATTTACTAATGATTTATATATTGAAACACTTGAAGAATTACATAAATATATTTCATTCAATTGTTTACATATATTTAAAACTATTGAATTTGTTAAATATGGATTATGTAAATTCAGTCTGAATAATAATATTTGTGAAGTTACATTTGATAAAAATTTGGCTAATACATTGGGATTAGATAAGCGAACATATCGGGCAAGTGCTTTTGGTGTACGCAAACCAAAACTAATAAAACTTCATAGGCAAATGTTCATATATACTAACATCATCGATCCTATAATTGTTGGTGATTCTTTGGTTCCTCTATTGAAATCTGTTTGGGTTGATAAACATGACCAGGATGAAGTTGTCAATATAAATATCGATAATCCTATGTACTTACCGGTATCAACATCATGTATAAACAATATAGAAATAAATATTCGTGATGATAGTGGTAAATTTATTGAATTTAGTAAAGATACAAAAACTCATTTGACATTACATTTTCGTAAATTAGATGGCCAATAACAATATTATTAGTATGTATAGTGGTAGCCAAAGTGGTGGCGAATTACCATATTTTATTGGTAAACAGTATGGATCAGGATGGTTGAGAACAATTGGTAGATTTGCACTTCCTATTCTTAAACGCCTTGGTCGTTTTGGTATGAAAACTACTAAAGATGTGATAATGAATGAGCAGAAAATATTACCATCTCTGAAATCAAATGCATTATCCGAGTTAGGGAAAGTTGCATGTATGTTTGATAAACAGGAAGCACCGGCTCAAAAACGTAAAAGACATCATAAACATATAAACAAACGAATGAAAGGCCATGGAACTATATTTCAAAAATGATTTGTGGTAAATCTGAATTGTGCTTATTTGATAGACCATCTCCCCAGGCGGTAATTGATCAACCGAAATATTTACTCCCAAGTGTTAATGTACACATTAGATTGAAAAGATCAGAGTCGACATTATCACTAACAAGTGCCACCACAACACCAATTCTTCAATTAGTTGATGCAAAATTATTAGTGAGAAGAGTTCGTGTTGAGCGTTCTGTATTAACCGGTCATTAATTGGGGCTTAATTCTAAACATGCAATATATCCATTGAAAACAAAGGAAATTGTTCAATTTGCTATTGCTATAGGGTCAGCTTCTTTCTATAAAGAACAAATATTTGGAGATAGAAGAATGCCCATCTTTATATTGGTAACATTTCAAAGTGAATCTCAATATAATGGATCATACTTAACATCGAGCTCAATTTTCAAAAATTTTAGAGTAACATCGCTAAATTTATCGAAAAATAGTGATTATAGAGAAACATATACTCAAGATTTCGATAATGATAATTATTGTGCTACATACATGCAGAGTATAGTGAGAAATATGGGTTATTTGGATAAAAACCTTAATTGTGGTATAACTCTTGATGATTTTAAAAACAAATATCCATTCTTTACATTTGTTTTGGCACCTGATTTTGATTTAAATCATAGTCAATTACCTCAAAATGGAAATTTACGATTAGATATAACGTTTTCTAAAGCTACATCTGAACCGGTACATGTTGTAATATATGGAGTTTTTGAAAATGAGGTTCAAATAACTGCAAACAGAACAGTGTTGGTTTGAACGAACATTGTTGGTTTGAAAATGTTGGTATAAATGTATAGATAATTTATGATAATTTGTCATGGAGTAAGTTTTTAAATGTATTAATATTATTGATGTAGTTCTGTTCAGGTCTATCGAATTGGAAAATAAATACTAGGACATGAATTTTTAGGGGTATTTCCTCTTGAGAAAAATTACATATTTACGTAATAATCAAGCCATAATCGTCAATACTCAATCATCTCATCTCGGTGGAGAACATTGGTTGGCAATATATATGAAACCTAGCAAGATATTTGTATTTGATTCTATGGGTTTCTATTATCCGGCATTAATGGTTTCGAAACTTCAAACAGTGGGTAAACCTATTGTATAATAAAACTATGTATCAAAAACCATGGACATTAAAATGTGGTCAACATTGTTTAGCTTGGTTATTATCCAAGCGATTTGATGTATAATAAATGTTTTATTGTTATGTTTTATTATTATTATTATTAATATTAATTAATTAATTAATGGTCACAAAGACAGTGCGTGATCATCACATGTTAAGTGCGTGATAAGTGCATGATCATCACATTATAATTTCATGCATACACACACAAAACTGTATGTGAATTACAAAGAAAACACATACAAACAAAAGTGTGTATGTGAATTTCAAAGAACGCATGCAGTCACAGTGTAGACTGCATGTGTTTTACAAAGAAAACATACCTACACACTATAGGCTGCATACATAAAAATCTCTCACCTATATGTGTGTATTGCTTAAATGTGATTGGTTAAATCCTGAAAATTTGATTCCCTTTATAAACATTGACAATATCCAAAGTTGTCACAATTAATTCAAAAATTTTAAATTTTTCAAATTAACAAAATATTCAAAATGGAGAAAACAAGTATTCTTAAACAATTAGTAGCGGAGGGAAACGGTAAGTTTTTTATTTTATTATTTCTTTTATTTATTTATTATTAAGGTACATTTAATTGGTTCGACATAACCGAAAATGATATTCCAGAAGTTATTATAATCGAGGATAGTGGTAAATTTATTTATTAAATTATTAATTTATTATTATTATTGTTTTAGAAGTTATTGTAACACCGACGGAAATCATTGTTATCAGTGATAGCGAAGACGAAATCAATCATGGTAAATTTTTTATTTTATTTTATTATTTTTAAAACCATTTTAGTAGATTTGGATGGAGATGAAAATGCCCACAATTATGCCCCCGTTTCTGGGGAAGATATGGATACCCAAAAATATGCCCCCGTTTCTGGGGAAGATATCGATGCATCCGTTTCTGGGGAAGATAGCTCTACAGATGATGATACTGTTAAATGTGAGTTTTTTATTTATTTTTAATATAATGTTATTATTATTAACATTTGTTTTTATTTAATCCATTTGGATTAAATAATAATAAATGTTAATAATTGATAAAAACTTTTATTGTAAACTTTTATTGAAAATTTATTGAAAAATTATATTGTAAACTTTTATTGAAAACTTTTATTGAAAAATTATATTGAATACTTTATTGAAAACGTTTATTGAATACTTTTATTGAAAAATATATTGAATACTTTTATTGAAAAATTATTGAATACTTTTATTGAAAAATAATTGAATACTTTATTGAAAACTTTTATTGAATACTTTTATTGAAAATTTTATTGAAAAATATATTGAATACTTTATTGAAAACTTTTATTGAATACTTTTATTGAAAATTTTATTGAAAAATTATATTGAATACTTTATTGAAAACATATATTTAAATTTATTATTTTTAACAGGCAAATTATATCCAAAGTATTGCATCTCTTCAGCGTGTCATTCTTTAGAATGCCATGCTGAAATGAAGCGATACTATGGACAAAAATTTTATGGCATCAAGTTTTTTATATGCCCTAAATGCGAGACTGCC
Source organism: Schmidtea mediterranea (assembly GCA_022537955.1). Taxonomy (NCBI): domain Eukaryota; kingdom Metazoa; phylum Platyhelminthes; order Tricladida; family Dugesiidae; genus Schmidtea; species Schmidtea mediterranea. The sequence continues at coordinate 163,021,691 of CM039680.1, forward strand.
CAGGATGTAAAATATTTAGTTTTTTATAAGGATCACTCTTCCCACTTAAATCAATTCACTTTAAATAAAAAGGCTCTTCTACGGAAAATAATGAAAAGAACAAATAATAAAAATAGTAAAAATAATGACAATAATAATAATAATAATAATAATAATAATAATATGTCGAGACGTAATAACAACAATAATACATCGAAACATAATAATAATAATAATAGTAATAATAACAATAATAATACGTCGAAACATAATAAACGACCTGCTGCAAATATCCAGTGTGTTCCCTCTAAAATTAAAAGGGTTGAAATCATCATTAGCGATGATGAAGAAATTATCATTAGTGATGAAGAAATCATCATTAACGATAATCAAATAGGAGGTTCGATCAATATCGATAATGAACCCGAAATAAGGTCAGATTTAAATGGGACTCATAAAAGTATTAGATTTGATGTAGAACATGAGAATCTAATACAAATCTCATTAACAAATAAAATAGTTAATAGATTAAAATATGAAATTAACCAAATGGGGTCGGTTAAAATACAATTCACCATTCTTATACAATTCGAAAAAGATGGTGAAATAAAAGACAACTTCTTTAGTAATAAGGCAGAACTTTTCTCGGATAATTTTCTGCTTGATGGTATTACTAAATTAAATAATAAAATAGAAAGATTCACATATTTAGGGAGCGGATGGCGGGTTGTTAAAATCAAAGAAATTGATTTTATATTAACAAAGTATTTACCTATAAATAGACTAGCTGGCCATAGTTATATCCCAACACCGAAATCTCTATCTGGCAAAAAAGCTATAGTTAACGTTCAAAACACTGACCATCACTGTTTTATATAGTATATTAGCCCTTTTAAAACGAAGTGTAGTTCGCTCCCATAGAAACAGAGTTTCTTATGAGAATTATTTGGACGAATTAAATTTTGCCCCCATTGACGATTGTCCTATGAGACTCTGTAATATTCCCAAGTTCGAAAGAAAGAACAAGGACTTAAATCTGGCTATAAATGTTTTGACTTTTAACGAAAAACCGTCTAAAACTCTAGATGATATAAACTATATCTCCCATCATCCGCATTTAGATATAATTCACCGGTCCAAGGTTACTGACGGTACACCTATTTATTTACTTCTTTTGGAGGATGGTGATAATTATCACTATACAGCTGTTTTTGATTTAAATAAATTAATGAACTGCCATGCGACTACATCTTGCAATGTGCAAATCTCTGTTCATTGGTGTCCCCATTGTCTTAACGGCTTTAGATTAAAACCTGCATTTGACGCCCACGTTGCCTTGTGCAGTAAAAATCAAACAGGCTCTACCCTTTATACTTTGCCTAAAAATAAATATTTAAAATTTACAAATTTCGCAAAATCCATTACCCCGCCATTCGTAATTTATGCGGATTTTGAGTCAATTTTACCACTGGATATAAGGCATCATCAAATACATATGCCGATAGCAGCAGGTCTATTATTAATTAACAACTACACAAACACAAAACAATATTTTAATTTTATTGGCGATGATTACGTTTTGGCGTTTTTAAAAAAGATTGATGAAATCGCTCTTTCGATTGTCTTGACATATTATGAGGTTCATTGTCAAAAACCTATAGGACCACTATCTTTCAAGGAGGAACGAGAGTTCAAGGATTGTCGCACATGTTATCTGTGTAAAAGTTTATTAGGGAAAGTTAAGGATCATTGTCATTTCTCAGGTAAGTATTTAGGGGCTGCTTGTATGAAGTGTAATGTTTCTCGACGAATCCAGAAACAATTACCTGTGGTTTTCCATAATTTGAGGGGATATGATCTCCATCATATTTTAAAGTATGATCTAAATAATTTTTCTTCTTGGGAATTAAATATTATTCCGACCACTTCCGAAAAATTTATCTCCCTCATTGCATACATTAATAAATTGCCTGTTCGTTTTATAGACAGCATGCAATTTATTAATTCATCTTTAGCAAAAGCGGTTAAGACACTTACTGATTTGCCTTTAACTGATTCTGTTTTTGATGGTGCAATTGTTAGAGCCAAGGCTATTTTCCCTTATGACTTTGCGAAATCTCTTGAGGTTCTTGAATCGACGACTGAATTGCCTCCTATTTGGGGTTCTGTATCTGTTGATGAATATGCTACAGCCCAACAAATTTGGACACAGCAAAATTGCGAGACAATGCTAGATTACATGCTAACCTACTTAAAATTAGACGTATTCCATCTTGCAGATTATTTTCAGCAATTTCGCTCAAAAGCAATTGCTTATAATACTCTAGAACCTAATTTGTATGGTTTGGCACTTAGCCAATATCTTCCGTATGCTGATTTTGTTTGGGTGTATGATGGTTTGGATGATGTATTGAATGAGTGTATGAATGTTGCGGATATTGAAATCCTTCCATATGGATATACTATGGAAGTTGATATTGATATCCCTGATTATTTACATAATTTTTTGAATGATTTTCCGATTGGGCCGGAAAAGATGTGTCCACCGAGTTCTAAAGTTGAGAAGTTGATGCTCACGCATTGGTCAAAAAAGAACCATGTTCTTCATTGGCGACTTCTCAGGCTTTATCTTTCTCTCGGTGTGAAGGTTGTTAAAGTTCATCGCGCAATTAAATTCAAGCAAGCACCTATATTTCATGCATACATAGACAAAAACACAAAATTAAGAGCTCAAAGTACTAGCGAGCTATATAGGGACTTGTTTAAACTTTATAATAATAGTTTGTACGGAAAGTCAGTCGAAAACCTTAAAAAACGGATGAATTTGAGGCTATGCAATTCTGATGAAAAGATGATTGTATATGCCTCAAAACCGACTTTCAGAAAATCTATCATAATTGATGATAATCTGATTGCTACTCATCTGAATAAGGATTCGATATGTTTAGACAGGCCTAGTTATATCGGACAAACAGTTCTAGACCTGTCTAAACTTAGAATGTACGAACTACAATATAAAGAGCTAGCGAAATATCGCGATGAATTTAATTGTGAAATAAATATCGTTGCCGGCAACACGGATTCGTTTTTCCTTGAGGTTAAGCACTGTAGGCTAGACACTCTTTTGCCGGCAATGATAAGAGACAGCCTTTTAGATACATCGAATTACGACCCAGCACATCCCTTATACTCGAGGAAATTAGATTCCGTTATCGGAAAATTTAAAGATGAAAGTAAAGGTCTCGGGTATAAGGAGTGGGTTTTCTTAAGACCCAAGTGCTATAGTCTTTTAGGTACAAAAGATTCGATGAGAGCTAAGGGCGTGAAGTTGTTGGGGACAGAGATTGATCACCAGTCATATTTAGACTGTTTTGAAAATGACACTATATTTACGGTGCCTCAAACTAGGATAGGGACGCGGAACCACCAATTATTCACATTTAAAAATAATAAAATTGCGCTTACCAATAACGACGATAAGCGTAATTTGGTGGGGAAAAATACCAGTCTCGCATTTGGGCACTATTTAGGATTTGATGTCATTGATCAAGTATCTCCAAGCTATCAAGGAACTCACAGTCCAAGCTATGTCAGCTCCTGCTCATATTTCAGTCGAGATATTGACGATGTACCTTTATCTGATTAATTTTTCAAATAAAATGTTATTTACGATTTATTAGTTATTAATTTAACAATTTGTGTTGATAATAATTTATTTAGAGTTTTTATTTTAATAATTTTTATGAAAAATCGAGAAAGAAAAAGAATGAAGAAAACTTTGCAATAATAACAATTTGTGTTGATAATAATATGTTTTATTTGTTGTTAGTTTTATTTTGCTAATAATGTGTTTTATTTGTTTTTTTTTATTAATAAGAGTAATAATAATAATAGTAATAATAATAAATAATAATAAAAATCTTTTTTGGTCTAGCGGTGACATAGGAAATCGTGTACTTTTAAACATAGAAAAATTTTTTGAATGACCTTGAAAATATATGTACTTTCAACATAGAAAAAATTTCGAAAAATATTCTATCTTTTTTGGTCCAGCGGTGACATAAAAAATCGTGTACTTTTAAACAGAAAAATTTTTGTATGGGTCATGGTCTTTGTTTAAATGACCTTGAAAATATATGATGAGTCATCCAATGACCTTGAATGAGTCATGGTCTTTGTTTTAAAATTTTGATGAGTCATCCAATGACCTTGAAAATATACGATGAGTCATCCAATGACCTTGAAAATATATGAGGAGTCATCCTATGACCTTGACTGAGTCATGGTCTTTGTTTCAATGACCTTAGATGAGTCTTTGTTTAAAATTTTTTTGTACTTTTAAAAAATTTGTACTTTTGTACTTTTTTTCCCCGGGGGGTGAGGGGAGGGGTTATGTGGTCCAGCGGTGACATCTAACTACTCACTTCCATTTCGTTTCGTTCAATACTGAGAAGTGCAAGTTCACTAAGACGATCTTGTCCCATCGATGCACGGAAATAGGATAAAATCAACTTCAGTTTCCTGAAAGAACGCTCACAGCTAGCTATAGATATTGAAATTGTTAGAAGGATTTGCAGTGCAATTCGCAGGTTTGGAAAAAACGTCCTCACCATAAGAAATGATGAAAGACAAAAGATCCAATAGAGTTGCTGGTAAAGCATCATCTCTTACCCGTGGTAGCATTTGGCAGTCACAAATTCCAAATTTCAAGTTAAGATCGTTCAGCCGCGAAAATTGTGTCGACATTTTTTCGAAGTCCATGTAGAATACCTTTCATAACACGGAGTAGTTCCTCCTCTTTCGACAGACCAGCTTCCTGTGCTAAATCTCCTGGAATCCGACGTCTTCGTTTGGTCCGCTTTTCAACCTCCCATGTTATGCATCTGGTTTTTGCTTATTCTACAGAATTGGTGCACAAGTCTTGTAAGCAGCTTCATTGAATAAGGTAACCACGATCGATTCACTTCATCCCCGTTCGCATGTTGTCGTATAGACCATGCTCTAGTAATCGACCGTCCTCCACCCGGTACTGAGAATGAAGTCTTTATTTTGAAACAGATATAATTTAAGTGCGAAGTGATTGCTATACGACCGAAAGCCGAATCTCACGATCAAATTCTAGGTGTGCAACGTGGAACAACAATACCGCTGGAATAACGTCTTGAGTAACAACAACTAAGTTATTTTCATCATCGGATGAATCTTGATTTTCATCCATATAGTCAATTAGTTTGATAGCTCTTTCATCTGCGTCGTAGCTACTGAGTTTTCGTCATTAGATGTATGATTTCATCTCGAAAGAATCGTTTTTTACTTAACTCTGACTCTCATGTTCAATTTGTTTAGCAGCATTGTCACCTATATCAATAACAATCAACTGATTTATGTTGAATTCCTCGTGCAAAGAACTATCCCATTGAGGTTCGACAGTTTTGTAAGTAGCAGGGACATCCGACTGATCATCGTCTTCTGGCTTAGCTTTTTTAAAAAAGTTTTTGAATAATTCACTGGATCTCTTTGCTGCTTGCACAGCATTTTTCTTCCTCTTACGGCTTCGCGCTCCGCTCAGTTATCTCCCAGATATGACTAATATTATTATATAAATAATATTAAGTACTGTTTTTATGAATATCAATACTACAATTATTTTTGAAAATTGTAAAATTACAGTATAGAGACGAAAGAGTAGTATCAATTCTGAACCAAAGTAATGAGTCTATTTTGGCTGCGACTGCAGCACACACGTTGGGATGCATGAGCTCACTGTTAAGTCTGATGCCAAGCCAATGAGCGCAGTTTCTTCCCAGCTACCTCCATCCATTCCTATGTGTTGGAGCTTGGATAATCCAAGTTGGATTACTTTTTTTTCCCTTATAATGATAGAACTCATTTGCAGTCTGGATTTCTTGGGCCCTACCCAGTTACGTTCGTTACATTGGTTAATACGGTTAATGTTTGTTACATTGGTTAAGTTTAGATAGATCCAGTACAGACTGACCAATGAAACTGGGCCTATCCAAACACATCGATTCCTTATTTAATAAAACTGCAATCAAGTCATCCATTTTAAACGTTTTCTTAAACGTTGGTTTTAAAGTGTATGTGATCAGTTTAGAGGCTGTATTACACAACCTTAAATTTATACGTTTTTTAAGATTCTACGGTTTTACCGTAAAGACTGTTATTTAATAATTTTTATCCAAGACATTACTCGATTCTCCGCTGAGTGAGGTATTTGTATCGCTGTAATCCTTAAAAATATTACCCTGTCGAAATTGAATAGCCCTGTGAACATGCGTTAATTTTACAGTGAGTTAATTTTCACAATGAGTATGCCCCCCAATGATAGCCATAATCATTTACAGGCTTTAATAGCCATACTAGTATGAAATTATCTGATCAAATTTATGTCTTGGGCACGCAATTAAATGTTAACAATGTGCTTGCCAAAATTTAAAAGAGAAATAACTATCCATTAAAAGGCATCAATAGCCAAAATGTTCCTAATTCATTGATTAATAATATTCGAGGAAAAAATTTCAAAGTGGAAATTTTTATTCCCCCTAAACCTCCAATAAATACCAATAATATGAGCTCTGAAACCAAAAGACTCCAGAGCCATAAACATTTTAATTTTATTGAGAATTATAATTATCAGTGTAATAAAAATTACACTGAAACTGAAAATCTTAATTATAATCAAAAAATTAATAATAAAGTTAACTATAATTTTAAACATGAGAATGAGTATTTACAAATTAATGTAAATAAACAAAACAATAATTATTCTAAAAATTATAATAAAAATAAATTAAATATAAATAAGGATATTACTAAAAATTTACCTAAAATAATTTCAGAATGTGATAATAATTATAATAATAATTACAATAGGAATATTAAACCTTTATTCCAAAACTTTGAAATTTATTTTTATTTAATTCATCCGTATCTGTTACCCAAACAAAGTCTTTATAATGAAGTTTTTGGCTAAGAGCCCACCCATATAAATTATTTATATCAATATTTAAAAGCTCAGTAGTGTCGGAGGATACTACATGGTGCTTCTTAATAAATGTTAACCCACCACGGATCCCTCCTTCGAAAAAATTATACATCTACATATCTTGGAGCAGCTCGATAGGAGATTTTAAAGTCATGAAAGCCGAATTCCAAGACATACTTGGAATTCCCAAAAAGTTAAGCGGTTCAACCCTATTGTGTGCAATAGATTTTAATCTAAACTGCTGAAAAAAGTCGGCAAGCAAGAAAACATTTAATTTTAAATAGATTAACATGTAATCTAGTAAGGTTACACAATTTATTTCATCCAAAATGGCTATTGCCTTATTATATTCATCCTCTAGGACACCCTCCCAAAATGAATCTAATTTCATTTCAGAGTATTATTCTCAGTATTGCTTGAGGTACTTATCGTGCTTGAGATATTAATCGTGGAAATTATGCTCGAGTGAATTTTTTTTAACCTAAATTTTTTGTACCTTAAAATTTTCATTCTCTGATAACCAGCTTTTGCTGCTATACTTTTCAGTCTTTCTTTTGTCCTAACAATCTCTATCAATTGTCTGTTTCTTATATTTTCTAGAGTCTTTCCATAAAATGCATTGTTTATCGCCTCTAGATTTTGCTTCTGTTCTCTTTTTAATATTGAATTCTATGTATGGTTTGAGCCAATAAAATTTATTGTACATTATTTTTTATGGACCTTTTCTAATACCATCCCCTTCTCTAAATTCCAGTCAAGACCTCGTCCTTCAAAGACATACTCCTTTAAATCATCTTGGGACTGAATCAATTTTTCAGTGGTTTTATAATTCAATGGATTATTTTCTTTCTGCCATTGTGATAACGATGATTCCGTCACCTTAACTATCCTTGGACAAAATGAGAAATGTTGAGTTTTTTCATGGAGTTCTTCAGGATACTTGAGATCAACAATGTAAATATATTCTATTGGGTGATTTAATGTTTTTTTGATATATTTATTATTTTTACAAAACAATATAATGAATTACCTTTATTTTCATCCACTTCAACTAATTGATCTCCAAGTACTCCTGAGAACCCTCCTCTAACTCCTTCTTCAATCAACAAAAGTTTATCATGTTTTTTTCTGGAAATTTTTTAATTTAACTTTGGTGAATTTCATTTCACTTACCCAAGTTAATCCAGATAAGGCTTAACAATAACATGGATCAATCCCGAAGTTTTCAACACACAAATTTCTAAAATTCCCAAAAACATTAGCTAATAGGAAAACGTCTATGTTCAAGTAATGGATTGTATACTCTTCCATATTTTTACATTTCAATAAATCCCAAGATTCTTGTGCATGCAAGTAATCTTTTTCATTCAACTCGGTCATTTTCAAATGATTATAAAACTTTTTTATATCGGGTAATTTAGGTTCAGATAATTTCCGTTCTATATTTTCATAATTCTTTCCACTTATATATTAATAAGGATTCATTCCCTTACGAACATTGGGAAATCGAGGATAGAATTTATTAAAGATTTTAAGATCTTCTGATTTTAAAAGAGATCCTAAATACTCAAGTGGTAAAGGCATCATCTTATACGAATCTAAAAACCGTATACATCCAACAATAAATGAAATATATTTCTCATCTGTACTTGGTATGATTTTCGTGATGTTTGGAGCTAAAGGTAAGAAAATCAAATGATTATCATAACCACTCCCATTATGAAAGTAAATTGGAATAAAATTATTCTTTGCTTTTAAATTACAATCAACGTGGGTTGCTCCTCTATAATTTTCTTTTTTAAAATTTGTTTTTAATTTTTCTTTAATTCTTCAGCTAAATTATTTATAGTTTCAACAAACTTGGATGCTCTATCTTTCCCCTTATGCAGTATATGACGATCTTCTAGCAAATTAGGGTAATTGTTTTTTATATAAATACTATAGCAAAATCCTATTTGTTCCCCTTTTATATCGTTGTATTCCTCAACCTTATTCCAAGCTCCAAAATCGGAATAACAAACGAAAGGAACTTTGCTTTTAAAATTAAAGTTGTTAAATTCATGATATGGGTCATGAGGGAAAGATGCAATCTCTTCATGATTAACACAAAAATGTTGGTGTGTTTTCAACGCGTTCTCTACTTTAAAGGACGCGAAGCAATTCAAACAAGGGAAGTATACATCTATATTACTATTTCTTAAAAACACTCAAGCATTTTTGCATATAAAACATAATGGTGTTTGTACAATAATAAATTACAACCTTTAGGATCTAAATGATCCCTATAAATCAGGGGTGGCAAAACTTTCAAATCTTGTGGGTGACTTTTAACTAAATTAAATCTGGCGATCTACCAGAAAAACTATTTTCAATTGTTACCTGTAGTTATTCTATTTATTCTATTTAAATACAAAACAAATTAGAAAAAAACTTATAATACTATACTAGAATGTAAACATATCTTAATATAATATTATTTACTGCTACTACTTGCACCTGATACGTGGCACTGCATCTTATCAGCAAGTTCTTCGTATTTCGGGTCATAGGAGCTTATGGCGATTCGCAAGCATGATGCCAAATGATCATCTGTCAAAAAAGATCGATGTTTTGTTTTAATGCCATTCATTGAAGGAAAGGCTGATTCACAAAGATAGGTGGATCCAAAAAATGCGGACATATATCCAACTACTCTCCTCAAAATTGGATATTTTTCTTCTGATATAAGATTCCAAAATTTATCTTGGGTTGTAGCTCTTGATTTTAAGTAAATGTCGATTTTCAACGCTATTATCTCATCTTCTAAGCAAGTTGAATCTGAATCCAGAAATTCATTAATCTGAGTAGCGATCTCCTCTGTATCAATAAAATCATTAAACGGGAATGACGTGAACGTAGCAATATTTGCAATTTTAGATAAATCTGCGAAACATGTGTTAAATTCATTTAAAAGGGTAATAATTTGATTGGTTTTTATCGTAAAGAATTCCTGATGCATTTTTGGATTTTTCTTCCATGTTTTTAAAAGGTTTCAAACCCCGTTCTAGTTGACGCACAAACAAGGACAGTTTTTCTTTAAACGTCTTTACTGCTATTATGTCAAGAATTGATTTGTGTCTCCCCTGAAGCTGTAAATTTAATTTATTCAGGTGCTCTGTAATTTCGCAAAGAACAGCAAGATTTATCAGCCAACTTTTATCCTCCAGTTCGGGATATAATTCTTCTCTTCAGTAGGTAGTTAGGAGCACACTGCGCCCACACACCATTGTATAATATATAGGGGGGTATACATACTTGATAATTACTGTGTGTATTGATTACATAATGATGCAATTATTTTGTGTGCTTTATCATTATTTTTTTTGTATGTTTTTTTCGAAATTTTTAAGTATATTTTTAAGTGGATTTTTATGTGTGTTTTTTAGTATATTTTTAAGAATATTATTGTGTACATAAATTTTTATGCGTATGTTTATTAATTTTTATGTATTTTGGCGCGATTTTATGTAATTAATTAATTGATTAAATTTTATAACAAATTATTTTATATGTAATTATTAAATTTTTAAGATAAATTTAATATATATAAGTTTTTAAATGATTAAATTTTTAGTATTTTATACATAAAACTATTATAATTGAATAAAAAATGATAATGTTAACATAAAAATAATAATAATTCAACCAATTAAAATCTTTATAAAAACTATAAACATGTAAAAAGATCAAAATTTATTTAAATCATCACAAATAAAAACATAGTAATTTCTACTATAATGTTTATTTAGTAAAAATCTTCTTCATCGTCAGAGAACTGAACATCGTCTATGTCTATTAGTTCTAACTCAAAGTTAGTTTGTTGAATCTCATCAGTTGTAATTTCTCCAATAATTTCTTCATCAGCAACAATTTCTTCACAAGTAATAAATTCTCCAGATATATTTATATGCCCGTACGCCAAAAATTTTTATTTTTACCCACCCAAACCCTTTTATCGTCCCTATTTGTAAGTGCTACTTTACTATTTTTAAAACTTTAAAGTTGATGATTTTTTGATCCTATTCTTAATTGTGGATTCGTGTAAGTGCGTGGAATATCGCCGATGATCTGTGCCCGTGAAGACCCGGCGTGCGGAACGCAGGGATCGGAACGTCAATATTATTCCGTATAGAAGAAAGGAGAAATAAGGAAGTGGTCTTTTGGTTACTTCCTCGTTTCTCGATTTCTTTAAAATCGACCTAAATTATTCTACACGCGGCTCAAAATCACCACACCGAGTAGTCCAGTGGGCACTCATTAATTATAATATGAATACAACGCGCCTAAGATCAACTAAGGGAAAGGTGACGGGGAATCGGAAAATGGAATCGTTGTTATGAACTAAAACTTAATTTTGAATGTGAATTAACAATTATAAATTTCAATATATTAATATGGATTTAGAGCGACCCTAAATTATCATGCGATAACCATGAACTTATGGTAATTAGATCCTACTAAACTGGATTGCGATAGATCATGAACACCCGTAATTGTCCGGAATTCGATAAGTGTACTTTTAGGAAACTGAAGTAAATGAAATTTTTTGTTGCCTTACACTTATATCAATGCAATAATCGCTTAAGAACCTTTACGATCCATAGATTTATAATGCCGCTTGAGTTGTTCAAATCATTTGAGGTAACCAAAATTTCTATAGCCCTTATAAACTCCTAACGACACCGCAGGGATGCAATGTTAATACCTAGATAATCATAAGCAAAGACAATTAATTAAACCAGTGGATACCCTAGCAACATTAAAGAGTAGCATTCAAAGGCAGAATAAATCGACATGAGTAAATTAACGTAACAAAAGCCCCAGACCAGGAAAATTTAGGGAGTAAAAATCCAGACTCAAAGTTCCTTAATCAACTTACCGAATTAAAAAACCCAATACAACTTTCACTCCCACTGACAGACTGATATATTGGAAATAATTATGAACTTACTAAATAAAAGATTCCCATAATTTTTAAATAAGTATAAAGACAAGAAAGATCCAAATCGTAACGAACAAATCACCAAAATACTCAAAGATAAAACAAAAACAAATAAACACGAATAAGTAAATCCAAAATTCCGAGAAACGGTTAAATAAATCCATTTTACGAGGTGACGATCCCATCCAGTTGAGGGTTGAGTTGACGAAGGAAGCATTTCTGTTTTTAAAGGAGGGAGATATGAACTTCCCAGCAAAAGATATCCACTCGGAGACGATCAGCTAGAAATTAACGTATAAATAAAAATAATTAAAACGAACCACAACCTTACCGAATATATCAAAACTGAAAATTTGGCCACAGAATGCGTACGGAAATATTGATCCAACTGCCACTAACACGCCAACGTGGTACACACAGACCATGACTTTTCAAAGGAGAAGAGAGGAATCAATAATTATTTTCACGCACACACCCGGTAAAACCAACGGGTGTGACCAAATCACCACCTACACGCACAGGACACGCCCCAGTCAGTTCAATAAAATCACTCCTTTAATCCTGATCGATTAGAATTTTTTTTACCAGTATTCAAACATGATCCCCCAACAAGTTATGCACGATGAAGAGGCCTCGGCTGGAATACCTAACGAGGGAATGACGTTGGACCCCTACTCACAGATTGGAGGTAAGGAACACATTTTTTTTGTTTGTTGCACGATTTTTCTTTATTTTTTTTCTAAATAATATTGATTAAATTAAATAGATAAACAGCTATGTACGTAATTAGAGGTTTTAATAAATTAATAGCCCATACTCAAATAATAATGCTTCAATAAATATCTAAACAATCAGGTAAACGACTAGAAATTTTCTATAAATAAAATCAATAGTTTAGACCTAAAGGATAACGCTCGACTAAATACGTAAATAATCAGAGATTTGTAGTAAATAAAATTAATAAACCTAAATTTTCCCAGTATTATAAAGTCGATAACTAGTGATAAACTTTGATTCTTATATTTAAAAAATTTTTTTTTAATCTAAAACCTACTTTTAAACTGGTGACAAAAAGAATATAAGACATTTTGATTTATGACGAAAACTACTCGAGATAGGCGGGTTTATAGAGGTCACCTATGTATAGACGAATGCCACAACCCATAACACGAACGTTATTTAAAGTTTACCGACTTAAATTCGAATTGGGAGATATGCATATTAGTTGCGAAAAGTGGAGATGTTTAATTGGAGAAAAGGGCATAGTGAATCTTTGGTCGAAAACTGTTGCTTCAATCCCATGGAGATATGCACAGTTGATTTTGGTAGACCTATTTTGTATTGAGCCAGTTAAGAAAAATGAAGACAACAGCTCACCCAGATTCTTCTGGTTAGTTTGTTTTCTTTCTCGTTCATCCCATAGATCTCGCACATCCTTTTGAAATTTTTAACCTTCACCGATTAAACCAATAAACCTGGAAACTATTTTTATAGTATAACCAATTGATATTTTGTTTTCCCATTAGATAACAGTAGAAATAAATATGTAATATAGATAGTAGTATAAACCACAGAAATAAATATGCTATATGAATAGTATAACTAAATAGGTAATATAAATAATATAAATAAAAAGATAATACAAATAATAGAAATAAATGGATAATAGAAATAAATAGATGATATAAATAATAGAAATAAATAGATGATATAAACAATAGAAATAAATAGGTAATACAAATAATAGAAATAAATAGATGATATAAACAATAGAAATAAATAGGTGATATAAATAGTAGAAATAAATAGGTGATATAAGCCGTAGGAGCAACCATGTAATGATTTTATTTCCCCCTAAAGTCTACCAAGGAGGTCGTAATAGGTTACCCCGAGTAGCTGATCGTGTGCGTTTAAGAAGCACCTTAACAACTAGTAATAATATTTTTTTTTGCAATTAGTCTATCATAGTTCATACGAAAGGAAATATAAGCATCACTCTAGAAAAACTTTTGGTATTTATTTTTTCATTCTCTTATCGTTTCGATATAGATACTATTTAAAATCACCAGGGTGAATAAGTTGAATTGTTAAAGCAAGGAATATATATAGATATATGTATTTTTAATTTTTACTTACTATTTTGCAATTATTGTGAACTCTTCTGATCACAATCTTGTTCAGGAAGATCAGGGCCGATGACTTATGTTCCTACCCATATCGCCGATCGATGGAGGCAAGCATGGAGACGATTCAGACAGGAAAGATGCCCCAAGTTCCCCCAACCCGGGCCCCAACAGATCAGCGGGCGATCGGAGAGACATAACAATACTTCCTGGTTATCTGAACAACAATGGGAGGAGTGGAGTCCGGCTCAGGAGATCCATGAACATGCCCGCCACCTTGATCGCATCGTAAGCCATCAACGACAAGTGGATCTGCAGGTGGTCCGAGCCCGTCAATATCTGGTAAACATCGAAGAAGATATTGCAGTTGGCCGGATCGCCGTCGCCTACAGCCACCCACCACCGTGTAACCAGACGCATAGCCGTACCGATGGAAGAACGGGCGGACACCAGGAGGAATCCCAGAGGCCCAAGGCTAAGCGAGTTAGAAACACGAAACGACCCGCAATGATATTTTCAAACTGCTCCCCGGAAGAATGGGTGGAGAGGGGTTTTACGGACCTCTGATTCCGTTGTACAACAGTCGCGGACGCCTTAAGTTGACCTATCGTAATCAATTCTGCCTGAAATAAATGGCTTGTTATTTTAGATATTAGTTTTATTTTGTTTGATTGGAGAACATTTTTTTTTGTTTAACGACATTCTTATTTAATAATTCGGTAATAATAACTAACCACCTAACGTCATTAATTATAGCAATGGACTCCCTACTATTACTACGGATGGAACTGGCCCGTGCCCAGCAAACCAACAAAGCTCTATACGACCAAATCATTCAATTAACTCGGGAAATTCATCAAACGAAAGCCACCTGGGTGGACCCGACTAAGATCAAACCACTACGTCAAAGGCTCACCGCTGCTCAAAAGGGGTGGGCCGATGAAAAGCAAATGAGTCAAAATCTCCGAACACAGATACGGGGGTTGGAGGTTGCCCTGTCCGTCAGGAAGGAGCGGCTGTAACTTACCATCTCGTTTTTGCCCCGGCTCAGTTAGCTTACCGTGAGTCGGTGGCCACTTCACCATTGGCCTCAACCCCAGCTACAACAATAACCACTAGCTATCGTCCAGGACGCAAGGAACGAGCCAAACGCCGAGCCGCGCGATTGTTAAATAGGCCTAAATAACGTTCAAATGCGTTGTAGTTTGTAAATGATACATGTTTTGTTGTATAATTACATCATTCTTATGTGTGCTTTAGTCCAAAATCATGGTAGAATCCCTGTTATTTCATATTAAACTCCAACATTAAAATTCACGACCTAAGGGGGACCAATCATCAAAAAATCGAGCATACGTCTTCTAACGACAGCTCGTTGGACCCAGGGATTGTCCGAGCAATTACAGCATTAGTAATAGCGCTCACTTTTTGCGGACAATCTACCCACTCGAACACATTTCCAACATTCCCTAGCAACGGGTACCGAGTGGTAGCTAGGAACATTTATATGGCGTTACTGGGGTAACCATAGGAAGATTTAAACAAACATTAACACCCCGTAACCCACCAAAACATAACATACAGATTTAAACTTAAGCCTATTAAAACACCAATTAACCCTATAAAAATGCGAGAAAGAAAACAATTAAATATAAAATTATAAACACAAAAATAAATTAAAATAATAACAAAGTGCAACAAGATCCTCACGAAATAAATATAAACATAACACGAAAACCCAGCAATTTGACCAAAATTTGAAAATTTAACAAAAATTGCAAAATTTCATGAAAATGAAATAAAAATGAAATAATTTGAATTAGAAATAATTCAATTAAAATTTTAAAATAAAAATTGTCAAATAAAATTTCAAAATAATAAAAATTAAGATTAGAATATACCAGAAAATCCCAAGGTCAAATTTTGTTTTACTAAATCAAAAAGAACACGCAAGGTTAGGGTCGTGCAATAGGTATATATACCGATTCATTTTTACATAATTTTAATCATTAAATCGTTTTTACAAAACTAGAAACCAGTACAGAATTACGATGTAAGTGGGAGTATTGTTCGGAACTCTCCACGTCGCATCCTCGCAAGCTCGATTGAGCTCTGTTTGGGTGTCGGCGTGGGGAGAGCGGTGTGTTATTTTTATGATGAATATAACTATCGGGTAACTTATTTCAATAAATTATTTAAATAGAACCAATACTTTGTTTTGTATTGTCGAAATTTTTCCGGCCCACAGCCGAAACATACAGCAAGATAATAAAATCAAACACACAATTCGTAATCGTGTAAGTGCGTGTATTATCGCCAATGATTCGTGCCGGTGAAGGTTATGGCGTGAGAACGCAGGAACTGGAACGTCAATATCATTCCGTATAGGGGAAAAGGGTGAAGGGGAAATAATCTTTTGGCTGTTTCCTCGTCTCCCAATTCCTATAAAATCGACTTAAATTATATTCACATACGGCTCTAAATCATCACACAAGTAGTCCAGCGGGCACTCATTAACTATAATATGAACACAATGCGCCTAAGGTCAACCGAGGGAATGTAACGGGGAAATAGAAAAAATGAAATAGTTGCTATGAACTTAATATATATATTTTAACTAAAATTAAATGAAAAATAGTTATAAATTTTGAGATGTTATTTCTCACTAAAACCAATGGTGGGTTACTGGGTGTTGATGTTTGTTTTAATCTTACTGTGGTTACCCAGGTAACGTCATATAAACATTTCTTTGCTACCACTCGGCACCCGTTGCTATGCAACGTTGGAACTGTGTTTGAGTGGGTAGATCGTCCGCAAAAAATGAGCGCTATTACTAATGCTGTAATTGCCCGAACGATCTCTGGGTTCAACGAGCCGTCGTTAGAAGACTTGTGCTCGCTTTAGCTTATTAGGTTCCCTTTATGCCGTAGATTTTATCAATCGCATCCATTGAACTCTTTAGTTAACGATTAAAAAAATATTAATGAATATATTAAAACAAAACTAATGAATACATATTTCATAAAAGAAGTAATATAATTTCAGTTAATCGGCTGAGGGGTATTTAGCAGTCGAGCGGCTTGGCGTTTGGCCCGCTCCTTGCGTCCAGGACGATAACTGTTCATGGTTGGTGTCGTTTTTGGAGTTGCTATCGCCTCCCGATAAGCTAATTGGGCGGGAGCAAAGACGAGGGGATAAGTTACAGCTGCCCTTTCTTGACAGGCGGGCAGTGCAACCTCCAGTCCCCTTATTTGTGTCCTTAGGCTTTGAGTTAGTTGTTTTTCTTCTGCTCATCTCTTTTGGGCTGCTGTAAGTCTTTGATACAGTGATTTGGCCTTCTTTGGGTCCACCCATGTGGCTTTTTTCTGCTGAACCTCGCGGGATAGTTGGACAATCTGGTCGTAAAGATTCTTATTGGTTTTCCGTGCGTGTGTTAGTTCTGTTTGTAATATTTGCAAGGGTTCCATTTCTATAACAATGAAAATTAAATTCCCTTTTGCTAAATTCAGAATTACTAAGTATAAAGTTAATTTAAAACATAAATTTGCAAAGTTACACTAGGAAACGAGTAAAAATGAAAATCTTAAATAACAAATTATTTATTGTAATAACATTTACGCAAAACTAAAAGATCCATAACCCACAGATCAGTGGGATCAGGGCTCTTCGAAAAATTTCTTCACCCTTTCCTCAGCTGAGTAGCCCGGATACACGAAAACGGGCCGTCTCGTGTTACGTACAGGTCTGGAGCTGGGCGGCGACATGTCATTGTAGAAATTCGCGATCCTTCCGGCCGCGATATCGTTTTCTACATTGCCCAGGTATTGTCTGGCCCTGACCACCTGAAAATCGACCTGCCGATGGTGGTCCTCGAGGCGTGTGAGAAGGTAGCGGGCGTGATCCCGAATTTCTTGGGTCGGATTCTGATCGCCCTTTTGTCCGTTCGGCATACATGCTTTCCCGTTCATTCCCAATAATTGCCAGATGGTCTGTCGGGGTCCTCTTGGTTGGGGCTCCTCGTCGCCTCTCGCTCGCCCTATTTGGCGCCAGACTTGCCTCCACTGGTCGGCAACGTGTGTGGGGACACGAATGATAGCTCCTGATTTTTCTGAATAAAAACGTAATCAATAGGCTTGTCATCTCCCCTGGAGAAAATAATTTTTAAGAAGACAAAAATTTATGGTTATAATTCTAAAAATGCTATTGAAAATCATTGAAAAAATTTTACATTCTGACTCCTGGCGTAGGCTTATCTTTCCATTAACAACCTTCTCTATCCGGGAACGCAATTAGAACTTCCTGATGTTATCATGCCGGTTACTTACGCGTACCCCATAAATTACAGATTTTCCACGCGATATTAATAATTTAGAATGGATAAACGTATTTGTGATAACTTTTTCCGTTTTCACTTTATATTACATATTTATTTCTACTATATTTTAACGAGAAAATAAGATATCAATTTGTTATACTATGTTAATAATTTTTACGTATTTGGTTGCTTGATTGGCGAAGGTTGAAATTTCAAAATAACACTCTAGAACTATGGGGTGAATGAGAAGAAAAATTAACAGGAGAAAATGGGTATATTATTGACTTACTCTTTCAAATGAGTTAATACCAGTTATGTTTACAAAGTTAACTATGAATATCACTATATGATTTAAACCTGCATTGATTAAGCCTAACTAGAGTAATTTCCGTCATATATCAAAAGGTCTTATACTCTTTTTACCACCAATTAAAAAAAAATCAGGTTCTAAAATAGTTAATTTTTAGGACAAATCAAAGTTCATCGTTAAATATCGAGTTTATAACACTTGGAAAATCTATGTTATTAATTTTATTTATTACAAATCTCTAATTATTTATATATTTATTTGAACATTATTATTTAGGTCTAGGACATTAATTGTATTTATTAAAAATTTCTAATTATTTACATCATTATTTGCATATTATTAATTAGAATCCAAAAAAAAATCGTGTGAAACTTTTATCTTCAATCTGTGAATCGGGATCTAACGTCATTCCTTCGCTAGGTGTTCTAGCCGAGGCATCCTCATTGTTCAGAACTTGTTGTGGAATCATGCTTCCAATATTATTTAAGAATTTCTAATCGATCGGGATTGCTAGCGTAGTTTTATTGAATCGGCTGTGGGTGGGCATGTCCTGTACGTGTATGTGGCGCTTTGGTCACACTAATCGCTTTTACCTGATGTAATATCGGGTCGTGTGCGTGGAATGATTTATCGATTCCTTTCCTTGTAAAATGTCATAGTCTGTGTGCGATAATTTGGCGTGTTAGCTGTAGTTGGCTCGTTGGATCGATATTGCTGTTCCTTATATACACATTTTGTTTTTCTGTAGATTCGGTAAGGTTTTTGGTTCGTTTTAATTAACTTGATTTATATTTTAATTCTTAGCTGATCGTCGTTATGTAGATTTTTCCGGGAAGTGTAGTTATCCATTCATCAAAAACGCAATGTTTCCTTTGCTAACTCAACCCTCAGACTCAACTGGATGGTGCCGTTGTCTCACAAATGAAATTATTTAACGATTTTTCTGGATTATGGATCTACTTGCTCATGCTGATTTTGGCATTTTTAGGGTATTCTGGTGATTGTCCGTTATGATTATGGCAAATCGATATGGTTTTTTTTTCTTTTCTCTTATTTCATATTATTTAAATTGTGGGGAATTTCCTGTTTAATTCAGAATGGTCATGAGTATCTCCTAATATATTAGTTTGTCAGTGAGATTCGGAGTTCGTGTTGGTGATCGGAATTCTGTAAGTTGATTTGGGTTTTACAAGAAAATTAAATAAACTTGGGCGAGTTTTGATTTTCATTTCCTAAATTTCCTTAGTTTGGACTTTTATTACGTTAATTTATTTACTGTGTGGTTACGCTAATTTATTCTACCTTTGAATGATATTATTTAATGTCACTAAGATATCAAATGGTTTAATTAATTGTCTTCACTTATGTTTATCTAAGTATTAATATTGCCCCCTGATGTGTCGTTAGAAATTTATAATTGTTATAGAAATTTTTAGTTATCTCAAATGCTTTGAACTACTTAAGCAGCAATAAAATCTATAGATAATAAAGGTTCGTAAATAATTATTTTATTGATGTAAGTATAAGACAACAACTAAAATTTATGTTTCATTTTCCTAAAAGTATACCTATTGGGTTCATGACAACTACGTGAATCTATAATCTACTGTAATCTAGTTAAATATGATTTAATTATTATAAGTTCATAGCTATCGCGCGATATTTAGGGTCACTTTAAATCCATATTAATATATTGAAATTTATAATTATTTACAGTAGTAGTTCGAATTCATAATTAATTTTGGTCCACAACAACGATTTCATTTTTCTAATTCCCCGTCGCCTTCCCCTTGGTTGACCTGAGGCGCGTTGTGTTCATATTATAGTTAATGAGTGCCCACTGGACTACTCGTGTGATGATTCTGAGCCGTGTGTGAGATAGTTTAGGTCGAGTTTAAAGAAATCGAGAGACGAGGAAGTAGCCAAAAGACCACTTCCTTATCCCTCCTTTCTTCTATACGGGATAATACTGACGTTCTAGCTCCTGCTTTCCGCACGCCGGAGTCTTCACGGACACGAATCATTGGCGATATTCCACGCACTTACACGAATTCGAATAATATGTTTGATTTTAATAACTTGTGATGTGTCTTTGGCTGTGGGTCGGAAAAATTTCGACAAATATAGAACAAAGTTTTTATGCATTATAAATTTTATTAAGATAACAATATAAATTACCCAATCCAAGCAAAACAAATTTATCATAAAACATCACCCTCCCCACGCCGACACCCAAGCAGAGCTCAATCGAGGTTGCGAGGATGCGACGTGGAGAGAGTTCTGAAATAAACAAAACTCTCACTCACTTCGTAACAAAATTAAGAATAATTTTCAAGTTTCAAAAACTGATTTAACGATTAAAATTGTGTAAAAATGAATCGGTATATATACCTATTGTACGACCCTAACCTTGCGTGTTCTTTTTGATTTAGTAAAACAAAATTTGACCTTGGAATTTTCTGGTATATTCTAATCTTTAATTTTATTATTTTGAGATTTTATTTGACAATTTTTCTTTAGATTTTTAATTGAATTATTTCTAATTCAAATTATTTCATTTTTATTTCATTTTCATGAAATTTCTCATTTTTTATTAAATTGTCAAATTTGGTCAAAATCATTGGGTTTTCGTGTTATGTTTATATTTATTTCGTGCGGATCTTGTTGCATTTTGTTATTATTTTAATTTATTTTTGTGTTTATAATTTTATATTTTATTGTTTTCTCTCATATGTTGATAGGGTTAATTGATGTTTTAATAGGTTTGAATTTAAATCTGCATGTTATGTTTGCATGTGTGTTACCGATTCATTTAAACATTTACAAGGCCGTTTGTGTTCTGGCGCAACACCAATAAAGTAGTTGTTATGAATTTCTCATGTAATGTCTAAAGTCTATCTAATCTCTTAAAGTAAACGATAAAATAATGTAATTATTGTAAACTTCGAAATAGTGTTTTAAATGCAATAAAAATTTCATAAATTAAAATCGTTATAATCCCTAAAATGCTGATTAAGATAGATATCAAATGAAAAGAGTAAAATACAATTAATAACTACGAACTCTCGACATAACATCTTTTTCCATTAATAAAAAATTAAATAGCGTAAAGTCAACAAAACTATCTAGAAATAAAGTAGCTGATTTAAATACTATAGACACAATAAAAATTGATGATGAAATTCATAAAACTTCGTAATAGTAAGGAATAACTAATGTAGACGTTATAGTTTTCCGTTACAACACAAAAACCAACAAAACCTGTTAAAAGTAGAGAAAAACTAAGTTAAGATTTCACTAAGTCCCTTCAGATCAGCTTTGACCCATTGAATAAAAATCGAAGATTTAATCGGGGAATAAATATATTCGACGTTAAAAAATTCTCAAATCAAACCCCCAATCGTCAAGATTTTTAGATGATAAGTTAAAAACCCCACATCAATAGAGAAAAAATCCCCGACAGCCTCAACTCAATTAATAGACTAAACACGGACAACAATCTTTAGTCAAAATCGGCGAGGAGATAACATTTGATAAATAGAGACCCATATCTCCACAACACGACAAAACCTCACGGCGATAAACGCAATTCTATATTTCCAGACTAAAGACTCGGCTAAACTATAAGTATTTAATAACATGGCCATAGAATATATCGAAAGGTACAGGCACCAAAACCCTTACTGGTAATTGTAAAACGATAACTTCTCGAATAGAATAAAACAATCTACCCATCCGGTATTTCCCCAACCAGCATCAACCCCAAAAATAACCACCAACAACAAATTGTAATCATTTATTAGAAAATAAATTCGTTCATGAATAGAGGAGTTGTTTCAGCATGGTTCTTTTCTGGCCAATCGGTGTCCACTGCGAGTCGACCCTGAAATGATAAAAACTATTAAAATAAAAAGAATCTAATTTTCCGCTAATACCTGTGATTATAGTATTTTCCACCAGAATAATTCGCCGATCAAAGTCAAGCGAGCGCGAAATCATAAATAAATTGATAAAGTGAATGTTGTAGACAGATTAAAATACCTACTATATACCAAGACGCGACATTTAGCTCTAAGAAAATCGATAAATCCCATCCCTTGTATATGACATAGTACAAGTACATTTGCAGGCACACACTAAATTCAGTTGGCACACCCATACGCAATGCCAGGGTCTGTCTTATAATATGAGTCGGCGTGACATTAACAAGTACACACCCATCCAAATCGCTCACTATCCCGCATGTACTAAAAGGAAGCTAAATTCGACAGGCACACAACTTTCATATGCCCACACACGTGCTATCTCGGAAAATCGTTGGCGTGACCTTTGATCGATGTGAACACTTTCATGCCTAACACGGCACGACCGAACTTGATAAGCGCACACGGTTTAGATGGCACGCACATGCGCTAGGCAGAGGATTTCTTAGAGATGTTGTTCGACATGACCTTTACGACACACGCTCATTGTGTAGGCCGAATCTACCTAGTGTGCCGATAGTTACACACATTCTCGTTTAACACCCCGAGCTATATAAGGAATGTCGACAAGCCGGGACTGACAGAAAATATTTTTGGAGAATTAAAAATGTATCGCCAGGCGAACCAAACAAATGAAGACACGACGGCCAGGATTCCGGACGAGGACATAGTCCTAAATCCAAGAGCTCGACCATTAGGTAGATTTTATTTCTATTTCCATAAATTTGTCATTAACTTATACGAGTCCTAGATAAAATTCTTGCAACACCAATCTCAACGATGACTTTTAAGTTAGGAAAGCCGAAATCCATGACAAATTAGAGAATATCAAATTTGATGTCGAAAGTTCGGTGGTTCATCTTGATTATTTTATTGTACCAAAGACCACGACCCGTAGGGCTTATGCACATTGGTACTAGTTCGAGAAGATGGACGATACTGAACCTATTCACAACTACCATAGCCGTTAATCTTAAAATTACGCAGAGATTTTTAATGGCGTGAATCAGTTAGTTATAGAGAAACGATCCGAATATTAGAATGACTCAAAACCTTTTTTTTGGGG